>VZRN01000404.1:3986156-3998274 GCA_013397935.1 Dasyornis broadbenti
TTTTTTTTTTTTTTCAGCCCTCCTCACTCCTTAGTGACACAAAATTTCTCCTTCAGTGCTCCAGACCTTACTTCTTCATCAAGATGAAGTAAGAGGCGAAAGGCAGCTGAGCCAGCAGAAATGTTCCCACTGTCCTTCAGGAAACACAGAGAAGAGTCCAAGTAGTTGGTATGATTCAGAACTAGTGGTAGAAAAAGGACAAACCAGATTACAGCAACAGAGGACTCCATCCAAAACCTGCATCCAAAGAGACTCCTGCTAACATATGGTGGAAATGTGACTTTTTGCAAATATCCTCCGCAGAAGCCAATTCCTCTCCTCCACCCAAGCCACATCCAATAGCTCTAGTAGAACGAGCTGTTACTTACACGTATTAGTCAGGATAGGCATCAGCCATGATACCAATTTTAATCCATCTAGCTAATGAGGAATCTGCCATCTAGTTAACGTGCTCAGACCCTCCAGAGAAATTAAAATCCACCTATCCAGGCTCCTTTCTCACTGAGCACTACCCATCCCAGAGCACGGTGGCTGCTTTTCCCAGGCACGGTGTCCTGTGCTCCCTCTGTAGCACCAGCAACTCCGCTCCATCAATACAAAGGAGAAGCACCTGAAGCAGAATTGCACTGGAAAGACAGAACTTGGAAAGAATGCGTTAGCAACTTCAATCCAAATATAAAATGCATTTAAAGGTCATAATTTGCATAACTACATCTCATGTTTTTTGTTGTGCGGGGTTGTTTTTTTTTTTTTCTTTTTTAAATTGCTCTATCCTGGAAGGTGCCGAGCGCCGCTGCTTCTCATTTAAAGTTTTGACAACTCTTAGGGCTGTTCAGTGCTTGGCCGGAGCAGCTCGGCAAGGCATCCTAGGACCACACAAAAAAGTACACAGCATTAATAAAAAAACCCTTTCCAAAACACAAACTAATGGCAGAAGGCACACGGCACCGTTATCACATGGGGACATGCCTGGGCTGACACAGGAGTTTCACTTTCTTGTGATGATGCAATGTGACAGTGGATTCAGAAAAGCAACAAAATGCAACCAGGTATAATAGGAAAAGCTCAAAGCACCACAGAATGCCCCAACAACTGTCACAGGTTTTTTTAATCCTTTTGTTCAGTTGGATCAGCAGCTGCTCTGATCTGCATGCAGTGAGGATGCTACACTGATCACCTAAAACTTCATCTCCAAACCCAGCCCCAGCCCCATGAGAAGTGTCACATTTTCCTTGAAAGGATTGTAACTGAAAGAGTAGCAGGTACGAGGAATGCCCTATTCCACCAAAATGAAAATTGGAGATGCTGGAACATTCAGCTCTTGCTTCCTGCACGAAATTAATTATAACGGCCAATCTGTGCTGCTGCTTAGTCTGCAGGAGAAAAGATGAAATAGCTAAATTGATATCACGGCAAAGGAAGGGCTCATCACAGCAGTGTCTGAGGCTGAAGGGGAATTCTGCCTTCGCCTGAGCTACAGAAGGGAACTCTAGAGATGGCTGAAAACTGTGGCTACAAGCCTGCAGCTCCCCCAGCTTGTATAAATGTGCCTGCAAAGATCAGTGTGCTCAGCACGGGGTTCAGAGGCTGAATGCAGCTCTATCACCATTAGCACCTGACTGACGATTGACACAAACCACACACCACCTACAAAGGCATTGCACAGACCAGAGCGTGTGGGAAACGCAGGCTTCCCCAAAACCCTTTGCAACATCTCAAATGTTTTCTCCCAGTTAAAAAAAAAACAAAATAAAACAAACCAAGATCAATGTTGCAGCATCTGTGTTAAATGGGATCTTTAATTTCCACAGCATCTGCTTGCCCTCCTTTTGAAAGTTAAGAAATATTCTGTTCATTCTGGATTGGGCACAAGATCTTTCCTTCAAAAGCAAGTTCCTCCCAGTGCGGGACCCATTAACCCAGCCTTGCCATGTTCACCACTATACTGTGTCCCTAAGCACTACATCCACACATTTTCTGAAGACTTCCAGGGATGGTGACTCCACCACCTCTCCAGGCAGACTGTTCAGTTCCTGACCATCCTTCCAGGGAAGAAACTTTTCATAATATCCAAACTACCCTTTCCCAGTGCAACCTGACGCCATTTGCTCTTGTCCTGATACACTTCTTGTATAACCATCAACCCTAAGACATGCACCTGGTAAGAACTGCTGCCTTTCCAGCACTGTCCCCTGCAGCCTCACCACCTTTCCGGCTCTGAGGGAAGGAGGCTTAAACTCCCTATTCCTGGTCCCCCTTACCAGGAGTCTTTGCAGGCCTCAGGACAAGAGATGGCTCCATCCAGTGAAGCAGCATGAAGAGAGAATCAGAGCAGGGATGTCCAAACTCTCCAGAGCATTCTGGCAAGAGCAGATCCACACACAGCCTCAGGCGTAGTGAGGAAAACCCCCAGGTTCCCTTCGCTGCAAGGCGTGCTTTGCTGTGCGCTCTTGTTTGTTTGTTTTGAAATATTCTGGCAGTGGAAACAGAGTCACTGTTTTGTTTTTTTCTCCCCCACATATGCTATATAATTTTGTCTCTAGCACTCGCTTCTTGCTTACTCAGTTGCCTATAGTCTGCCTCTCTCCGAGGAACGCTAGCTGTGTTTGTCCCCAAACTGAATCCTGATCCAACTGCTTTGTGTCATCCCACCAGCCCTGCTCAGGGAGCGACGATCAAAATATTTTCGCTAGGGTGCAATGCAGAGAGAGATGGGCATGTAACTTATTTCAGAGCGGAGCTGACCCGCAAGGCTGAAGGATGTGCAGAAGTGTTTTGGCTACTGAACTCAGGAAAGACGACACGAAAAGAGGGAGTAGTGCAACAAACAATACCAAGGCTTTGTTTGTGCCAGATTCACTGCTCAGAAAATAACACATTTCAGCTACACAACACAGCCAGTCCCCCTGCAAATGACTGCACAATATGACCACGCTTCCAGCAACATTTAAATACGGCCAATAAATTAACACAGGACATCCCAACTGGCCGCGGGTCGCAGTCATCAACAAGTAGGTCAAACTAATTCTGGAAGGCTGTGAGAGGCACATAAAATGGTCCATGGCAGCAGTCCGAGGCAGGGATGAAGCAATCCCCACTTCAACTCATCCAGAAGCACTGACACAAGCCCAGGTGCCAAAGGGATGCAGGACGAAGCCATTCCCAGTCCACGCAAGTCGCCTGCCATCTCTGCAAGTTACAATTAACTTCCCAGACAAAACGCAAATACATTAAAAAAATACCCAAGCCAATTAAGACACAAGTGTTTAAAGACATGAGTAGTAATTACAAATGTATTATTCATACCTAATTTACAAGATGAACTTCTTTCAGTAAAATATTAAACTGTTTACATGCATTCAGGAAGACAATTTCCCAACCCTGCGCGTCCTGCTCCGGAGCGGTGACTATTGCTATGCAACAACTCCACAGACTTACAGTGTACACTGTGGAGTAATCAGAAAATGTTTGACCTCAGATATCTACTTGACCCCACAGAAATGCAGACTCGCTCGCTATAAAATCCTAAACAATGGGGCAGACAAGGTCAGAGGGTCAAAGCAAGTATTAACAGGTCATTGTGCAACCCACTTGGGAGCAATTACTTCTGGTCACGGCTAAGTGGACACTTGATTGAATACCACTAAGACAGCTCACATCCCACAGATAACAATCCTCACAGCGATTAAGAATTAAAGCCCCCATGATTCAGCCTTTATTACTCAAATGAACCTAACTATTCCATAAAAAACTCTTGGTATATGCATGATGCAAGGTCTAAATTGAAATGCCACCTCATTAAACAATAATATCTAATTTTATCTAAATGAATTTTCATGAAAGTACGCCACACAGCTCAGGAATTTTTAAAATGAATTATCACAAGTGATACATAATTTCACCAAAACTGCTGCAGGGAAAAAAAAAATTAGCTTCAGGGATGAAAGGGAAACATCTATGCTGAATGAAAATTGCACTTCTTTCTGCAAGCAGAAAGGGTAAAAGGGGGCTTCAGGGCTTCTGCCAGACAATAGAGGCAGATTTTAATCAAATCAACACCTCTCTGCTATGTCAGGTATGCTCACCAACAGTAGCACCCGAAACACGTGTCGAGTATCACTGCACACACAGGCCACTTTCAGAAAAGGGGATGTCACCTGCACACAGCCCCTAAAATTGGGGTTTATTATCATAAACTGTGAAATAGCCGCCCTTGACTGGCTGCTAACTGGCCTCTATTACCTCAGCTGAAAACAGTTTGTACATCCCCTCCGGAGGGTGAAAACCCTGTTCCGACACCTGCGAGCCATTTAAGAGCTCTTAATTATTTTACAAAAATGAGCAGCACTGATAAGACAACTGCTTTAAAGGGGTTTCCATCAGGAATCATTGAAAGAAAGAGGAAAAAAAGGTAAGTGGATTTCATTTTTAGCCTAGTTATATGTGGATTCCATGAGCAGAGGTGGCAGGACTCACTACTCCATTGGTAATGGGCAAAAAAAGCAATGCCATCAACCCAAAAATGCTCACTACCTCAGTTCTCATTTTTCATGTGTGACTTTTTCCAAAGCCGGGCTCTCCTTCAGACCTCCCCTGTCCAGCTAGTTCTTGGAATATACTCAGAATATACTCAGAAAGCTCCTGTCTTCTTGCTATGGCTATGCCTTTCATAGGAGAAGAGAACCAAAAAACCCCAAAAGACCAAAAAAAAAAAAGTCCTCCAAAACAAAACACTAAAAATAGACACATTTTCCAAGACAATGAGCCCAGCATAAACCTATGGAGAGGAGCAGGTTGCACAGATGCTGGCAGTTGACCAGAGCACATGGAAGGCTGGGTATGGCCATCAGGGAAGTGATGCTAACACAAATGTGGGCCCTTCTGGGGATGAGCTCCTTTGCCCCTTCCCTGCTCCGCCCCAGCAGCAAAGCCAACGCCTCGGGATATTTAAGAGCACTGCATATGCAGACACTTGGATGTGCAAAATTATGCATGCATGTTTGGAGGCCATTTTAGAGCCCGGCTCATGAGTCATACAGAAAGTAGATCAGTAGAAAAAGAAAAGTTTAAAGATGCATTTTTTTGTATTCTTGCTACTGCAGCATGGCTTTGCTTTTATCCCCCCCTTTTTCTTTAATACAGAAACTCTCTGAGTCTTTGTCCTGTAGCTATTGGAAAATTCCGAATTAAACCAGGAGTCTTTTACATTAGCGTTAATACCGTGATAGTCAGCTGATAACATATCAGATATGCAGAATCCAAGCCTGACAGGCTGGTGTTCACCACTGTTGATTATTGCACAGGAGCACACGAGGAATGAAAAGCTGCATGGTTGCTTCTCCCTTGTCCTGCTGCCAGCGAGGTGTAATAATGCTATTATGAAAAGCAAACAGGGATGAACTCTGCTCAAACGGTGAAGCCTGAGCTGAGAAATCAATCCCTGCATCAATCGTGGCCCTACAACAGAGTAATGCTGTCACAAAGTTCGTCAAGCCTCAAGAGCCTCACCCTGGCTTACCATACTGTGCATATTTCATTGGTATTGAATATTCATATTGTTGCAGTTTCTGGATACCAAATAAGGCTGTCACTGTGGGGAAAAAACAGCCCTGGAGTTCAGCCACCAGCTGGAGATTCCATCAGGAGGTCCATGCTTGGTTTTCCTCTCTTTCAAGGACTTTCTGCCCAGCTGCACATCCCTTGTACCTCTGCCTGCCCAGCGCTGGGATAAGGATCTCATATCCCACTCCTACCCCGCAGGGGACAATGCATGACAGACCCCAGTTCCACTGGCAGAAAGAGCTTCTGGGTGCTATAAAAGCACATTGCAGATGAGAGTCCAAAAATAAGATGTATTCTCTGGAACAGGCCCCTTCATACCCAGCAGGGCTGTAATTGGGAAACAAAAGTGCTGCCGGGAGACAGGGACTATTTGAGCTTTGTGGCACTGACGCAGTGAAAAGTTACTGGTGACTCCAGGATACAGGAAGGTAGTTAAAACGGGGCAAAACTGAGGAGAGCTGGGAAAACTGGGATAAACTTTGTCTCTGCAAGGCAGAACAAAGCCATGAAGGGATGCAAAAGCAGTCTCAAGTCAGAGCAGTGCTTAGCAGACACAGCCCCAGTGGTCTTCAATGGACAAAGCTTTGGAAATAAAGATACACGTCAAAAAAAAAAAAAATAAAAAGGAGGCAAGAAGATGTAAGACAACTCACTGTGAACAGCAGCTGAATCAGAGAAGGGCAGGATTGTGTGACATTAAGCAGGGAACACCAACTGGTCTCACCACCTCAGAGTCATGGGCGAATCACTCTCCAGGGCTTCCTTGACCAAGCTGTACACTGTGTAGTCCCTTCCCATTTCCTGATGCTTTCCAAACCACTTAAGCATACGATACATAAAACACAAAGCCGAGAGTTATTACAGTCAGCCAGGCCAAAATCTATGGGATGGTTCAGCGACTCTCTGACGTGCTTCTGATGAGGAAGGTGAATGAATTGGAGACGTCACACCTAAGCGAGCAAGGACAGTGGTGCATCAGACCACCAGACCATCTCACAGGCGATGGTACCTGGTATGACTCTAGGCACAAAGATGATTTTCAGGGCTCTACTTTTTTCCCATTTGCTATTGTTTCATCTGTATGTCCAGGAATTTCTTCTTGAATTATTAAGTGGTGGACTATTTCCTGATCTTCTTCTGCGTGCTGCTGTAGGCTGCCTCCCGTCCACCCCATCCTCTCCCTTGTAACATCTTTTTGCCAAGAATTCAGCACCTAGTAAAAATTAAACAATCAGCAGGACACCCCTGATTAAAGTTTGGAAACTCACTCCCTACCTGGAGTTACTTCTGGGGCAGGGGAGAACGCCACCCAGGCTGCATGGCTCAGCTGCATTACCCAATTAATATCATGTACTGGGACTGGTTTGAACAGTCCTGTACACACACCTTGTGCTAATGACTGCACCCAAGCTGGACTCTGTAACACAGCCCTGCTGTCAGATAACTCACATGTGAGTTTTTCAGAGAAAAGCTGACACTTTTTTAGAAGAACCTGCATGATTTTAACCTCCCGAGTAGCAGATCAATGCCCGCAAACTGAAATATTCAACTGCCAGTACAGACTTGGAATTCAAGCAACTGGGCACATATGGGTGATGTCCAAATTTCACCAGGACGAGCAATGGTTCCCCTCCCCTTGTTTAGCTGCTGAAAAAATCATTGCAAAGGAGGCCATGTCCCAAACCCATGGCTGGAGGTGAAGGATCAGCACAAGATTGCCACAGGGGAAGGAAGTCAAGACGGAAATGGCTCGGCCAGATAAAATCCCCAGTCCTCCCTCTTGTCAAACAGGAGGTGTCTGCTTCAGGAACAGATGGGAAGAGAATCCACTCCATGGCTAAGCCAGAGGAGGTAGAGAAGCCTGAAATAAAGTCCCTTTGACTTCAGCTCTGTCTCTCTGACAGCCTGACTCAGTCATGGACTGAGCAGATAACAGGCAACCATTCATCAGCTCCGCCAATACACAAAGGCAAGAATTTCCCTTCTTAAAGACATTAAATGATAGAGCCTTAGCAACTGGTTAAAGGAGAGAGACTGAGAGTGAACACACTAGGGATGAGACCCAGTGGGTTGCTATTAATACTTCCCTGAAGCAGACACTGGGTTTGCAGCACTGGAAGGACACAATTCCAAGAGCCAGGCACATTCTTCAAGCAAAACATTGTCCAGCTGCAGAATCAGAGCTGAGTTCAGCGAAAAGTTTTTCCACCAATCTAGTCAAATGGACTATTGACTTTTTTTTTAATCCCAACCAGAAAAAGCTGACCACGAATGCTTGTCTTCCTTGGTATACTGGAAAAAAAATATACAACTAACCAGCTGGCTGGGGATGTCAGCCAATTCTCTGTCCAGGAAAGATTTTTTTTTTTTTTCACATCTTCCTCTGAAAATTGAAGATTAAACCATACTCCATAAGGACAGTCAGTCAGAGAGGAAGCCTACAAGTGCTACCACACTCATCACCCAGAGCTGCATCCTCTTGTGCCAGTGGATCCTTCCAAAACACACCCCACCTCTGCCATCCTGCCCGCAAAGGGCTGCAGATGCTGTGCCTTTTCTAGGGTGAAGCAGTTGGGAGCAGAGAAAAGCAGCTTTCAGCTCTGCAGCTTTTTCCTGTTCAGCTCCCTGCAACACTTGCCTTCCTTTTTGGTACAGAATACTTCAGTTGCCTGGAGCTATTCTAGTTTATACTGGGCATTCATAGCAGAAGCCCAACATCGCTTACTATTTTTGCTCATGGCTACCTAGGCAAGCAGCTCCTGTGCTACAGAGAAGCACCTTCTTAATGAAGCAACTATGAGATCAATGTTGTATGACTTCCAAGACCAAAACAGTTTACAATTAGCTGAAGGTCTGGTATTTGACAGTTTTTTATGGCTCTTTTATGACTGTTTGCAAATCTTTTCTTCCTTTAAATTATTCTGAAAAGTGTTAGGGGAAAGCCAAAAGTTATTTTGTGCAAGCATGTGTCTACTTGCATGAATCCAAAAGTCTTTTTAATTTAAAACCACCATTACAAACGCCTGTATTTACATGATAGTTGTTTATGTAATGCTCTAAAGAAAATCTAAATGAAGCACAGAAGCCAATGCTAATGCAGAAGATGGTGGGAGTTAATGAACACGCTCCTGGGGCAGTCCAGGAGATGGCAAGACTTATTACCTGTGCTGTAAGGATTCAATAAAAAGACTACATCTCTCAAAAAAACCTTCTGATACAGCCTCCATGTGCGCATAACCTGTGATTTTGAGGCTCCTCTTCTCATCTGGATTCCTGTGATGTTCAGGATCTCTGTTCACATATTAGTCCAGCATAAAAAAAAAAAAAAAAGTCAGATTTATGAGGACACCACCCCCAAAATTCAATCTTTCTCTTGAGATTTGGAGCATTTCAATAAATGAAAGCAAATGCAGAAATTAAACTCAGAAGTCTCTCTTCAAGCAGGCCTTTTCTGACTCCACGCCTCTCTTCCTTTCATTCATACATGTGAACCTTTTAGTACTCCTGAATCCAAGTCACAAGTCTGGAACAGTCTGACTTCCAAAGCGGGGCAGCAGCCCAGGTCTTGGCTCCCAACAGCATGGCACAGCCCCCCACCTTCACCTCAAAGCATCACCTACTCCAAGTGAAAGCACAAGAGAAAGCCCTCACAGATAAAAAGCGTGTTCTAGCCTGAGGCCTGTCAGCATGGCACATGCCTAAAGAGAAAAATGAATCTGCATGATAGAGACTTGAAATGCAGGTGCCTGTATGGCAACGAGGATTTCCAAAAGGTGGTTTGTGTATGGTAAAAGAAAAGAAAAAAGGGATGCTCATTTGCAAGAGAAGGCAGGACAAAAAACCAAAGCTACACCTGTAAGAGACAAGTTTCTTTGCAAGATCCAGTAAGAAGGTTGTACCTTCATTTAAGACTCTTGCCAAAAAGATTAAAGCCATTTCCACCCTCACCCAAATCACCAAGGAGACCAAACCTTCTTCATCTTTTAACTGCACTGAAGTTAGAACTGAGGGAGGATTCAAGAGCACCCTCTCCCCAGCCCCAGATCACGATCGCTGTTCCACAGGGCCCTCCCTGCTGCCGATGCTCCCTCTGCTCCCTGCCCCTTTCCGCCTGTCCCAGGGGATGCAGCAGCTCCTGGCACACCACACACAGCTGGGGCAGCATCCTGGTGGACAAGACACCACAATCCATGCCAACCTTCCCCTGTAATCATGCCAATGGTTTGGCAACACCGTGCCCACAATCCAGACTGACGGCATGTGAGATCCTACATCTTCCACGGGAAGCCGAGCTCCAGCTCAGAAAGTGCCTCCAGCAACGGGGAACTCTACCAAGTTATGTACTCTTATGCAAGTTTGGGGTTTTTTAAACACCTGAAGAAAAAAAGAAGAGAGAGGAATCAATCCAGTAATCCTTGTTGATTGTACTCACAGTAATTATACTTGTGTTATGCCAACAGTATCTACAGTCTTGAGATTGGAGACAGCTCGACTGCCTCATGGATGAAACCAAGCCATAGGTGTGGAAGGCGTTTTGGGGATGCAGGACAAGCAGAGCAGCTGGATAGTGGTGCTGTCTGTAAAACCACTCTACTCCTACCTGGGGCAGAAAGCAGAGCTCAAACTCTGCTCAAACGATGCCTTCCACGAAAGCAGAGCAGTGAAGGTGCAAGGACACAGCAGACCAGACCAGGGGCCACAACTCCAAGATGAGATGACAACGTGCCAGAACGATCAGAAGAGGCTCTCACAGACCTGAGCAAAACAAGGCATTTTATAGAGCCTCAACAGCTCTGCTGCGGGGACCTGCTGTGTCCCCCAGGGCAGGTGCCAGGCAGCTGGGACTGTCTGTGCCTGGCATCACCTGTGCCACCAGTGGGGGGATGGACACCTGTGCCACCAGCCCCTCGGCTCCTGCTTCTTCCAAGCTGAGCAAAAAGGTAGGAACAAAATCCCCAAGCCCCACTTACCCCCCTGTGCAGCCAGGTGCTGGTAGAGTTACTAAACTTACAAAATTTATGGTTTTTCTCCTAGATGAAGGCTTTACATTCACATCAGTAAAGAAATGCCCAAGGCCTAGAGGGCTTGATCCAAGCATTGCCATCCTCCAGTCATTACATGAAGTATCTCCAACTTCCCAAATATTTTAATATATATTTTACAATATAAGTACATTGTGTGGGATGAGAGAGAACAGTCACCACATCACAGTTTGCTCAGCTGGATCCTGCCCAGCTGTGGGATCACCAGTGAGCAACAGATAAATTTCAGTCCTGTTCTGACACTGGTTCCTCCTGTTGCTTTTGGCATGTTGCTCAACACCCAGCATGTCCAAGTTTCATTCCTTTATATATACATACAGATTTATGTATACATACATACTGTAGAAATCATATTTATTCAACCTCCTACAATGTTCAAGAAAGCACTGAATTATGCTGAAGCAGTTGAAAGCGAGGAGCTCTATCAGAGACAGAGATCAGGAGCCTCGAGAGAACGAGCAGTGATTTCACATCAGCCCGCAGAGCTCTGGAGTGAGCAGCCATCCACAGCCTTTGAAAATCAGGACCCTTTTGAGAGAGCTTAAAGATGGGTTAAAAAATACTCAAGATCTTTGGAGGGGGAAAAAAAAATATATATATATATATGATCAGAAGACACCACAGCCAACCCAAAGCACTTATGGGCAAACCACTGATTTGCAATTCCAAACCACTTTTCCGCCTGAATCCTCCACTTACTATCTTATCTGATCTTCTCTGAGGGAATCCCCCAAACCATCTCAGTTTCAGAAAGGACCTCTCAAGCTATACTCTGAGCACTTCTTAGCACTGAAGGTTTGTGTAAAACGCTGACAAACTAACGGCACTTTTGTGCTCTGTTGCCTTTTTTTTTTAGCTTTTCTCAGGCTCTGCTCTCTTTGCCAAATAAGGGTTGCCATACCCAACACAGACACACTTTTACAGGCCACATGTTAATATTAGCATAAAATAAATTTTAAGGTAGACATGGTCTGTATCAACACTGAAACAAAAAACGCTGCTTTACTGATGTTCAATAAATGTTTTAAAGTCTGCAACCACAGGCAATTCTGCTTGGTGGCACAAAACCAGGCGTGTTCAGCTACAATGGCATAAAATCACTGCTAAGAAACACCTCAGACCCACTGTACCACACCAACAGGGAGGTCATGTTGAAGCAGAGACTGAAGACACTGATCCTTTTTATTAGCAAAACACCCTACATTAGATGACCTCAGCATTTCACAAGCATTATATTTAAATCCTCAAGCAGTCTCTGAACATGGCAGCCTTTTCCCATTCTCACTTTGTAGAGAGAAGGACACAGGTGTGGAGCACATGGGGTAGCAACAGTTATGAAATAACTCAAATTTCTGAAATGTTATGAAATGTCTCAAATTTCTGACAGCAAATTTAAATTTACAGGCTTCACAATAATGTCCTTTGTCCAAAAATCTATTTGCTGAAATCAGTAAGGAAGTAAGAGGGCTCCTTCCCTCTCCCCTTGTTATTCTGTCTTGGGGGGGGGGGGGGGG
>VZRN01000404.1:3998315-4010649 GCA_013397935.1 Dasyornis broadbenti
AACAACAACAACAAAAAAAAAACCCTTCAATTTGGAATCAAAATCCTTTCAGCAAACAATTTTTTGAGGAACACTGCATGGAAACACACCTGTTTTAAGTGGGGATGTCAAAAGCCCAAAAAAAAAGTGTCACAGAATAATGATGCTTTTTTTGAACAATCAGTATCAGTCTGTTCCCGGCATTAATTTTGGAAATGGTATAGCTAATATGACAGCTATGATTTGGAGCCTTCAAAAGGCATAAGCTATTGGCATTTTAAATACATTACACACAAACACGCACGCACCCCTACACCCACACTAACTCTGCAGATTTGTTCTGCTCCTGTCTGCTGGCTCCTCTGCGTGTACTCCACAACAGATTGTTTCCTTCTCTCATCCCAGTTTTTTCCTAAGGGGGCTTTACATCAGGCACCCAAATATAAAGGGTTCAAAGAGACCTGCATTAACACAGCACACAGTAGAAGGGATCTTCTGTGACTAAATGGGCACAATCAAGCCTTTCAATTAAACTATTACCCAAAAAGGTGTGGGTGGCTTATTACCAAAGACAGCATTTATTTTAAAAAATGGAGAGTACCATTAGAAACACCTAATATAACTCTTATTAACTTATTTGAATCTAGTTGTGAGCACATTGGGTTTGTAAGTGTCTGCTAACATAGCATTCTGTTTGCCTAATTAAGTTTTCAGTAGGGGAAGCTATAGCTCTCACATTAATATAGGGAACTAAAAAAAAAAAAAAATCACATATAAACCAACGCTGAGCTTGATTTACCTTTATTGTATAAGGATTTGCTACGGGCTCTTCAACAACTGCTAACTAATTTTCCAGCAAAAAGCACAATTGCTGTACAAATTCCCATTCCAGCCCAAACGACGGGGATGGCAGACTCGCCCCCAAGTTATAAGCCTTCCATGCAATCCTTACAGCGCTTCCAGACCCTCTGGTTCTCCTCATCACTTTTTCCCCTTGCTGGTCCGTGTGCTGAACCTTGAGCTTATTCCCCCAGCCGTGCTGCTAAGCAGTAACGCTCTAGCTGGGGAGCATCAAGCGGAGGAAAATTACCATTAGCCAAAAAAAATTAATCTTAAGAGGCTTAAAAGAAATCTCAGGGAATCAACTCCGATCTCCATGACAAATAATTAGCAAAATAAAGATAAAATACTGAAGCATCTCAGCTTTCCGCTACATTCCAAAGCGGCTTATTTTCTCTCTAAATTTTACTCTTGCTGCATTTAAAATGCTCGCTTGTAACTTCCAAAAAAGAAAAGGGGGGGGGGGAAAAAAAACAACTAAAAAGCAAACGAAGACAGAGTATTTTGCCCAAAAAGACAAGATTTCTGCCTGGCCAGTCCCTGTACCCAGCCCTGCTCCAGGCAGGGCCCCCAGCCCATGCCCCACGGGACCTGCTCACGGGGCGAGCACTCCTGGAACAGGCCCATATTACAGCATTAATATAATTTACAAAATGGTTAAAAATCAGAATGTTTTTCCTTCGTGAAAAATAACACACTTAATGCTTTTCATCTGGCACATAAAATTTACAATACCTCCAGGAACATTTTCTTTGGTTAAATCAACACTATTGGTACTTTTTTAGCCTATAAGCGTATTACAGCCCCAGTTTTTTATGGGTTTTTTTGGTTGTTGTTTTCACCCATTGTAATAAACTTTTCAGAACCAGAAATGATCAACAATAAAAAGCATTCCCATGTCAAACAATTTTAACTACTGCTTTTAAAACAATAATAAAAAAGGGGGGCGGGGGGGGTGGGAAGGATTGGCTTCAGACCTGGCTCGTACAGTAACTATCTTGCTGCAATTAATATAAAGTCATCGTCTGTACGGCCAAACTTCAGCGCTCTCGCCAGAATTGTTTCCATGCCTCTTGCAGCAGGCAGCCGCAGCAGATGTTGGCTGTTAAAGGGCGCAGACGACACAGTTCATGAGTGCTCGGAGGCGGCTGCGCCACATCTGCAGCCGATGAAGGCGAGCGCAGGAGCGCGGCACACGGAGCGAGCAGCGGCGGCAGGGCCAAGCCAAGCCCAGCCAAGCCCAGTCAAGCCAGCCCTCTTCCGTGCCGGGGCTAAAAATAGAGGAGAGGTGTTTGTTTTCCCGGCTGCTGCAGGCCGGGCAGCCCCGGGCAGCGCCGCTGGAGCGGAGCATCCCGGCCGGGCTCACGCCGAGCGGGGCAGCGGCAGCCGCAGCCTCCGAGCGCCGCTCCGCACGCCCGCTCCTCATTAACTGGGCGGCGATCCAAGTTCATCTGGGCCCCAGAGAAAGGCAATGCTTGTGTTTAGACCGCACAATACTGACATAACATTAACAGATTTACATATGCAAAACTGTGAAGCAACAGGCATTCCCCCTCAATTGACCCACAGCTTGTAGTGGCTGCCGAGTTATTCCCTGCTTAGGCTCCGTAACCAAGTGGGCGTCATGCGACTACCATCTGGGTACCACTTATTTAAAGCTGGCAGTCTCTCTGTAATAGGCAAGCTGGCAATAAGCAGGAAGGGAATAAATTGCATCATTTAGTTAACATCCACTTGCTTTGCGGCTGTTAAAAACCCATGACTGAATAATAATTTGGTTATTTCTTTTGCCAGACAATGCTGTCAGCCAAAAGCATACTACGCATGCTGCAAAACGTCAGCTTGCAAAATTTCCACTTTAAAAATAAATTAAAGAAATTTGCAGTATAATGCGAGCTAAGAAGTTTTTCTAATGCTAGCAACTCAAAAGCAATCGAGTTCTAAAAATAAACATGCACTACCGTAGTCACCAGATTCTGCTTTTCCCTAAAATCTTCTTTGTTTTTATCAGCCGCCCACCCCAATCCATTAAATTCGCCAAACATCACCAAGCTGGCCCATTACAAGCACAGGAAGTAGGATTTGCTCGCAGGAATGCTCATCAGATCCCGACACTTCTCCATTTCATGCTACCCACTGCCCTTCTCATCCTTTGCCTTAATTCGTAGATTTTATCATTTCCTTCTGTCTGACAACTGCTTTCACACAAATCGGAATCAAAGAAAGTGGCTGAAACCGGAGACCACTGCAATACAGCTAGAACATAGCCTTTGTTAAAAAAAACAAAAAAGGAGGAAACAAAGAGCTTTTGAAGTGGGTTTCTCTTTGGGGCTCTTCAGTTTGCAGAAAATTAAGTTACCAATAGTAATCAATTTTTTTTTTGTCCCAATTTGCTCAAAATACAGTCTATGCACACATATCTCAACATCCATCTCTCCTCGGGACTAAAGGAAAAGCCCATGCTGAGTGCACTTTTATACTGCAGAGATAACAAGCCTTTGCATTATACAGTGGGAAAAGTCAGAAGAAACGTTTCCATTGGGATTAATGGCGAGGATGAGCCCAGTCCACAGGTAAGAGTGTTCTCAGCATCTCCGCCTCCCACAAAACCAGGCTCGCTCCTCCCTCATTACATTTAGACGGGGCATCAAGGGACTCTGAAGTGCAGAAACAAGACAACCAACAGTAAGTAGAAAGCTGACTTCATCAGGAAGTTGCTTTCACAGTGTCACCGATAAAGAGGACAGTGGAGCAGAGCAGGCTGCCGAACACCTCTCGTGTCTCTGCAGTGATGCCTCCAGCATCCACGCTGGGTATGGCACAGAAACACGGCACAGCTGGGCACAGAGACACCGAAGGCAGATGGAACACAACTGTGCTCCCCTCCCCATCACTGCCTTGTCTCCATGCAGGGCTGGGACACCAGGGCACAGCCCAGGAGGCAGAGGTGCCAATGTCCACAGAATGCCGTGCCACACTGCTGACTGCATGTACATCCAAGAGCGCATACGGATTCCATACAGGTGACCCCTTTCACAATCCAGCACAGACCAGGTGCAACACGACCTTCAGCACTCCATCTCAAAATCCTTTCTGAGCTAACACATGCAACAATTGCTCACTTTAGAAAAAGAACCATTTGGAAAAGGACCTTTTAACAGGCTTCCGCAGCACAGTGCAACTCTTGCCGCTCCACCTGGGACGCTCAGCCAGCCCAAGGCAGGCAGGGAGATACAGCATCCACGGCCACCCACAGCACTCCACAAGGGCCATTGTAACAGCTTGCAGACTTTGCAAACAGGAACGGAAGGAAGATGGAAGAAAAGGATTTTAGTCGGCACCAACCTGACAAGACAGTGTCCAATGAAGGATGAGAATAAAAAAGGGAACAGAAACCGAGGGCAGAGAGAAAAATCTGTCAGAGGAAGTGTGATGCCAGAAACTGCTCCAGGACCTCATGGCTGGATGCCAACTCAAAGCCTCCAAAAAAATAAGGCTACAGAGCCCCCAAAATCTTCCCGATTAAAAAACCTGTGCAGGATGAGGTTTGTCAAGTCATACTGTGCTTGCTGTGCCTCCTCCAGCACTCTCACCCAGAGGTCTCAGCTTGGAATACTTCTCTGGAAAGGAGACCCAAGGCATCCAGGAACTTTGGCAAATTATCCTTTGGGAAACATGCATCCCCAAAAGCATCTGTGTATCTCAGAGAGTATTTGAAAAGTTCTGCAGTACTGAGCCTTAGCACTTTTAATTGCATATACCATACCCAAGATCATCAACTCCGTCATGCTGTCACGCATGTGGTACATTACTGTAGGGTCAATCTCCCTAATTATTCTTGAGTTATTTTTTCCAGCAGATCTACAAAATTATCAGCATAAATCTCAAAACATTTACCAGTCAACAAACTCAGCACAACAGACATAAGCTTGGCCCTGACAAATAAAAAGACTACGGAAAATGTATTTATTTGTAGCAAATGTCCTTTCCTATAACCATCAAACAGATTACAACTGCATTTCTTTCCTCGCACTGCACCCTGGGATCCAGGCATTTAACTAGCACACACTACAGCCCTGGATTAATCATAAATAGAATATATTTTTAAGTGCATTAATTATGTAACAGATGCTTCCAGGATTCCAATGGAGGTAATTTTTAAAATCCCAGTGTACAGTTTTATGAATCTGTGCCGTTTCAAGGTTGTTTTTAATTTGTGCTCAATACCACACTTATTTAAAACCAAGAGGTAATCAACGACTGCCTAATTATTTTGTTTTTTCAGTTCAGGCTGGAAGACATATCCTACCCTGTTGCTGTTGGACACCCCAACTGTTGACAGAGGTTGCTCCCATTTCTTTGCCATGATGATAGGTCTGGATAACGGGTCGTGTGAATGCACGAATTCATTTGCCTTCTATTAATTTCTCCTCCTCAAACTAATTTCTGCCTTTCAAAAATCTCAGTCTCTCCCTGCACATTCCCACTCCCGTAACAGATGTGATTCAGTGCATGCAGCACACATGGAGGCCATAACAGGGACACTGGGGCACGGACAGGAGGCTTAGGATTTCCAAACAACCAATTTTCCATTGATGGGTTACCATGAATGGTTGGACTCGATGATCTTAGAGGTCTTTCCCAGCTTTAATGATCCTAATTCTGTGAAATAACTCTCACTGCTTTGAAAAACAGAGTTAAATTGAGCTCACTCAGAAACAGAATTCCGCCCTACTGGAGAAAAATGGGGTTTACCTCACTTACCTTGATGGTAACAAAAAAGGCTGTACCAGCTCCTGGATTTGGCACTACGGTGACAGGCCCTGTCTGGGACATGGGTGGAATGATGGAGATCTCAGCAGCCTTTGGATGGCTGCACTGGAGCACCCCAGGCAGAAGCACCAAAGCCTCCACGTGTTGGGTGAGAAGTTTGCTTTCCTTTCCATCTTTTCACATCTCACAGCTCTTGGATCAAGTCACACATCTCCTCACAGAGCTTCATCTCTGCATCTGTCTGCAATGCTTAATTTGTAATGACTTGGAGGGGCATTTTTCCAGGCACTCACTGTGTGTGCAGCCTGGGAAGTGGGAGAGCCCATGCCCTGATAACACTGGCTTGGACTCTCCCTTCAACAAACCCTCCCTCTGGTCCAGCAGGCGAGGGAAAAACACAGGAACACACAGAGCAATTAAGGTTCCAGTCAGATGTGGCATTAACACATAAGAACGAAGAGTGAATAACCCTAATGCAAGGTGAGGGACGTTTAGGAATATATATAAATGCACATGCAGAATGTGGAACTTCAGCACATGATGAAGAGAAGGGGTAAGGACAGGAGGGGTGCAGGAACACAGCGCTGCTCACTTGCACATCAGCCACCCCCAGGGATATCCACAGCTCAGGATGGGCACAAACCAAGCAGGAAGAAAAGGTGGATAACAAGCATTTTATTCCTACTCAATATTTTATTCTGGCTGCCACAAGGTAATAATTACAAGTGAGAGTTAATGCTCTGATGCTTCACTTCATGGACTGCACGTTCAAATTCCTCAACAAGGCAATGTAAAAATGGGTAGTGAACAGGCTGAAGTCAGCTGGAGAAGGCAGGTAACTTTGTGCAACACCAAGGCGGCCCCGGGGCAGGCAGCTGGGTGCTGCTCTGGGTCTCACTTCTCTGGGCGCACCACAGCCAGTCCCCACCAGTGTCCAAAGACCCCACAGACAGCAAAAGCCCAGTGGGTGCAGCCCCGGCCAGTGGGCACCCGGCCTCTCCTTGCACCACCGAGGACTCTCCTCGCTCCAGCCTCCCCCAAAATTATCCTCACCTCATCACCAGACACTGGTGACGCAGCAAGGCTTGGGGGCAGTCAGGGACACCCTGCAATGCTGCTGTGTGGGGGCCAACCCCTCCTGAAACTCTCTGCTGACCCACCCGCACTGGCATGTAGGGACAGCAAAAAAAGAGAAGCTCTCAGGGTCAAGAAGGTGCCTCTGCATGGGGAAGGCACCCAACCCTGAGCACAGGGTTGTGGGTTGTAGGGTTGTACCCTACAGCTGGGTAGAGGGATCAGGTCCCTGCCAAACTGCAGCACGCCTCTGCCCGCTAATCCCCGTGACACGGGAATGCCAACGCCACGCCAGGTTATCACACGGTGATAAGACTCGTGGGCTGTACCTGCTTGGCATGGCTCAAGCAAGGCTCCCTCGGGGCTCCTCCGCTTTCACTTCCTACTAATGTGCACCTGCACCCATATCAAAAGCAGTAAAAGCTTGAGCGAGCCCGACGCTGACGCCGATCCACGCCAGCACCTGGGCTGGCCAACAGCCCCACTGGTGACGCTGCTTGTGGCTGACCCTGCAGCGCAGCCACCGCAGCCACCCACACTCCCCAGACATCCCCACACCACACACACTCTGCACAGCACCCAGTGGGCACAGGGTACAGGACAGACCCTTTTTGGGGTCTGTTGCCGAGCTCTGGTCACATATTTCCTCATCAGCTTCGCTCTCTAACTGTATAGGCAGACAGCAGGCTGGGCACAGCTTTATCTGAGTTTTATGTGCAGCTGCATTTGCTTATCACACAGATAAGTTATTATAAAAACAAGAAACAACAGCAGCTAATAACCTGGGTATCTCAAAGCCCTCATCACAAATTCCCAGCCTCTGGACCAGCTCATCATCCATGGCTCACAGAGAAGAAGGAAACCCAAAGACAGGAGGCCAGGACACGCACAGTAACAACTTCAGTACCTGGCACTAAGGGAGCAGCATCAAATTAACAATTAAAGGAAACGCCACACTCGGCAGCTTTGGCAGGGTGGTCCCACCAGCAGGCACTGCTGGGAGAATGCCCCAGGGCAGCTGGGGCTCTGTCTGCTCTGCCCAGACAGAGAAGAGCACATCCAGCCACAAAGGCTCTGGCAGAGGTCTCACCTTACAGCAAACTCAATCAAGGGGCCTCAGGTTTACCAATGGGGTGGCCCTGACCCCTCCAGACCCTCCCTCTGACCTCCAGAATCCAATGAGGATGTTCAACTGGCAGAAAACACGTTTTTTCCTGCTTAAGCTAGTCTCCTGCTGGTCCATCTTCCTATGCAGTCTCACCCTCTGGTCAGCTGAAGCACAAGGGATGCAATGGGAAGGCCTCAGGGAAAGCTGAGAGATCTAAATCTACTTAACTGCAAAGTGAACCAAGCCCTCGCTCTATACAGCACCAAGCGCACTGTCAAATAGTCAAATAGAAAGTAGCTTTCATCTGAGAAAAAACAAAGGAGGCAAAGGCTTTCCAAGGAAAGAATTCTCATTTGATGCATGTCATGAAGTTGTGAGCACACTTGAGTCACGGCACACGTGTGGACCATTGTGATGCTCTCACAGAGCGATGTGTCCTCCTCCTCAATCTGCTGAGAGCATCCACCAGGCAGAGGTTGAAATATGCGGAGGTGATTCAATGCCGATGAACAGAAACACTAAGACACACTGTTCGTCAAACACGGGCTGTACCTGACACTACTTTTATTTACTCAGAAAAGTTCTCTGTCCTGTATGACCTTCCCCTGCCAAGTTACCCATGTTTTAAGCAGAATCCTCATCTTATGGCTCACTACAATCTGACAAGTAGACAGTACTTTCAATACTGGCAGACTTTTTTTTTTTTTCTACTAATGCAAGGCACAGCACTGGGAGAGCTG
Organism: Dasyornis broadbenti; assembly: GCA_013397935.1. Taxonomy (NCBI): domain Eukaryota; kingdom Metazoa; phylum Chordata; class Aves; order Passeriformes; family Dasyornithidae; genus Dasyornis; species Dasyornis broadbenti. Next base: position 4,006,830 of record VZRN01000404.1, read on the forward strand.
TGAGCTCTACCTCAGTCAGACCCAACACAGGACCTATGAGAAACATCAGTTAAAAACTTGAGTACTACTTGGTACCTGACAAAGCATTATACTTTCTTCAACCCCCTCTTTGTGCTTATGGCATCAAGCAGGAAAAAAAAAGAAAAACCCACAAAGAAATGGAAGGGGAAATAATTTTCCCACCAGAATGTAAATATTTGTGTGTAGCAAGAACGAAGGATTTCCATAAAGCTTTCAATAAAGGATAACTGCAGGCCAAATTTTACCCGTAGGTACAGGCACCTAACTCCAGCTGAAGTTACTCAGAGCTGCCCAAGTTTCTGCAGAGGCCAACTCAAGCAGTGTTCATGTCCAGAAGGACTGGGAGCTCAGGAGCTGAGGCCACATTTCCAGTTCTTTTGAGAAAGGCAGACGAGATCTGCTTCAAACCAGTGAAGAACTTCAGAGATGAGTCAAACCTGCAGGATTTGCTGCAATACTCGCTGCAAAAGAGGATGTGAGAACTGGCAAGTACGCTGTGTTTACTCACTGTGCCATCTAATTCTGGAAACTCGAGCTGAGATTCAGCGTTCGAGCACGACTCCAAGGGGTGGTGGGAAGATCCTGGCCCCGTTACAAAGCCACTCGTTGGGCCAAACTGGTGGTATCTGCTCAAACAGGGCCACGGGCTGACCCAGACAGAGGTTCTGCAGCTGGCAGGAGAAGCCTCCCCAGGGCAGAGGCTGCACCACGTCTGCCTCCAGCCCAGGGACGAGCCTCCGCAGGCAACACCGCACACGAGGAACAGAGATGCTCTAAAAATCACGCACTGCTTCAGTTAATGACACAGATTTACTCTGGGTGTTAGCCTGTTTTGCTAAAAAAAGCCAACCAGACTTTTTTCTTTTTTCCTGGTGCAAACTGTCCTTTATAAAGACTATTAATATCCCTCTTCCTTCACTTTAAGCTCTATTTCTCTTCCTTGTTCTCCCACTGACTTAAAAGATAAGTTGCAAAACGAGATCTAATTTATCTCTATCTTTTGTCCTCATCCCTTCCCTCCTGTTACTGCCTGGACAGGCAGACTGTTCTGTAGGGAACCACTGCATGGAGCAGAGTTTATATTTGCTTCAATATTCACATTTTTAACAGAAAATGAAAGATGATACCTAGTTTATACTAAACAGAACCCTTTGTTTCTGGCCTCATGTAATTAATTCTGCACAAAGTAATAACTCAGATAAAACACCCTGCTATAGGCAGCCACCTCAAAGAGCTGCAAAGATATTCCTCCCTATCAGACACCAGTGAAGACAACAGCAGTGGATGGTGGCTGCCAGGAGTTTATGCTGAAACAAATGCATTTTTTATTTTTCCCTTTAAATTACAAAATATTATCATTTTACTCAGCAATGCCCCTTATTAAACTGAAACTCTCCACATCAGAATTAAATACATCCTATCTACTCAAAATGAAGTATATTATTTATCAGTAATATTTAATGACAAAAACCTGATAACTTTCTCTGATTATACCACTGATTTCCTCCAGTCATGCATCATTGGCTCTGCTGGTCATTAGCATTATCACAGTGCATAAACTCTGGCTTAGGCAGCAAGTTTGATAACAGAGCCAGACACCTATAGCTACTATTTTTCAGTTTGTTCAGATTTACTAGTTTACCTCTCTATGAGCGTGCCTCTATCTAATGGCATCGATTATAATCCCTAAAAATCCTAGAGAATAAATTTCCATTTCCATGCAACACGCTTCTGCGCACTCAGAATTCCTCAGTAAATATAAAGCACTTGCTGAAAAATCAGATTTCCCCTTCAACTGGCTGAGGACCCTTTTCCTGAAAGACTATACTCCAGCCAATCTGAAAAATAAATAGGAAATATTTAGCCTTCTCTGTTTAATGCCAGGAATAGGCTGGATAGACTTAAGGTGTTTTAGTTTAATTCACAGGCAATGTTCCATTTTAACTTTTAAGAAATTGTATTTTTGAATGCTGCAGATACTGCTTTCACAGAAGAAAAAGAAAAATTGCAGAACAAATGTACGTGGTACAACATCAGGTAAAACACACCAAGATGGGTTTCTCCCATTCTCAGTTAAATCCTGTAAATAAAATGACAGATTAGAAAGGTTTGCTGAGTAAAACCATCATTCCTCTCACTACTGGCCTTCAGAAAACTCTGATGGGTTAAGCCAGAAAAAAAACTTCAAAATACTTGTAAAAACAATAATTTTGCTGCATATTTCTGACATTCTTCTTTCAAAGCCTTTTAAGCATCAAGTAATTTATCACTGAAAAATACATTTCTCTTTTCCAAACCTACAGCTCGGAAGCTTTACAAACCTAATATACATTATCTGAACATACACACACAGACATATCATTTAAAATTAACAAAAACAACTTATTAGAAGCTATTTCAGAGCTACCTTCTCCCAGTACTCATTTAATTCAATGAGAGCAGGATAGGGCCCCTGACAACTCTCTGATTAAAATTAATTACCAAAGCTGTTAAGACATTATTACTATTGCAAAACTTACTGAGAAAAATCTCTCTTCTCAATGTGCTAAGGCAGACACTGGCTGTGATGTTCTGCACAAACATCCAGAGAGATTCTTATATGTTACACACATTAATCTTCTAAGACTTTATTATTTAGCCAAACTGATTTTTGAATTTTTTTTTTTTTTTTTTTTACTCAGTCCATCCAAGGAAGCTCCCATGATTTCAACAGAGGTATTTAGGGCCTAGGCCACATAACTGAAGCTAAATCTGCCTGTCTTATGGAAATACAACTATTTATGAAATTCACCCGAGGGGGAGGAATAATTTACAGTACACTGATCAACAGAGTTTGCATGGTACTGTCTGAAGGAGCCCTGTTTGAGAAGGAGAGCTGTTATGAAAGCAGAAAGTATCAATACTAACACAATTGGTGCCACTGGGTTATGCTATTTGCCGGGCAGAATTCATCCCTCGCACAGAAAATTTCAGTTTGGGTGTAGTTTCAGTATTGCTAACTGGGGTATTAGAAGTTGGGACCATTAGACAAGAAATAGCAGCGATTTGATGAGGTTAATGCCAAATTCTGTGATTTGTTGAGGCAAAAAATGGATCGAACCCCGGCATAATGGCAGCGAGCTCAGGAGCACGGGATGCAGGAGCGCTAACGCAGCTCCTCTCATCCAGGGGCTTCAATCTGATCCTTCAAAAATGAAACAGTGAAAAATATTGTCACTGCCTGCCTGCTCCTCTACCTGCATGTGCACTGTCCCCAAAACAGACTTTTGACCTGACTGAGCACCAGCCAATGTCAAAACCCTGGGCAGACACATCCTCACCTGGACTGCCAGCCCTTCTTAGCCAAATCCAGCTTCAACGTGCTCCAAACCCAGGGCTGGGAGCCACTCCATGATGCACCCCGGCCCCCTGCACTGCTCTGCTTTTAAGGGATTTCTGCCACAGGAGGAAAAGAAGGATTTACAATACTGATTTTAAGGGAATTTTTCTTTCCAGCGGAAGTATAAAACGTGGGAACTGGGCTGGACTGGCTGCCTGAGTGGCTAACAGAGATTTGTCATGAGGTTCATGGAAGACAGGGTTCATGATTCAGTGTCAGTGAGTTCACTATTACAACATAAAAACTGTTATTAAAAATAAAAATGCAAGCACCAAAAGGAACACTTCAAGAAGGTTGTAACTTCTTAATCCCAAACAGCATACCCTTGAAATGAGGCTTGCAGCAGGCCCACCGGACAAAATCCATAAAAGATGACCTTTTAAACAAGGTTATTAGAACTGTACATTCTGTTATTAGAAC
>VZRN01000404.1:4020416-4062894 GCA_013397935.1 Dasyornis broadbenti
AATTAACACCTGGAATTACCCTAATAGCGAGGTACTTATGTCTAATTCATTATATTTTAAATAATTAAGAGGAGAAAATCGCTGCAAATAAATATTTGCGGAGGTGATGCTCGCGCCGCTGCCGGAGCGGTGCGCTCGGGCCGGCGGGGAGCGCTAGGTGCCGCCGCCGGGCGCTGCGGGGCCGGGAGCGGGGGAGAGCCGGGAGTGAAGCGTTTTGCATCCCGCTCCTCCAGCCTGGGAACCGCAGGAGACACCGGGATTTGTGTGATCGGCGGGACCACCAGCTTTAAAAGCAAAATTTTTATTTCCAGCGTCTCTTGTTATATTTTTTACTTCATCTGTTTCTTCAGTGGGGAGAAAAAGGAGCTAAACCTGATGAAAGAGCATTTTTTAAACATTCTCCCCCTTACTGCTAAAAAAATGTACTTATTTTACATTTCATCCTCGAATAAACGCTTATTGGCAACTTCTTCATCTCCTGTTTTTAACTTGACACATCCAAACCAGTATATCAACTCTGTAAAACATGATTAATTCCACAGACAATACCAGCGGTGGGACTTCTCCCTCCCCCTCTGTCGATGTAGCTGCTAATTGTACTTGAATTGTTTACTGCTATATTGTTTTACAAGTGCCTGGAGAAAGATGGTTGATATTCCCACTACCGGCAGAAGCATCCCAAGAGCAAACGCTTGGCAGATTTTGGCAGGGATGTACACAGGCTACAACTACAGCTTGTTAGCTAAAAAAAAAAAAAAAAAATTATGAAGGTGACGACGCCTCTGTAATTATAGGTGTTACTTGTTATAAAGTCAGAATGTTTTCCAAGCTACTGTAATGCCACACCTCCAGTGTCCCAGGAGCCAGGCCTTGGAGTCCTTTCTGCTTTAGTCACTGGTTTATGAGGCTTTGCAGAGCACATCACCAGGCTGCACGGCGGGTTCCTGGCCCACTTGGCACTCCTGCGTAGGTGCAAAGCCCATGTGGGTACTCAGCTGTTTTTCTACCTTTTACATCAGACATGAAAAGATGAGATACAGACTATGTACTGCCCCAAAAAGTTGGTAGACATAAAGAGAAATGTACATTGGATTTGCAGCCTTGTTTTTATGATTATGTGACTTGGTTTCAAATAGGCCCAAGCAGAAGCAGCCCTGAGAGCGTCCTCACGCTGTAGCTTAAGGCAAGCCCCTTTTTGGCAAGCTGGTGGTTGCTGCTTTCCACATTTCCTTGTTTTGGGTGTAGTCAGGGCAAGTCAGATCAGTCTAGCAACAAATAACCTTCAAAAAGGTAGAAAATGCAGCTCTGCCCATGACATGGTACATGTGCAAAGTAAAACAACTGGACAATTCTTTTGTGCAGATAACTTCAATGGCAGGAAGAGTCGACTCACCTATGAGAGGGAATTTTAAAAGGTGTAAACATCAGCTTAGAGGCTTGCACCAGCTTTAGTGGAAGCAGGATCGGTTCTCTAGTTGGGGAAATCCCACAAAGAGATAATGTGACACAGCTAAGGTCTCAAGTTGGCTTGTCTGACAAAGTGAAAAGTTCTCCCAAATGAAAGCTATAACCAGATCCAGATATTTTTTTTAATTAAATATTATTGTTGGGATTTTGTGGGTTTTTTTCCAGCATCCCAAGTTCTGACCTCTCAGTTGCAAACACATTTGCATCCTTTATCTGCTTTTGCTGTTATACTTTCCCCAGTTTCCCGGGCCACAGTAGAAGCCGTGTCCTGGCCTGTGCTGGGAGGACAAGCTGGAGCAGAACTGAGCTTCCATGTGCCAGGAGGTGCCTGGCAGGACAGGGCTGCCCTGGAGCCACCCCGAGGGCTGGTGCTGGGCTGGCTGTGGCAGAGCAGGCAGGGAGCAGCACAGCCAGCTTAGTGCTGCTTGTAAGGGAAGGAAAAGGCTGTGCTGCCCTGCAGCATCACGATCCGAGGAGAGCAGGCTGGAGCCTGGCTCCACACACAGGGCAGCGGGAGTCAGGCACAGAATAAATGACATTTTGCTCTGTTGTGAGTCCAGAGGAGCTCCACTGCAGTCAGAGTTAGTTTGGATTTGCATGGGCAGTACAGAGACATGAGTCTTGGATTCACCCCAGACTCCTCTGGGTTCCACAGTGGATGGGAAAGGCTCCCCATGTCCGTACCCACACTAATCCTCTTTACTCCTAGAGGTGTCCCTCCAGCCGCCACTGTACCAGAAGCCACCCAGAGATAACTTTTCTATAGCACATTTCCATTTGTCCTGAGCTGCCAGCCAATACATATTTCCTTTTCCTGTGGGGGCAATGAATAGCCATTGTATTTGCGTTGGACTATTAATCTGCCTGAATTTGGTCGAGATTCTTAAATGAATATTCATGGGAATTAATGTCATTTAATTCCTATTGCTTCCTGAATATAATTATGTGCCGTACGTGAATTGGCAAACACCACAAGACAGCCAATCTTGTTGAAAGTCTATGACGGATTAAACACCATGAGCTGGACACTCGTGCAGTACTGAAGATGCACAAAGCACTGCCAAGATGCAGCTTGACTTTGGGAGAGGAAACCAATAAAAGAGGGAAGATGTACACTGTAGGAAGCAAACAACACCTCGAGGCATAGAAAATATGATTAAAAAGGTATTTTAATACAAGCTCTCCCCCAGGTATTTGTCTACATGTAGGGACTACATTAAACATTTATATTATTTGGGAAAAAAAAGCCTTATTTCTTCCACTTTCTCACCCACAGAAAAAAAAAAAAATCTTTCATGGCCTCCTATCCTGGCCTCTTTTGAGAGACAGCATCTCTTGGAAGACCTTCAGCACATCCTACAAATAAGAAGTGCCCAAGTGCAATCCTCCTTCTCCCAGCAGCCCGCCTGCCAAAGTTCACGCTGTTCCCCGAATAATAAAGCATAATCAGCTCTGTATTAAAGCAAAACCCGTCCCCAGCATCAGTGCTACCAACCCCTGTCGTAACATAACAAGGACTCTTCCCAAAATATTTGGGCTTGCCCTGTCACAGTGAGAGGCGTTCAAGTTCAGCGCTCTGTCAACAATGCCAGGTGTCTCCTGAACCTCCGGTGCCTGAGCCAAGAGAGAGCTCAGAAGCACAGGAATAATCATTATTCACATTACTAAAATGTAACGGAATGTTTAAACAGATAACGTAACACAATCCCTCACAGCAGAAAAAAAAAAATACTGTTTATTATTTATCCCTGTCAGATAGAAAATGAACTCAATCTCCTGGAAAGCAAAAGCAAGGCTCTTCTTTTTTTTTTTTCTCTTCTTTCTGCAACTGACAGCCATGAAAAAAATATTCTATTGTGGCAGCTGTGCCCCTTCAAAGGGGCTGATGTTCACTGTGGTTCTTCATAAACCAACTGGCAAATTTTGGGGGTGAAAAAGAAGTGACTTGAAGCCAAACACATCTAAGAAAAAAAAGCCTGATGAAATCAAAAATCCAAGAACAATTTCATGTTGAGTCAATCCAAAGATTTCATTTCAATTTTGATTTTTTTGGGGGAATAAGAAAAAAGACACACACCCCCTTGCTTGAAAATAAAATTAAAGGACATTTTGAACACAAAGTAGTTTCAAAATGAAAAATCAAAGTGTTTCATGTCAGAAGTGTCAAAACTAACAGCTTCAGCATTTGTCAGAGCTTTTTTGAGTTTTTATAAATGACAAGTTTGGCATGTGTGCACAGACCGTTTTGGTGCTGCTGAATCTGCATTTTTGCATGCAAAAAAAATTGGTCGGGTGAAATTTTCTGCGGAGAAGCCGCTTGCCATTCCCTTTGTGTGGAGACCAGCAGCACTCTCCCCATGGCTGCGCCACGCAGGAGCCTCACTGACACCTCCAGCTCTTCTTTGGCTTATTAATATTTTACCCTTCAGTTTGCAGGACTTCACAGGCCTGGTCTTTTCCAGAACCAGCTCCCTGGTTAGCGGGAGGAGGTGCAAAGGTTAGGAGAGACCGACTGTGCATCTCCAGCTTGATGTGCTGCTGTGTGACAGGCGGCCACAGACCTATCCTAAGGTGACATTAGGTAGTTTTTTAGCCTGGTTCATTACTGCTAAGCGCCCTTCCATCGCCTCGCTGCCTTCCCAAAGCGAGGGTTTTCAAAAAATGTTTTACCCCGAGAAGTTTGGAGAGGTTACAGTCAGGTTTACACCTTATGTGGCAGGAGAGCAGGGGTGGAAAGTGGGGTATGTAGCACCTGAATGAAGACATTTAGTTTAAAATCTTATATTACATAAAAATCTTAAGTTACATAAATGCTATTGCTGTAAAAATGTGCCACCAAGCATTTACAATATTAGCAACTGAATATATTCTTGCTAGCAAAGCAGCAGCCACATGGATTTTGCAGGTCTGCTTCCAGCCTAGCTGACTTTGTGCAGGTTTGGGACAGTGCCTAGTCCCCTGGGAAGGCAGCAAATAAGATCTGCAGATAGCAGACACCTACCTGCCTTTTGCTACCCAATTTCTGTAGCACTTTCTACTTCTCTCTGATGACAGCAACACTTCTTGCTGTATCTTGACAACTTCTAATTAACCCAATCTCAGCATCTCTGAAGCTTCCATAGAAAACCAACGCAATTCTCTAGAGCAGGAGACCAAACCCAACACACCATCTCCTTCTCTGACCTCCAATACAGCCTTTACTCCATAGGGACAACAAAACTCAGGTGTAGTCTGACTCTGCTGAAGGCCAGACCAGCTCTTTCCCTGCCTTCCTTGAAGGCTGCATTGGAAGCCAGCAGAGCCAGAAACAGATTTCTAACATCTCGTTGGCATTTCTGAGCCTGCTTAAACTCCTGCTGCAGGAGCACATGCAGAAATCTCCACAAGGACATGCCACACTTTCAGCTCCCAGCAGGACAAGCAGTCTCGTCTTGGAGTTGGTCTCCTCACTCCCTGCCCTGCTCTCCCCACAAGTTCAGCATCGCCTGGGAAGGAGATGCAGTAATTGCAGCTTTCCCTGTGAAGGATTTTCTGTTGATGCTGTCTCCAAAGTGTTCTATGCTGAAGTATTATTTCATCTTAACTTTTTTCCACTATTATGACTAATTTTTAATCCAACAGTCCAACATCAACAAAGATTAAAGCTTTTAGGCTAGTTACATATCTATGAAAACAACAGTCTCCTGTGTCTTGGGAGATAAACACTACCAGATGCTCTAGTAAACACCAGAAAGGGGAGAGAGGGGGGAAAAAAGAGAGTGGCCAGGAGAAGAAAAGGGCTGAAAATAAGTTAGAAATAGCAGAACAGGAAACCAGAAAAGTAAATTCGTGGTGTTTCTGGCTCTGTGGCAGCGTAGAGGTTAAACCCCAGTACGCTGCCATTTCTAGACAGAACTGGTTGTTATTGCATTGATAAAACCCCGGGTTGTATTTTCCTTGTCCATTTTGACCCGTATCTGACGTTAGCATTGCAAATGATGTCTCTTGCCATTCAACTACTCAGAGTGAGCAGACAGAAACAAGACAGAGAGCTTAGCAAAGACGATACTAATGGAAGGGGTGGGGAAAAGTCTGATTTACATGTAATTAATTATTATTTATGTAAAAACCATATCGTTGTGGTGGTTCTTGACATCATTTAAAGCCTCTTTTCAAAAGAGGAGTCTCTTCTGTTAGTGCACTAATCTTTTCTGTGCTGCGAGTGTGAACTGTGACAACTGATGGCAGCCACACTAGCCCATCACCACGTGCAGGGTTCGCATCACCTGCCCAAAGGAGAGAAGAAGAAGAATCCTGCCTCCTCCTGAACAGGTGACTTTGCATTACCAGGACCATGGGAAGCTAGCAAGCCATTTGGTGGGAAATCATCAGACCCGAGGCCAACATCGTGCACATGACAGAGTTATGCATTGCCATTGTAAAGAAGTTTCAGATTAAATAAATGTATTTTCTTCTGAACTTGTAAAATGATTAACTTATTTATTTGATTTCAGTATCTAATCACAAAATAATTACCTAACCCAGCCCCAAGGTATCTTGGCAATGTTGTTCGAGACACACTCCAGCACAGACAAAAGCTCCTGCGGGAAGACATCAATCATCTTCCCGTACAAATGAAACTGGTCCACAAAAAAGAAGGGCACGGCTCCACCCCAGCTCTTTCAAAATTCAGCTGTCTCAGCCAGAGCTCGGGTCCAGCTCCCAGACACATCCCTACCCACTGGTTTGCACAGGAGCTAGGTCAAACCCCAAGTGCATGCATTACATATGGCAGCATGACCCAATTTATTCAGGCTCCGCTGGACAAAAATCTATACAGTGGGAAGTTTATTGACAGTGTCTCACCGGTTCTCTCTAATTTGCCAAAGAGGCTGCTGGGCAGGAAACTCTGTTAACCTCAATCATAGTAGGGACAGATTAAAGGGAGCTGGACTCAAAAAACAGGCAGGTCTCAAGCCACCTTCTTAATAAAGAAAAGAAACCCCACAGCACTTATTGGAGCAGTTGGATGGGGTGGGAACTTTGGCTGGAGCCTAGGGGTGGAGGCTGGACCAGATGGGATGGACAGTGCTCATTGGAGGGAGGGATGTCACCTGGACACATGGTCCTACTCACCCACTGCACTCCCTGCACAGCCCACGTGTCCCAGCACACCTCCCCATCCTCCCTCTCCCCCACACCCACATCCAGAGCATTTCTGCACACAGCACTGCCTCTGCCCATGCTGTCAGCTCACAGGGGACACACAGTGACACTGGTGGCTGCTGAGGCCTCAGCCCTGTGCTGCCCAGCTTCGGGAGGACACCCAGGGCAATGCCTGTCACAGGCCAGGTGGAGCAAACCAGAGGCACTGCAGGCAGAAACCTGCCTGCAAGGTTCCCACCTACCCTTCTGCTTTTAGGCAACAGCACAACACACCATGTTCTCCCATTGTCACTTCCCTGTCAACTGCTGTGAGCACCGAAGCATAGCTAATCCCACCTGAGAAGGGGTGGAAATCTTCCCTTAAACATATGTTTTTATCCCAAGTGAATTATTTCCAAACAGCACAAAACCCTTGCACATCCCAGCTGTGGGAGGATTTTCATCCTGGGTGAAATGGCTTGTCCAGCCTTGCCCAGTTTGTGAATGAGCTTGGATCCCAGGCAGGGACCCCATATCCCAGATGGAAGAAAGAAAAAAAATTGCCCTAACAGAAAACCATCTTCCCCATTGAATTACTTGTTTTGTCAAAAGCAGCAAAAGTTACTCTCATCAGCTTGAGACCGAGGAAACTCAGCTCATGCAGAGCACGCTTGGCATGAGGAAATGTTTTTGTATCTTGAATCAGGCTCTGAGAAGGTCAGCTTGTCTTGTCTGCCACTCCATTTCAGGCTTTAAATGTTTTTAATTTTGTTTTTGCAATATTTTTGCCTATGTCATCATCAAAACATTTTTTTTTGTTGTTTGCTTTATATTTAAGTTTTGGTGGGGGGGGAGGGTGTGGTTTAAAGTCACCTTTCCCATTGGGACAAGTAGGCCAGTATCTGTGTATTCCAATCTTCAAATTTGTAGCACTGAATGAGGTCAGTGCAGGGACTGTTTTTCCTAGAGAAATTAGCACAATCATAAATGGGCAGCAATGTTTTCAGAGCTACCCAAAATTCTTTATCTGGCCAGTCTAGAGACCGGATGTTTTTCTACAAATTCTTAGCTCTTGTTGGTTCACAACTGCTCTCTGCCATCCTTGCACATCAAACATCTGTAGAGTCAAGACAGTGTTTTGAATCTCAGAGAAAAAAAAAAAAAAAAAAATCAGGCTTTCAGTAGGGCTATTTTTTCTGCTGTAAGTTTCTTTCAGAGAGAAGATATTGTCTTAATGGGAAACCTCACACCCAAGAACCTTGTGGCTGTTTGTTCCTACCCAGGATAATTCTCTAGCCAGCACAGTACAGCTTCCACCCCGATACTGTCAGTCAGAGGCACAAGTCCTTCAACCCTCTGCCTTGGTTAATCCCATCAAATAATTTGTTTATGAATTCTACAAAGCCCAACATGGAAGCAAGTATTCATCCTCCCAGATACAAACACTTCTGCTATAATTTCTTTTAAAAGTCAGAGCTGATCTTTATCTACAAAAGGCCGGAGCAATAAGTATTTGGTGTGTTTAGAAAACACGTCTCTTTCACCACACCTGCAGCCTGGCTGCCAACTTTCAGCCATGTGGACTCTCCACTGCTCTGGGAGACTCTGGTGCAGTAAACAAAGTCGTTTTCTCTTGATTGTCATGTTCCAGGTACCTCTCCCAAATGTTTCATGTACTTATGCCCTAAAGGTCTTCACACAAGTCCTGTTTCCGCAGCATTTCCAAGGGTTTGGTGGGAGAGGGAGGTGATGGTAGTTGGGTTTTCTTCCACTTTGCCACTCCTCTAGGTCATCCTAATAATGACTTTACAAGAGATGCAGAAGAGCCTTCACTGTTGAACAAGAATGGAAACCATTTCAGGAGTTACTCCTAAGATTTCTTCCCTACTCTTGATATAAAAGAAATGAAATCACGTCTTTTTCAGGGTTCTGCTGTAAGATTGTTACAGCACCCAAACCTGCTGTCTCCCACGAGCTGCTTCTACCTGATTCAAGGTAATGTCCCATAAACCTCTCCCTTGGCATCACTGGTGTTCATGTGGGTCATAGCAGTGCCAGTGCCACTGAACAAACAAACTTCAAAGTAAAAAGGAATGTCAGAGCCAGGGAGACATGCCTGAGGGCGAGAGAACTGGGGTAATAAACTCACAGCATCAGCCAGGTGCCAAAAATCCGGTACTTTTTGTGCCTCTCATTTCTGCAGTTTCTTGGAATGGTTTCCTAAGCCATTATTTCATTTTGGAGATGAAAGGAACAGGCAAGGGTTAAATCTGAGCTGCCATCCCCCACCCCAGTCTATTCACTGCAGAAGGAAGTCTGTCTCTCTCCCACCCCTCAGCATCCTGTCTCTGCTGCCTTGGAAAACACACAAATCCCTCACAGCTTCCTGAGGGGCAAAGACCTCAGCCTGCTCCCAGCCCTCCTCTGCCCCAGTGCACCCTGTGGCATCCTGGTTTCCCCATGGCAGAGTGCCCTTCCCACGGGGCTCCAGCCACAGCAGCTTCTTCCTCCCCACCTGGCCTGGCCAGAGGAGCTGCTCCAGCAGCACCATCTCTGTCTCCTGGGTTTTATCCCAGCAGCTGCTTAAGCTTGGCCTTGGGTACAGCAGGTATCCTGCAGCTACCACAGCTTTTCCTTCACCAGAGGCTGAATAATTCCTGAGTGGCTTCTTCTCCCCCTTGTCTCCCTTTACCAAGCATGCCCCGCTGGCTCATTTTCCCTTTTTTCTCTATAATTGATGGGGACAGCCAAAAGGAACTTAAAGCTGCTCCCTCAAGGTCATCCCATCCTCATCCAGTGTATTCCCCACTGGGTGCCCAAGAGTTTTCCCATCCCCGTTACTCCAAGCCATGCCTATAGCAATCTGAAGGTTGAGAACCCACACACAAGTTCCAATGTTAAACCAAGTCACACAAGCCTCACTAAGTCCCCCAGAGGTCACACAGGGGTCACTGCTTTCCTTACACAGCCCTTGAGTGCTGCTGAGCACATTTGCTTCTGCTGAGTGGAAAGGTCAGCTCCAGAGGCACAAGTCACCTCCAACAGGATCAGGAAATGGACGAGTTCGGTTTCCCCTTCAGATACAGTGGATGGGTGCCAGGGGAAGGAGGAGAATCCAGCCCTGGGCACCTGAGGAGGCCCAGCATCACCTGGAGTACCCAAAGGTATCCCACCCACTACAACCACACGGCACAGCACAGCTGGGAGGTGCTCAGTACCCTCACAGCAGCACCAACTCAGAGCGGTGTCCATGCCAATAAATGCAGTTTGAAGCATGGAATGGCCCTGCTGCCTTCAGTCTGCGAGCTGGAGCAGGCTGGTGTGAGCTCTGGGGCCTCTGAACTGAATGCTGGATGTTACAGAGACATGCCCTGAGAATGCTTCCAAAGGGCAGGTAGTGCATTCTCTGCATCCTTATGGGGAATCTGTGCAGCCTAACTAGGGCACTGTGAATTCACACCTTGGCTCTCTGAGCTGGAACTTGTCCATGGGGACAAGCCCCACATGGCTTCTTCCGACACTCCTGGTCATGGGGAAGCAGCACGGAGAACTACAGCATTGCCAAATCTAAACATTGAAAATCATGAGTCATAGTTTCCAAATATTATCCCAGTGGTATTTAGGAAAAAAAAAAGAAATTTAATGAATTCATTTTTCATCTCTCAAATGACACCCAAAAATTTCTCCACAGTTCTCAGTGCTAAAAACTCGAGGGAACACAAACACATGACAGAAAACAGGAGTAGAGATTTTCATGCATTCTCATGATTGCAGAAGCTGGAGTTTTAAAGAAAAAAGAAATAAACAACAAAATGCTTATGATATAGAGATTATAATTTGGCTAGCAGCAGAAGTAAAACCTCATGGTTTATGTGACAAACCTCAACTGAACAATTCAGCTCAAAAACTTGGAAAAAGAAGGTGAGACATTCCAGCATCATTTTGGCTGCCAAAATAAGACACAATTGTGCAAAATTTCAACACAAGAAAAAAAAAAAAAAAAAATCAATGAGATTTGTTCCACTTTCATGAACTCAAAGACAAACAGATGTTGACAAAAGATGTTGCAAATAGTTCTTGCTGTTGCTCAGCTGAGCCTGAGTCGTTGCAATGCGAGTGCATCTCTCATTCATTAAGTCATCGCTCTCACTCACACAGAGCAGCCAGTGCAGTGCCTCTGTACCCTCTGTGCGGCTTTGCAACTTTTACTAGCACAATGGAGTTAACTTCAGCCTCTTGTACCATGTTAACAGTCAGAATTATTCTCATTTCTTCCACAAGAACATACCTGTATTGCCCTATGAGAAAGGGGCACAGACCCTGTTTCAGACATGAAAAATGCCCATTCCTTGGTAACATCTGCACTTTTAAATAAAATTCTATGATTTGGACTACAAGTACCAAAGGGCTTAGCTGGCTCCTGTGTGCTACTTTCTGCCCTCCTTCAGCAATGAAGCAACCCTTAATTGTATTTACTCTGGATTAGACCTGTAGGACCCAAACCTAAATCATACCAAGATCCAAGAGGTGCTCTCCTGGAAAAAGCCTTCCGGAATGGATCCCATGTCCAAATTGAAGATGACGCTATCACTGGTTTCATTTCAAGGCAATCCAGATGTTCAGTAAAGTGATTAGGAAGTGGTGTGTATCAAATATAAGATACTCTGCATTGAATTAATGCATTTATTTGCTCTGAATGGTTTTCCAGTTCAGGGCAGCACTTTGCCTGTCATAAGTAAAGTGCTTTGACAGAACACATGGACATTTCTGCTGCTCAAACTGAGCCAGCAAACTGAATGGCCAGCAACTCCCAAGTCTCAGAAGAGTCCGAAGAAGTACTGTCGCTCTGATATATTTATTTCCTCTCCCACTAAATGCATGAGTTCAGGTCCCATTTGTCAGCATCCTTCATAGGAGCAGCCATTGGAAAAGGAAGCAAATAAACTTAACAACATTATAGTGGGGTCATTGAGTTTTCAGCCTATTACTGGCTAGCAGGTGTGCAGGGTATCACTCAAATCAGCTAACATGGCCCTTTGCTTTGAAGAATGAAAGCCAAGAACTTGTCTTGGCTCTCTGTGGTGCAGCACCTGTGCCCAGGCAGACTTGGTTGTTCCAGTGCTGTCCCCAAGCCAGGTGTCCACGCTTGTGGCACAGGGCTCTGGTACATAACCTGGCCTCGGCTGTGTAACTGGGACAAGGTCAGCAAAACCTGCCCAGAACTAGCAAGAGCTGCTAAAGCCTTGTCTCAAACTACTTTTGTTTTTACAACCTACTTGTAGTGTGTAAGTGCCTCCTGCCTCTCCCATAGGGACCTACTGGGGGTTTTTCATTCCCTTCAAAGAGGAATAATGAGGATGAAGAACAGCTGAGAACATAACATGGGTGGATCCTATGTTTTACTTCCCTATTTAGCTATCCAAGAGAATCAGTAGCCCCCTTCTTCCTCTTTGTCAGAGAAGCATTCAGTGGATGTGTTGACTCTTACTCCATCTGCCACAGTTTTCTAGGGAGAATCACAGAAAAAAAGTCCCCAGCCAATCACAAAAACACTAAATCCAGAGGCATCACATCCTCTGCTAATGGAAAGCATCCAGCTCAGAAAAGGAACCAGTCACCCCATCCCAATGCAGCATCCACGGACATGGGCAGGATCTCCAGTGCCAGGGTCCCTTCTGACTTCAGGCCTATGTCTCTTTTTCTCTCTTGAGTTTCTCCTTCCACCTTCTGCTTGTGAACAGGGGAGGACTCATAGGCACATGGGAGGAAAAAATCCAGATAAGAGAATGCAGCTGGGTTGTAATTTGTAGTTTCACAGTCCTTTGTGGATAAGCCCCAACACAATACATCCATTTGCCTGCAAATTCCGAATTGTGTTAAACCCACAGTAGTTCTAATGTAACAATATCTTCATGCTGAGCAACTTGAAGACTGCTGAGACATACAGCACTTAAGCAGAACAAAAAGCAAATTCCCAGCAGCACCTTCCACCCCCATGTTTTTATTGAGTTTTAGTAGAAAAGAATTCAAAAATACAGAGGGCCTGCAGACCAGACTAGGCATTGTCTGCATTAATTTGGGGTTTACATTACTTTCAGCTGATACTCAGATGAAAAATTAACCCAGCATTCCTCCACGGTTTGGGATTTTGTGAGCAAGTTTTGTAGGCACGTCTGCTCCCTGAACCTGGTGTCCCCAATGATTTCCACTAACATGGGCACATGGGAAAAGGGGAACAGCTCTGTGTATGTGTGTTTGTTTGCAAGCCAGTGTCCCAGATGAAAAAGGAACATGCAGAATAACATCAGCTCCGATCCGAGAACTCTGGAAGGGGTCATGGTAATGTGGCTTTTCACCAGCTTTAGTGACAGAAGAATCTGGCCGCCAAGATACTTGGTCTTTTGCCATACTAAGACAAATACCAGAAACTGATTTAAGCGACACCAAGATTTTTCATTAGTACCTGAAGGAGGTAGAACTCACATCTTCCTGCGTATGAGGAGGTGTTCCTTAGAGTTTTTATCTCAAGCTTATCCCTTAAGCCAAAAATAAAGTTTTTCAGGTTACAAAAGTGCTGGGCTCCCAGCTGCACTTACCTCATTATGAAATTTTAATTCTCAAAATATGTAACTTCATAGTTGTCATTTCACTGCGTTATGTAGGATGCAAACCAGAGAACTGCGTTTATAAAGATTCCTCAATGTAACATATTTACAGTTCCTAGCTTATTTCTGATAGAAGGTAAGTTTTTAGCAGCCACATGTAAATTCAAACACCTGAGGCCTTCCCTCATACCAGAAGATACTAACTTGAGCCACTTCTAAGAACCTCCAGGACCAGCCAACTCTTTCCATAAGGGGCACTAATAAGCAAAAGCTCCATCTGGGAATGAGTGGGAGGAAATCCATGATTGTGGGAGTATAACAGGGCATCAACGCATACCAGCTGAACAGAGAACATGTTAAATACTCCATCCAGACACCTTCAGCAGTAATCCCACCGGCTCCACCATCCTGGAAGGATCCTGCAACTCCATTGCCATGCTCCCACCTCCCAGGGAAAGCCTGATGGCTTCTCCAGCCACCATTGCCAGCTCCTGGGAAGTACCACCACAAAATTCACTGAGTCCCACTATTAATGCCTGTAGTCAGCAGGGCACAGAGATCACTCCTGACTCCACCAAAACTGCTTCTCTCCCAGTTTTTCACAAGAACCCCCTCCCAGCAGCCAGTAAATCCCCCGAGCAGAGCCCAAGCAGAAGACCTACCTCGCCACAGCAACACACAGGCTTCCCTCTCTCCTATGGCTTCATTCCAACCAGCTTTGATCCATGACTGGCAGAGAGCTGAAATGCATGGGAGCCCCTTCTCAAGGGCCATATTTCCCTTCTCCCTTCCAAACCACCTCCTTGGAGGAGAGCTTACTTTCCTTGTGGGCTCCTATAGCCTGAAGGAGCTCTGGGAAAACAGCTTGTGCAGATGGAGCAGGTCAGGCCCATTCCCCTCACTGTCTGCTCACAGGTGTAGGCGTTTTCCTCTCCTGAGCAGGAGCTGGAGGTTACAGAAACACAGCGTGAAGCATCCCCCTGCTCTGCTGACTTGGGTGGGATGGCTGGCAGGAAAAAAAGGGACCTTAGCTCCAGGATTTCTTGTCTGGATACCTTCCACTAACAGGTGTTGGACCCTCTAACGTAAAGGAACAAAAGGAGTTTATATGCAACAGGGTGGCAAAATTAGGATTAAAGCCGATCAAACAACATTAGGTTTTCAAAAATTACAGTAAAAATAACATTGATTGTCAGTGATTGGCAGGAATTAACATGGGCATCCTCACTGGAGCAAGGTATACAAGCTGTAGCAGACAAAATGGGCATTTCTATCAGGCATTGCTTTATATACACCCAGAAAAGGCAAATCATTGGGTGGGAAATGAAAATCAAGAAGGAAAAATATATATGTTTCTGATTATTCTATCCCTAATGTTGTGTTCTGTCATTATGGCAGATTGCTTAATTGTGCTGTTGATTACTTTTCCTGAATTCTTCCTACAGCTGTAGTTTTCGCAGCACCGAGGAAACACTAATTAGCAGGAGGAATGTTGCCTTCAATTTTTTTACAATTTATATACATGTTAAAAAAGAGAATTCCTCAGCATTTACCTACTTAGTCCTGGCTCTGTTGTTTATTTAACCCTTCTCACTCCCTGTTGATCTGTCCCTCCTGTACTCACGCCTGGGCTGAGGTGGGGAGGTCACAGGGAGACACGTCCTGGTGTCAGCTGAAGGCAGCTGTAATCCCAGGCAGCAGCAGTTCAGCTCAGTCCTCCCCACCCCTCAAAATCCACCTTGTCCAACAATCCAAATGTGCATTCACTGTGGGATGGGTTGGTCTTTGTGCATTTGCTGCTAGGAATTATCTCTATACTTTGCAGTATGTAAAATAAGATGTATAGGAGCATCTGCATGATGCCGTAATTTTACCACACATTTAGACTCCACATCCTTAATGATCCATCACAGGGCTGATTTGATGTTGTTTAACTCTTGTTTCACTGCGGAATGCCTTTGCCCTGCTTGTCCTGTCATATATTCCTGCAATATATCCACTCAATAAAGAGAAATGCTTCTTATTTTGTGTAAAATAATGCTGTGATATTGGAACTTTTTAATTTTTTGTCCTTCAGTGTTAACTGCTTGTTCAGACAGCCTTCTTCTTCCTCCTTCTCATCATCCCCTCTTCAGTAGATGCAATCAAAGAGTGCAGTTGCTCACTAAAAGCATGTGTGGAGCCCTCACACAAGTTATTTTAAGAGGGGTCGGAGGAGATCCCAGTCTTACACTTCCACAAACCCACAAGTATGGGATTGTTGGGATTAACAGAAAAAATTGAGGGGGAGTAAGCAACACATGGCTGCTGTTTGTAGGTTTTGCCTCTCTCTGAAGTGACTGCTGCATTGACCCCATCTAGCACGGCACTTTTTCTGTTTCTCTTGCACATTTAACCATGGTCTGAGCCAGCACCTCGACTGTGACCTAGGGCAAGCCTGCTCTGTATAATCAGCAGTTTAAGCCTCCAGCACCACAGGTTTTTGCTGGGGTGCTCGAGACTACAGCTATTCCGTCAGCTCAGTTTGGGTTTGACTCTCTGGGAGCTCACACAGCCCACACACCCCAGCACAGCCACCCTGCTTCCCAAGAAAGGAAACTTGGGTGGGATGAGAAACCTCTTCAGGCGCCCTCGCTGCCCCGCGGCGTGGCTGACTCATGAGCGATGCCCGCGGGGCTGCCGCCTGTCACTGTGAAATTTCGGTGGCTTCAGTGACTTCCCCAGTAAGCCCTGCCCTCGACACGAGAGATGGGTGTTTCAGTTCACCAGCTGCACCAAAAAGTGAAGACAAAGCAAACCAGAAGCAGGTTGGGCTGAGCTGTTTAACAGACCAAAACCCAAGGTGAGGAACAGCTCGGCTCAGCTTAGCAAGTGCAGTGGGTGAGAACTGCCCAAAACTCACCAAAATGGGGTTTGACCACCTGAAAGTTGGGAAGGAAATTAAGGAGAAATCTGAGTAAAATCAAGGGTAGCTTGTTAAGTTGCATTTGTAAGGAAGAAGCCAACTTTGGGGCTTAGAGCAAGTGCTCCAGGAACAGAGGCTACACACTGACACAGATCTGTCAGAGCTGCCTTCATGCTTTATGCACATTCACAAAATCCATTGGCTTCTTCCTGCATATGTTTTCCCACCACTATATTACTCCTGAAGCTAAAATGACTTGAATAGTGCTGCCCATTAGGAAGAAGGACTTCAAGATGCATCACACCGACTGAAGCTGGCTGTACTGCTGGGCCGGGCTGTAGACAGAATCCCTGGCACCTCCTGGCTTCCTCCACACTCTTCAAAGGGCCAGACAGCACGTGCATGGCCAACCCCGTGGTGCTGGAGGCACTGGGCTTGCTTTGAGCCTGCAGTGAAAGAGCTTGTGCATGCTTAGAAGGCGAGGTCAGCATCTCTGGACATCTGGCAGCTCCCAACAGGCTGCCAGACATTGGGAAATCTGAGACATACACAAAAAAGCCTCCAAATCTGCCTGTAAACAATATTCAGGTGGGAAACCAGCATGTACAGTAACTCTGTAGCCTGCTTTGCTTCAGCCATGACTGGAATGTAACCAGCTCTGGGTTTTGTGGAGTCAAAATTGGGACCTTCAATCCTGAACCCACTCCACAGCCAGGTTCACTAGGGTATTTAGGTACAAGAATTCATTGAACAACTCAATCCATTTATTTCACTGGACCTCTGTTCATAGGGAGCAGTCCCTACCCAAAAGAGCTTACAGATCAGGGACTGCAATGTCTGGTAATACAGCTTGATAAAACCAACAGCAGACAATGTTTACAGACTGCTACCCCAGTCTCTCCTCCAGGAAAAAAGCCATTTTATCTGCCTGTTCCTGGTAAGTACAGAAAGAGGTTTAATGGTCACCATAAGTATTAAGATTGAATAATGTTTGTCTATATTAATCTGAAGTGCATGGCAGAGAATAAGGTAATTTTTTCATTCTTCTGATTGTATGTAAAAATTCTATATGAGCTTTTTGTGGATTTGATTGCAGCAACTTGGGATGTTTCCCAATTTATTCTTCTCCCAGGACAGTTTTTCTGGATCAGCTGCTAACGAGCCCTGGTAGAACACATGGTATAAAATATTTGTTGCTTTAACATTTTCAAACACCCTAGAGAGGAGGTCACACTCTCCTGGCCCATGGCCCACGTGCAGGGCCTTTGCTGTCTCAGGGGCCCTCTGTTAATATCTGCTGCAGCCAAGCAGCAAGGAGTGGGATGGTCCCACAGCAGGGTGTTGGCTGACAGTGACACATGTGCAAATCAAAATCCAAGTTTTCCTGCTCCAGCACTCTCCTGGTGACACCTTTCAGCTTGTTTAAGGCAAGAACATGTTGACTAAGAATGTCCTCACCCACCTTCTAAATGGCAGTGCACATAAATCACTGTTGCTTAAAGTCTGTATTTCTTTATTAAAGGAGATGCTGCAAAGTGCTTGAAAATAATGTTTGCTGCTGTGAACTGTGGTGCCCAATCAATGAGGGACATGACAGTCAATTACTCCTCCACTTACTGATTGTCTCCAGCAATCAGCCTGGATCAATACCTTCAATCTCAATTGATAGCAAATATCAAATCTGAAAAAGGACTTTTCATTGCTTTGGAAGTATCATCAGAGTGTGTGCAGTTGCCACTACATTTATTAAACCATTCATTTCATTTTCCACCTGCTCTAATTGGCTGGGGGATGTGCTGTCCAAATGGCTCATACCCATCTTTCCAGCAGGAGCGCCTGGCCAGGGTCATCGAGCAGAGCAGCTGGACCACAGCTCACTGCCCCAGGGCATCTTCAGTGCAGAGAGAGCCTGAGGCAGAGAATAGGGAAACAAAGTTCAGGCTGATGCAGCAGGAAAAAGCAGGAAAATCAGAAGGGAAACTTGGGTGCTGAAGCAAAGGAAGGTGTTCCCCAAGGTGCTGCTCTGCAGCAGCACTGTAGAAGTGGGGCACCTGGCGGTGGGCGGCAGTGCAGCCACCACAGCCTTACTGTTGTCCCAGGTGGCATCTCCATCCATTGCCACCCCTCGTCACCATTCAAGCAGTGAAAATTCTCTCTATATACTCTGGCAGAGCATCAGCTTCACAGGAGGGAGGGTGGTGAGGAGCAGGAGGTTGTGCTTGTCTTTGTTACAGGAGACTTAGCAAAGCTTCCAAATATTTGAAGAAGAGCTGTGCCAGGAGCTCTTTCAGACTTTCCTTCAAAGATGCCAGTTCTAACAGGCTTTTGTAATTGAGAAGGATCATTTGCATTTGTAATAGTTTAAGCACAAACTCATACACACCGATGTGGGTGCAGCGGGCAGGGACAGGGCTCACTGGGATGTAAATGGTCTGGAGCAGGGAAGAGCTTCCCTGCATCCCTGCCCTCCCACTCAAAAGCCTAATGGGCTTTGATTTTGGTGTCCCTCAGGCATCCCTGTGACCATGGACTACATGACACCTCCCTGCCATTGGCACCTAAGGGAGCCTGGGCCCCTCACCATGACAGACTTGTCCTCTTGGACAGCAGCGTAAACTTCTCCATGGGATGACCACAGCAGCCAAAAATCCCCATGCCAGCTTCTGGATCAGTGCTATGAGGTACATACAGACAACTCAACTGTGAAGTCAGAGGTCTCTTGCCTGCACCAGTTGCTCCTCCCAGGCAAATCCCAACTCCATGATTTGCCACCATGGTGCTGCCAGCTTCTGCAGGCTTCACTGCAGCGAGCTGGCTCCTTAAAGCACCATGTTCTAGGGTCAGATAGCCAAGGTGGTTGGCTTCCCCTTAAAAATACTTGGAGAGGTAGTAAAAACAGGAGGGGATACCTGCTGCATCCTGGGAGTCATGGAGAAAAACCTGGAAAACTTGAACTCAAGAGCTTGGGATACAGGCAGCAAGAAACATGCTCTCTTAAAAATGGTTTACTATTGGGGTTGACTGTTAATGTCATTTCAAAGTCCACATGTGGCAGAGGCAGGAAAGCAGCTGAAAGATAATGGAGATAAAGCATTATCCCTAGGATCACAGTATGGCCAGAAGCCAAGGCATTCCCCTTCCTTTAATACACAATCCTTGTCATAAGATTGTATATCCATTTGGGGGCAGAATTCCCTTACTTTACTCTGCACGCTCCCCTCTGAAAGCATTGTAATGCTTTACTTATTGGCATCTTATTTTGATGAATAGGCTGCAATTCGTGCAAAAATCTCCTGAATGGCTTTAGTAGACTCAGGCATGTGATCGTTGGCCCATTTGTACTAAGTGCCATCACTCAAAGCCTGTATTACTCACAGGATGCTTAAGCCAGCGTATTTTCCTAACAGGCACAGTCCTCTGAGGGTACAGCTAAGCGTGCGGGGGACTTCTTTGAAGTAGCAGAAAGGATAATTATTCCCCAAAGTCCCATTTTAAAAGCATCCTTAAAAACTAAGTTTTGCTCCTTTGGAGAAAAAAAAGCCCAACCCCAAGTACGGCAGTGCCCGGAGGAGTGGCTGCCTGCTGGGCTCAGAGTGGCACGGGAAGGAGACGTGTCCTGTCTCTGCTCCTTGTCTGCACTGAACTACAGACGTTGAGGATAAAAATAGGGAAGAAAAAGGGACCTCGGAGAAATGTGGGTCAAGTACAAGAGGCTGCTTTTTTTTGTTGTATTTTATGTAATGGGCAGGGATAACGCAGATCATGGTGCCTGGGAAAAGGAGATCTCAATCAGCAGTGGCAGCGGTGAAGTCTCCGAGCTCAGGTGGATTTCTGCAACCTGTTACAGCCCTGAAAGAGCTTCTCCACTGACAAGCTGGCCCCAGCACCAGGCTATTCCT
Source organism: Dasyornis broadbenti (assembly GCA_013397935.1). Lineage (NCBI taxonomy): Eukaryota > Metazoa > Chordata > Aves > Passeriformes > Dasyornithidae > Dasyornis > Dasyornis broadbenti. The sequence goes on from VZRN01000404.1 coordinate 4,040,417, forward strand.
TACCAAAGCTCTTTTTCCTCGTGGGAGCCCAGGAAAATGCAGGTCCCCGGGATGGTGGTTTAACAAAACATGAACAAGGAAAAATCCCTCTGCTGGTCTCAGTTACCAATCTCTCCTCGTGCTGTGGGGCAGGAAACAGGAAACACCAGCCCCAACCCACTCACCGGGATGGGCTTTGCCCATTTCTTCAGAATTGCTTCTGATCTGGACAGCACCATAGGGAAGCCATGGAGATGCAGCCCACTCTTACTTTCTGAGTGCAGAAATGCATTTGATGAGCTGTGTTCACTTTCTGAGAGCCAGACCTGGACAAGGGCCTGCCTGAGCAACAAAAGAGCTCATTCCTAGGTGAGGAGAAGAGAGGAAAAGGCAGATACTCCATTTAGCTCGAGAGGGGAGAAGTCATTCACAGCAAATAGATGCTCCCTCCATGGCACAGTACTTCTAATTACAATTAATTAGAAATTGTAGCGTGCTCCATCCCATGCTTTCTGCCTGGCTTTGAGCAAAATGGTTGGCAAAAGGTTTTCTCAAGAGTGTTTTGTTTAGCGTGTCAGAGATGTCACCTGACACCAACAGTGTTGCCTGGCCCTTTGTGAAGAGCGTGCTGCTTTGCCTAACTGTGGACATAAAGTGCTTTTCCTATGTCCTACTGGGAGTGCAGATCCCCAGGAAGAGATCCCATCCCAAAGCAGAAACACCAGAGCAGCACAGCCAGCCCCACTCCAGCTGCAAACCTGCCCAGCCATGACAGCTTCTCCCCATTCCTACAGATTGTTTTAAACTTTTTATGTGCTCAAAGAAGGGGAGAAACACACAAGTCCAGAAAAAAAAAGTTATTCCATGACTATTTTTAGCATGCAGATGCATTCTGAAATCCCCCAGAAATAAAAGACTTTCTGAATTTGCCAGCAACAGTTAAAGAAAATCTATTTCCTTACTGCTGTTCATAATTTAACCACCCTCCCCTCTTATTGCACTGTTTATACATGAATTCCTACAGCATTATGTGCTTTGTATAAGCAGGAAAAGTCCAGTCCAGACACGGCTCCATGACAGCTCCTCCTGACTAATAGCAGAATTATCCTTACATAAGTCCTTTCTCTTCCTTGGCATTTTTTTCTCCCTCCAGGAAGGTACTTCCCCACACACCCCGCCAAGATGGAGTGGCTCGGTTCCATGCCTGATGTCGCAGTGCCATCTCATGGCAGCTCCAGTGCCAGCATTTCACAGGAGATCCACTTGCTTTCAGCTCTTTGCAGGTGTTTTCTTGTTGAGCTGTTGAGGTTTTAAATTTATAAACTCTCTATTGAAAAAAAAAAAAACAACCCCAAAGATTAAATCAGAGGTTTTGGTAACTACTTAAGAACTTTAGAAACTTAAGTGCCTTCCAGGGAAGCTCAAGGATGGCAAACAATCAGCAGAGATAACTTCTTTTCTAAGAAGCAGGAAGGATGGAGATTAGGGCAGTGAAGATGCTCACATCACTTTTGTACTTAGCTTGACTCCAGAGGGAGAAACATCACCCTAATTACTTCTGAATATATAGAGAGGGGCTGCCCTCGGCTCCCGTGGTCAGATGTCCTGCAGGGAGAAACTCCAGGAAAGTCACCAGCCAACCCCCACCTACAGCCACAGCAAGAGGGAGGGGGATCCGAGACATAAAGCCAGAAGAGTGGTGGTGCTTCAGCTCCTGCAGGGTGTAGATGTAGAGAGTGACAAACAAGCTGGCTGGGAAATACTGAACACAAACAAAATAAAAAAGTCTCCCCAAAATTATCCCAAAGTGAAAAAAAAGTAGCCATCAAGCTTTCTGGGCAGACTGTGCCTGTGCCACACAATGCAGGATCGTTTACCAGTTAACCTGGCAGGCCACCCTGTCCTTTCACAGGCAAATATTATTTTGAAAAGTTGCTAAGAGCCAGCAGCGCTAATGCATTTGGGTCAGGATTTTCCTACTCCAAACCCCCTATTTCATGACCAAAGGCATGCAGGAAAAATCCCTTCTACCTTTGATGGGATTTACAATGTGATCCACCCCACAGCTGTGACAGCTCCAGCGGGGTGGCAGGGGTGCCAGGATGGGTGCTCCCCTGGTGGAAACATGGAATATGATTACCCAGGGAGGGCACATCATGGCACAGGATTACATGCGCCATCCATCACTTGCTGACTGCGTCTTTTTTCTCTTTGCACACTTGTATGGAAATGTAACTACAAAACATTCCTCTGAGCTGTTCACTGATGTGCAAATATAGCTTTAATGACTTCTCTAGGAAAGAATCCTCACTATTTTATACAAATTGTCTTGCATGTTTATTACATAGAATCATGATCCAAAAAGAAGGGAATCCATCCCATGCCTGTTCATAACTCTGTTACACATTATGAGCTGAACACACTCCAGGCCCTCTCGTATGATGAATGATACCTACTTTACTCTTCACTTCCAGCCTGCTCCCATGTGCTTCTTTATTTATGGAGCCTCAGTGTGCTGATGGATACTGTCCCAGTTCCTCCCTGAGACAGAGCACATCACGGGCATTGGGCTTGCAATGGGCAGTTTGGAGAGGGAGCAGTAAAACCTGATACTCTGCTCCTGGCCTCACCACTGTGCAGGGACACCCCAGGACTGCTCCAGAGCTGCTGCACTTCCCACTGACACTGTTCCCAACAGCTGGCAGTTTCCCCACCACATTTAAAGCCCATCTTCCTGCCCCTTGACCAGGTGCAGAACACCAGGCTGGACTCAGAGCCATGCAGGTGCATGGATGCCCGCTCACTCACTCCAGGAATGCTGTGCCTGGGAGGTGCGAATGGGATGTCTCCTGCTGTATTTAGCTTGGCTGGCTTGGCCAGCTCATTCCACTGTCTGCACAGCCTCAGGGACAGTGGAAGGAAACAATGTCCTGCCCAGCCAAGCAAAACACAGGGAGGTCAAAAACTGCTGAGCAGCTTCTTGGAGATGACACACACACCCGAGGCAGGTCCACTTGTCTCCTGGCATGGGAGCATCATGTAGAGCCCTGCACTAACACCACAGCTCCCAACCGCGGCTCCTGCCCCAGGCTCCAGCACATACCACCTCCCTCCCAGGGATGAGATTTTGTAGCGTGGGTGGAGGAAGGTGCTGGGGTGGGTAGTCCCGGTGCAAAGCGCAGCCCCCATTCCCCTGTGCTGTCGTACATACAGCTTCAGAAATAATCCAGTGTTCATTAACTTGTCAAACTATGAAATTGAGAGCTGTCAAAGTGTAGCAAAGATTGGAGGTGGCTTTTATAGCAAACTGTGGAATCTCCCACTGTTTGTCTAATCTAATTTCCTCATCCTTGTTGTCCTAAGAGAATCATTACAAGACAGGGAAAAGTAGAGAGATGAAGACAGGAAAGATTTCCAACTGAAAGCACCTCCCCCTTCCACATGTGTGTGCAGACGAGAGGGTTTACATGAGCTGTGTGGGATCAATAATTTTCCTCTGTCAGGTTACGTTTTAAGACAACTCTTAAATTTCATCCCCTCTGGTTAATCTGCCATAGGAAGAATATAAAAATTAGAATATTCTTTTGGCTGGTGGCAAACACGCCTGTCCTCCAGCACTAGCTTTCAAGAAGGCAGTGCCGGAGAGAGCAACATGTGGCACATCTCAAGCCCCTGCAGCTCAGATGAAGCCCTAGAGGAACCAGCTGCTGTGACAGCAGAGGGTGAACAAGCTGTCCAACAACAGCAGCAAACCCAAATAAATTAATAGTCAACACTGTCTCTGCTGGGGAATGGAAGGTTAAAACCATGCCAGCAACTGGTTGGGGACAGGCGTTTGAGGCAAAGCTGCTGTTCCTTGCCTTCTAATTGTTATGTTTTCCAAAGATTTTATCAACTAAGTTGTGTTCAACAAACTGCTATTTAATTACTACAGTAAAATCCTGTTAATTAGCCAGCCCCAGAAGACAGTCCTTCATCCCTGATAAGTGAAATTCCCAACTAATCCCTCCAACAGCCATTGTGTTGCAGCCTGGAGAGCCCCAGAGAGCCATTAGTGATGCCCACGAAGGTGGGGGGAGCATCAGAGCTTGGCCCCCACCTGCTGCCAGTGGCCATCTTCAGCCCTGAGAATGTGCAGACGAGCACAAACATAATATCCAGAAGTAAAAAACTGTTCATTCCTTGTACCAACCTACAGCTCTCCCTCCTGGCTGCAGTTGCCCAAGTGGCTTCAACCACAGCCTGGCCAGCATCTCCTCTTCCCCTGTGCTCCCATCTACTCCCTGGGTGGCATCCCCTTGTTCCCTCTCTTCCTTCCTCTGTCCAGTCCATGCCTGTGCCTGTGAACGAGGCCAGCAGCTCCCCTTCAGCCAGCTCCACACCACCCTCCACCTACCACCATGTAGCATCAAAGCTTTCCCCAGGAGGATGCTGTGCCCTTTTACGTGGTGCTACAAACATTTTGAAACACAACCAGAACTCTCCTCTTAGCTCTCATCTCACCTGGCTTCCCAGGTGTATCAAGGATATGAAGTTTCCACAAACTTCACAAAACAGCCTGGATAAAAAAGACAAGTGCTCCAGCTATGTCAAAAGCTTCAATCTTTCTGGATAGTGCCCGAGGGCACCACTCCGGTGTGGGAGGGATCAGCAAAGGGCTTGTTCCTAGCCCAAGGGGGAAGCAGGTTTCTTTCATTGAGCTAGTCTGGAGTTTCTTTGCAGTCTGTCACCATGGAAGTTAAATGTTTTAATTTTACATTGAAATGCCAGCAGAAATTAATTTTGATAGGAAGTTGTAGCACTTCTCTGATATCCATTTAAACAATTTAGAAGATTTTGAAGTGCTGGGGCGTTAATTTAATCAAGTTCAATAAAGCAAATCTCCAGGTGAAAATAATGAATATTTTAAAGAGTATAAAAATCAACTGTTCAACATCATTTGGTAGAAATACATCCCTACAGATGTAGGGATGAAAGGACAGTTCAAGAATTCTACAAAGTCTTAAAATCAATCGTTGCAAAATTCCAATATGCAATTTGTCATGTACCTGTGAACTTGCAGTACGCAGTTTGATACAAGCCCAATCTTGGATTGTGCCATACAATACACTGAATTTTAGTTAAGAAGATATCCATCAACCCTGGATAAAAAAGAAATCCCTGATTTTATAGAAGAATGAAAACTTTACAACAATTTGCAATATGGAGCTTGGTAGTCAGCGTGTAGCTACCCTACCCTACCCTACCCTACAGCTAGAACGCTGTCTCTAAGTCTTTACCCAATGTTGAAGCAGAGAAGTCTTTAATATTAATGAGGCACACAAGGCAACAACATAAAAATATCTGCCTTCAGTTGGATGAATAAAGTAATACCTTAAACTAGCAAGTTCCGATGAAATCACCCAATCAGCCCCTTCTGCCAGCAGCTCCAACTCTACCAGAATCAACATCCGTCCTGGAAACCAACCTGGGGAAGAAATAAGAGGCTGTGGCTTGTTTCCAAAAGTAAAAGGAAGCAGAGGGAGAGGTGTGTGATCAATTCTTTATTAATATTCCACTTACATTTCCTCCAAAGACAGGGAAGTATTTCAAGTGAGAAATCTTGCTCATCAAGCAGTTGAAAACATTTCTTCTCACTGTATTCTACCCCTCACTTTTCTGAAGTCACTCTTCCCCTCCATCATGCAGGCCTGGAGGCTGTCCAGGTACATCCCACCTACAGGTATCCATTGGTACTTTACACTTCTTCACTGAAAAAAATTTTAATCTAAGAACAAAACAGACAGCTTTTAAGAGAGTAAGTTTTAATGAAAAATACACAGGCTTGAAAAAGCAGAGCCAGTAATATTTCATCCCAGAAAGCAATTAGTGAAGCAAGACGCTTGGATTTTATAAAATGTGTTTAATTAATAATGCTCATTAACTATACAATTTTTATCCATAAATACAAGTTATAGTTGTAAGTACAAGATAAAGTTATTAAAAAAAAAATTCAAATGTGTGATACTTATTTTTAAATTTATTTGATTTTTATAGCTTCCTCATAATATAGTAAAGATGTGGAAATCAGTGCAACTTGAAGAGCTGCCAGACAAAAACCTCTAAATGATGAAGGAATGCTTAGCAGAGGGTATGTTCATCTCTACCTTGCAGCTTCTTGTAAAAGGCACTACATCAGTCTTTGGTAGTATATTAAAATACCTCAAATAGTTAATACAGACAAACATTTAAAGGTTAACACTGTTTGTATTCCTATTCACACTACAACGCAGATTTGATTTCTGTATTTTTTGCTTGTTTAAAAAAGGTCACTTAGGAAGTCTCGATGGCTTGAAACTACAATGGGATCTCTTCCTTTGCACTGAAGTCAGCAGCAATTCTGACACTGACCTAGTGGGTGCAGACATGGGTCTGATGTGCTTAAGGAAGTAGGAGAGATGGATCCAGTTTGCACAATTCATGAGAAATTATTCATGACACTTTTTCATGAATGTACAGAAAAGTACCATAGGAAAGCACACAATATAAAAACATAAACACCCTCTCAACCTTAAATAAGAGGGATGGAGTTTGTAGGGTTTCCTACTGAGAAATTTCTGATTCTAATCTGAACAAGGGCTCTTCTGAAATCAATACAATTAAAAGACATTAACATCACCCTACACAGGGTGAGTCCCAGTATAAATGTGTTCTCTTTAGCTGCTTATTGAAGGTACCCTTCCCTATTTACATTTACAGTATGTGCTGTTGTCAGTGCAAGACCAGATTACACTGAACATTACAATAAACGGAATGCAATTTCTTTCTCTCTTGGGACAAAACCAGTGAGTAAATTTTAACATGATAGGAATGTTTCAAAGAGAAAATTGAAAACACATTTCTCCAAGCCAGGATTCCTCTATGTACAGCACATCTTCAAAAAGCAACACAGCATCTCTGTGCACGTTTGCCTTTCACTAAGTACAGTACACAAGAAAAGAAAGCCTACTATCTTAATGAAATGGGAACAGATATAATCAGGTTAAAAAAACAAGTGGCCAAAATATTTTTTTAAAGAAACAACAAAGAATTAAATACACCAACTCAGTGTGAAGTAATGAATCACATATTTAGTGGTCAAGGCAACTGTTTGGGTTTTTTTTCATTTTAAGTAGCAATAGCCCAGGTTTGGAATCTCAGAAACTCAGAAAGGCCAACCACATGTAGCATTTCTGCAGGGCTTCCACCATCGTCTTCCTTGTCCAGACCAGCTCAAAACATCAAATAACAACAAATGATCTTGGAATACAATGCACTTAATGCTTTCCACATCAGCCTTCAAAAGCATGATGCTCTCTGTGGGCTAGGGAAGAGAGAAGGAAATAAAAGGATAGAAGAACATGTAAACTCTGTCAAGGAGTTGAAAAGATTAAAAAAAGAGAAGATAAAAATGTATAAATCAGTCAAGAGAGAACACAACGTGCCAACAAGTAATCCTTCAGAATAGACTATTCTGATAATACATTTATAGGGAGCCTAAAATATGAGATCCCTTAAAATCCTGATTGTAAATGGTTCCTCTAAATGAATACCTAAATTGGACAGCATGCAGCCTTGAGAGTTATGAAGAGATTTGTTTCATTTGTTTTATGAATCAGGCATATTAAACATGAAACAAAACATATTCTACGATGAAATTAAAAATATCTTTTGAATGATAGCTAACTTCTACATTGAAGGGACATAATTTTAATGCAATGACAGATGCTATGTTCCTAAGTGATTAATGATGAATCAGGCAGGATATTCCCATAGAAATACCCTACCAGCATCTTGTTTTCCTAACGAAGGTAGAAATCAACAGCAAAAAATACTTACATTTATAAAAGACCGCTTTAAACGATGTGTGTGGGAGAAGTTTATGAATCTTTTCTAAAACTTTTGCTTCACTTGCTGAAGAGGAGTTCATGTTCCAGACTTGCACAACATCCTCACGGTCACGAACACTGACACTAACCCCTATTACTTCATCATCTGCACAGAAGGGGAAGAACCATTAAGGAATACTTTAAAAGTGAGACATGTCTAATTTGCTACTTATGTATTATGAAACAGTGCCCAAAAGCTGGAAAAAAAATGAGGATGTGAAAAAAAGAGCAATCTCTAGTGAGGAAAATACCAATGCTCAAACCAGACAAAGTAGTTACCAGAAAGAAACTATGTTTTTAGAAGCTATTGGAAATATTACCTCATGGTCCTTTTTATGAACTACTATAGAATTATTCATCTTTGCTATTAGCACTCTTATACTTGATTAGAAGGGAATCACAAGACTCCCTCCAGAAAGGTCAGCAATATGAGCTACTAAAGATAATTTACCCACAGTAATGTCTATAAGCAGAAATGGGAGGATGAGGGTGAAACAAATAAAACCCCAGGAGCAGTACCTGGTGGAGATCAGACACTAGCTTTTCCAGACTTTTCTCTCTTTTTCCTTTGCATTTTTACAAGGCAGCAACAGCAAAAAAAGAAAACAAAATTAATGAAATTAATAAAGCCCCAGTCAGGCTGCTGCTGCCAGTGCTGGTAACTCGGTGCTACACTAAAGAAGCACTTTTTGGTGTGAAGTTCTCAGGATGGTTTTGTGGAGAGCTCAGAGGCCATGCCACAGCTGGGAGCACTGTCTGCCTCCAGCTGTGAGCTCCATGGCACAACTGCTCTGTGCATCCCAAGGAAAGGGTCACTAATGATAACACAAAGCCGGTGTAAAAAGCACATGGCCAAGGGGAAGAACCACCGCTGTGGGCAGCAGAATTCATATATTTGCTTAAAGTGACACCAAGACATCCCTAACAGTGTAGAAAGGGTCTGAGAGACACAGTTTGAAAGGTTATTGCTGAACTTCTCTGTAAACCTGAGAATCGCCATTCTTTTTTATGGAATGATAGCCAGTGAAGGACAATTCCTAACGAAGTATTCCCCATACTGTAACAGCCACTTTAATCATATATTTGTGCATAGAAGAGAAGGAACTATGGGGAAAAGAAATGATGGAGAAATGTCTCAATCATTACCTGCTGCACAACAATCTGTAAACTGCTCTCCAATACTTGCTAGCAGTAGCTCTTTCCAAACTGCAGCCTAAGGAGGCAAAAAAAAGTTGCATACAGGTTATTATTTTTTAATTTAAAAGTTTGATTTGCTAGTTCAGTTTTGAGTGTCTTCTCTTTCTGAGGTTGTCTAGACATAAAAGAGTATTTATTATAAGTGCATGCTGTGTTATATAATTAATTGTTAGGTCTGTACAAGATGGTTCATCTTAGCCAAGGAGATGCTGTGCCCACATGTGATGAAGAACGAAGCCAAAAAAATGAGAAACAGGCATAAAGGTGTTATTTATGTTATTTACAAGGCACTCAAAGATGACTGAAGTTCACCTTCAAGCAAACCTTTCAGAAGTGACTGAGGCCATGTGGTGCATAGCTTGAGAGATCAAAAGTACCTTCATATCAAAAAGGGGCTGTCATTCAGCCTCTGAAAAACAAGGCCTCTGGGGTCCCTAAATTCATTGTCCAGTAATTCAGGCTCCCCAAACCACTTGTCACTTCTGACAATCTTCACACCTTGGATTATAAGACCAGAAAGACAATTTCAATTTCAGTCTTTTGTGATCACTTGGGACTGCAGGGGAGGAAAGCTGCCACTCAGATACAAGGAAAAAGCCCACAGGCAAAAATCAATTAACTTTTGGCTGAAATTTTGAGTACCATCTTTCAGCATTTAATGCCTTCTGCAAGGCTGTCACATTTTTCTGACACTTCACTTTTTCTGTTTAAAGGCCTGATCCAGAGCACATTTACACACATAAACACCATGTGTGAAGAGGTCAAGTCTCCTTTCTGTGGCAGTTCACAGAAGTTACTCACATGCAATTGATTAGAGAGGCAAAGAGAAAAGCAGGTATTTCATTAGAGCTCAAGGATATGCCTGAATAGACTTCAACTTTCACACTTTTAAATGAAAAAAATATTTAATTTAGCACAGATTATCAGAAAAAGGTCTATTTTTCTTTGTATGCCTATAAGCAAACAGTCTTGAGAACAAAGGTGAATATAAATGACCACGTTTCCAAATTGAAACACTGCAGCTTTCATTTGTTTTATAATACATTGCCAAATGTTATCTAAAGCAAGAGATACGGAATTATGGGAAAAGAAACTTCTGCTCATTGTCTTTAAAAGGTTATGGAAGTTAAAGCAGTGTTTGGTTGTTGCATTGGGTGATGTCAGAAGTAAAAACCTTTACAACAGTTTTATCAAGAGAAGTTTAAAGAAACTCCCTTACTAAATAAGGTCTGAGTAAAAAGTCAATAAAACATACTGTACTTTCTTTAGGGACCTTCATTTTCCATACGCCTCCTTTGGCATTGCTTTCTTCTTCCCTGTTATGGGAAATAGATCCATGAAAATAAACATTCAAATCCACATCTAGATAACCCGATGTTTGTGGTTTAATTTTCCCAGAAAAATCCCATCTGAAATGCAATTACTAACTCCAGAGAGCATGACTCTGACTTTTGACATCAGAAATAATTCTCTCATTGTTCACATGAAATGTATCTCTCAACACCTCATCCCTTTCCTAAGTTTTGTATATTGGAAAATACTTACATTTTCCCTGACTACAGACCATCTTTGAAGCGGCTGCACACTGTATGAGAACAAGCCACAAAACAATTTTACATTTTACTATGGTAACCTTTAATTTTGGAAAACCTCTGGCATATTTTCACAGAAGCAGCTTATTACTCTTTCATTTATTCAATTTAATAAAAGAACACGAGCACACTTCATTTCAGTTTTGTGACAGCTATAAATTAATTGCCCTTATTAAAAAAAGACTTGAAGCTGCCCAGGGTCAGGGCAGACACAACCATTAAACTGCCTTGTAATGACAAAGGCACAGTGTACTAACCTGTGATATTCTCAAGTTTATTCTATCACAATTCTTTTTCTAAGACTTTAAATTAGGGCTTCTACTTTCCTATTAAAGCTCTGTAAAGGTGAAATTAAAGGAATAACCTAAAAATTCAACTTTGAAATATCTAAACCCAGTATGACACCTATAGAGATTCCTCAGGATCAATGGCCTCCCACCAATACTGACTGATGCTGGGGAAAGGAGGGGGAAACTTTGGGAGGACATCTTCAAAAAAAATCTGCATCCTCAATTCTTACTTCAGGATTTGTCTTTCTTTCTCAAAGAAAAAAAAAAGAAAAAGCTGAATTTGGCCAGTATACTGTAATGGTAATCTGAGCAAAGCTTCTTGGCAGTAATTATTGAAAAGTTAGTGAGTTACTAATGATGAGATCAATCTCTTGCAATCCCTTTCCTAAAATGCAAAATTACTTTGATAGGCCTAAAATAAATGTTTAATTTTCAGAAATTATCTTTGCATTTTACACCTCTAATAGTCGCTTACCAAATTAAAACTAAAAATAGGAAAAACAAAATGAAAAAAACTCCAAAATGTTCTCATTCATCCTTACAAAGGTAGGAAGGGCTGCACACGATGGCCCAGTTGATTTATACAGACATCAATGCTGTTTCAAACCCACTTGAGCTATCCTGACCAGTCACAGTATTTTCAGAAAAGTAACGTAGACCTTTAGGTGCATTTCCCTTTAGAAAATTTAGCAAATTTTCTTTGATAGGTCTCTTAAGTTCAGGTGTTTGCAGCCAACAGAAACAAGAGACTCCTGTCCCACACCTTTCACCCCCTCAGGTTATTCCACTGCCCATTCCCAGAAATATCTGATAACAACGTACGTACCAAAGCGGGCGTCTTTCTTCCCGCATTAAATGGTAGCTACATCTCAGAGGCAAATTTGTCACAGGAGGAATGTTGTTGTAGACACTCCAGAAATCCTTGGAAAGGAAAAATACGAATTGCATTAACACAAGAGAGTGTTTCATGCAGATTTATTTCCTTGCTAATTTTCTCTGAACCAGTTACACATCCTGGAGAACAGGCACCTTCTGTGTTATAATAAAATGTTCTGAAAGGAACTTCTTACAAGTTCATTTCTACTTTTATTTTTTTAAAGATACCAATCCTGTGTAAGTGAAGGTGGAAAAAAGGGAAACAGTTGAAATTCGGACCATCCTTTTGAATACAGAGGGAAAAAAATAATCAAAACCAGAGTTACACTGAGTATGTCAGAACAAACCAGTACATACAATTTTCTTAGCATATTAAAAAGATAAACTTACATAAATATCCACCTTGCTTCACTTAAGACTAGCCTAAGCTTCATTATGATTATCCTGAGTTACAAAAACACCACAAACAACAATTCTGGTGAACTAAGTGCCTAACCAGCAATCCAACTAGTTTGTCTGAGTCAAAGGTTTCAACCAGATGCAAAAAACCTGAGATGCATATGTTAATATAGGAATGGGGGATAAATTTGAAGATCCAAGTTACCAGGAACCATTGGATTACTTCCTAATGTTTCTGCTGGTAAAAGCAGAAGTGGTCATGCAGGTTTGGGGTGGCTAAAAGGTACCCAAAAGCAGGAGTGAGCAACTGGGAGGGATGACTGAAAAGATCCCAGTCTCTTCACTCTTTATCCGACAGCTGAGAACAAGAAAAGATTTTTAAAGACTTAAGTTGCATCAACATGTGGTGATGCAATATTAATCATTAGTGCAACTCATTAAGTATTATCTACATATTATATTTAAGTGTTATCTAATACATTAAGTGTTATCTAATACTTAATCACTAGCACAACTTTAGAAACAAGGATTGCAACATTATGTGATAAAATTTTGTGGCCCTTGGCAACTCTGCCTAACAGCCATTACCTTTACCCAGCCACAAGAAGAAATGGAAGACTGAAAATATAAAAACTTGGTATGAAACACCCATTTCAACTTTCTTCTTACTCTTAACTGCTTGTGTGCCCAAACCCTAAAGCTGCTTGTAGAAGAAGGAGCAGAGGTACACTGGTAGATAGCTGTGGGAACATTTGAGAGCTCTTTTTGTCCTGAACTAGGGACTTATTTAGAAGGTTTTGGGTTTGGAAATCTCATGAAATATAACAGTTGTGCAGACCTTAACGAGAAAGCCTTATTTAAAGCTTCAGTAGTTCGCTACAGCTGTGCTTCTCAAAGAGAAGGGTCTGGCATTACCTTAGAATTTCAGAGACTTAGTGAACTAGTCAGCTTAGCACTAAGGTGAGACAAATGCCAATTTGCTATAGTTCATGCTAACTGTGGTATTAAAACAGAAATATAATTTTACTTGCAAGAGATGCCCACTGCTAGGCAATGGCAGATGACACAGACATGCACAATTTCTCACTGCTGCAAGTATCGCACCGTTTAACAGTACTTTAATTCAGTTTGCTAGAATCTTTTTTTAGATACACGCTCAAGGAGAGAAACCTCACAAGAAAAAAACCACACATGCTGTGATTTTTAGTCTTTGTGTAGTTAATTTCTGTATATAAAAAAAAAAAAAGAGACAAGGCTGGAAAAATATTTTAAATACATCAAATATAATAATTCAATGTACTCGTGGAAACTCAGGAAAGTTTAAGAATCCAGTGTGCCCAATCGAATACACCTCCTCCTTTCCCAGTCCGGAAAGCCAAATGAAATTCAAACACTGACTCAGAAATACAAACACACAACACCAGTAACACTCACGTTTCACACCTCAGGTAAGCAAAGCCACGGGTGTGACTCATCCTAGGAGGAAAAATGAAGCTTAAGGTGTGAAGTTACATTAATAACATGTGGCAGGTCCTGTAGCAGAGCCAGATGCCTTACCTGCACTGTTTGGACTGTATAAATCTTCTTCAAATTTAATGCACATTCAGCCGCTGTTGTACCAGGAAGTGACCTTGAAAACAAAGCACAGATTACTTAAAATATTTATTTTATCAAGGAGGTGGAGAAGGGAGATGGAGAGGGAATGTGAATTGCATGAGCGTGAAGTTGAAACGTTCACGTGTCAAAGGGGAAGTCCACCTCCTAATTATCACGAATCATTTAAAGATAGGAGTTAAAGTTCCTTTATACTTGCGAATAAATTAATATTTGCCGGGTAATTTGTAAAATTAAACAGAAGGATTAGGAGTTTTAGCCAAGCAGTACAGTGCAGCTCTCAGAGCCATCACACGCCCTCAGAGCCCTGCAGTTCACAGGTGAGGGACTACCAGAAGAAGACTTCATGATTCTACCCCGGAATTAATTTTAATTGCATTTAATACACCACAGCCCCCTTTTTAGCGTTTTAAGGCGCTCCGGGTTCTTCACACTTTGAAAAGAAAGCTCTTCCACACGGTTTGTGTCGCCGGGCCCTCAGAGCGGGCCGCTAGGTGGCGTAGGCGCACAGCCGGCGGGAAGGCGGGCACGGCGGGGTGCGGGCACGGCGGGGGCGCGGGCACGGCGGGGCCTTCCCTCAGCCCCGCACAGCCCCTCACCAGGCCGGCCACACCCGCCATAAACTCCTCAGTGTCCCCGATGGTGGGACACGCGCACGGGCTGAGGAGAAGCACAAGTCCCACAGGACAGCTCTTCTGCCAGGTGCCATGTCACCCAACGCACACGGGGAATCTCCATGAATCCAGGCAGTTCTTCCACCGCCGGCACTGATGCCTTCAAGCCACATCTACCACCAACACGTCCCGTAAAGCCAAGAGATCCTTGGGTTGGTCTCACTGCCTGGTACACCAGGCATGGTTCAGCTTCGGTGGGTCACCCTGACCATCTGACCGTCTGTAGCTCATACTGACCATTACCAGCTCCCATCCAGAGCTGTTTCCCTCCCTCAAGGCCCTTCATGGGAAGCCATAACAGGAGTGGCTGTGGTCACTTGGTCTGTTCAGCCTGGAGGAGACTGAGGGGAGACCTTACTGCAGTCTACAACTTCCTCATGAAGGGAAGTGGAGGGGCAGGCACTGATCTCTTCTCCCTGGTGACCAGGGACAGGACCCAAGGGAGTGGCTGGAGCTGTGCCAGGGGAGGTTTAGGTTGGATATCAGGAAAAGGTTCTTCCTTCAGAGAGTGGCGGGGCACGGAACAGGCTCCCCAGGACAGGGTCACAGTCCCAAGGCTGCCAGAGCTCAAGGAGCACTTGGACAATGCCCTTAAGCACAGGGTGTGACCCGTGGGGATGCTCCTGTGTAGGGCCAGGAATTGGACTTGATGATCCTCATAGGTCCCTTCCAACTCAGGATATTCTGTGATTCTTTAGGCACACACAACACCAGCTGCATCCCATCATCTGAAAGGTCTTTTCCAACCTAAATGGTTCTATTTATAAATCTTTTTCACGACTCCTCAGTGCATGAGACATGGGATGGTGCCTCCACACCCCCAGATATCCCTGTGTTCCTGTCACTGCACTAATAGTGCATCGTAACACCCACCTTACAGTTCCCAGCACACAATCCCACAGGCACAATTTTGGGGGAATGAGGTCAAAACTCCTAAGGCACATTCAATTTCTTAGAACTGGAAACATTTTTTTTCCCCCTTCAAAAGCTGAAGTAGGATTTCTAAAGAAAAACGAAGATCAAAGACAAAAGCAACCTCCCATTGTGTCTCAGAAGAGGAAACAAAAATGTGTAAAATTACTAAATCTGGAAACAGAAGCAAGAGAGCAGGTTTAAGGAAACAGAAGAAAACGCAGCTGTTGCTTGGGTACCAGCTGAAGAAAGAATAAAACCAAACCAGATCTCAGCATCCCTCCCTGATACATCTGATCAGCATGAAATACGTCCAGGGAAACACTGAAGTTGCTCTCAGTTGTTACAGATATAATTGAAGCTCTGGGCAAACCCTAGATATTCATGTAAAGGAAGAAATTTAATATGCAAAACTACTGAAACAGCATTACATCTTCAAAAGTCTAATAATAGCTCTAAGTTTTTTTCAAGGCTCTTATTAAAATAAGCTGCTTTAAAAATACATACAAAACCAGCAGAAAAATACCTCCCAACTTATCCAGTATAAAACAGGCAAACGAACATCTGCTTTACTCTGCCTGTTAATTGCCAGACCTAAGAGGACATTACAATGGTGGAACTGGCAGGAAACAAACAAAAAACCCAAGACATTGCCATGGCACTGCTTGTAGTCCAGTGGCTCATGAACTATGAGAACTCCCATGAAAAACTGGTAACTTGAAACCAGCAACAAAAAAATCCACCATCAATGTGATAAAAGGAATTGTCATAGTAAGGTTTAGGGGTCTGGGGCTTTTTGTGTGTGTGTTTTGGCACTTTTACTTACACTTTACATTCAGCATTAAAGAACAAAAAGAAATTCACAGTATTTAACAGAAACAAAGACGGTCAGATTGCTTTTGAAAGCACAAAAAAAAGGTAGTAAGTTAAAACAGACTTTAAAACTTATCAAGTGATTTAACTATTTCTCAGTAGAGAGTAGTGGATTCACAAGAAACGACCCCATTTTTTTTCCTTGCTGACCGAGCTAGCACCTCTCTACTAACACTTTGTTCCATATAGAATGGAACACAAACAGGCAAAACCTGAGATAAATTTTGCCTCTTGTTGTCTCACCCCACTGCCCAAGAAATTACTTCGGTTCTGGGCTATTTCTGCCACTCGTGGCTTAGCAGTCACCAAGGCATCTGGCATTACATATGTTGTACAACGTATGTTATCATCACTCGATATCCTCATGCTGATACTGCCACTAAGTTGCTTTGATAGTGAGGTCTACTCAAATAAAAGATTAAAATGTATTTTCTAGCCATAGCCTTCAAAGGTTACCTAGATCATCATGGTAGCCATTTTGCAAATTTCATGCCATTTGAAAGAGCACCTAAGACAGGTAGACAGAATATTCCACTCTGAGGTTATTAAATGCTTCATTTTGATAGTTGCAAATAAAATTTTCCAGAGCAACTGTGATCAGCTAGCAGAGAGCACCAACCAACCAGCAAATTACCTGTTTTAAAAGTTATGGTGAGTGACCATTTATTCCTAGTAACCCGCTTGCTAAGTGCTCCAGGCCCACCAGATTACAGTGTTATTTCAGCCTTTCACTCAGCTCTGGAGAGTGTCAGTCATTTATGGATATGGGCATGAACACCCAAATGTTTTTATCTAAAAAACAAACAATCAAACAAACCAAAACCCTACTGAAAAAAACGTAATTGAGAAAATTATGATGCATCAATTTAAAAGTTCAGGATCATTTGCTCTAGAAATTATACCTGCACAAAATTGGTTTAATGCATGAGTATAAGGTAGAGACAGTATTTTTAGCAGACAGTCAGAAGAAAAAAATCCTTGAATTTCCTGCAAAATTCCAGACTGCTGACAAATCTGAACCGTAGTGTTTCTGTGGTAGTCACCCAGACACTCAACAGGTCCACACAGATGACCACTCAGGGGTTTTGTGCCTTGAAACCCATGAAACTGGGTTTTTCTTTTCTTATTTTAGTTGAGTACACAGTTTAAGTTTAAATTAAGTTAGCAAAAATGACAGATGACTTTCAAGTGAAGGAATCTGTAGAAATTCCTTTTTTTGTAACTCTCCAGGGAAAACCTGCACTGTAAGGTAGGAGAAGTAAGACAGTTGTGTACTTTACAAAAACTTCAATACACATGGTACTACCAAACAAGATGCTGCAAATACTGACCCTCAAAAGGAAGCCAGTACAGGATTCTTCCCATTCAGATAATTTTACTGCCATCAACAATACAATTAATCCAATATGCCCTATGGACCATCCAGTTCTTGCCATGGTGAACAATTGATTTCCAAGAACTCAGCAGGCCTTGCCAATCCCCATGAGCATAATTACAGCATCTGGATCACAGGACCTGGCACCAGCAGCTCTTCTGGGGATGGAAACAGTGGGTCTGTCACCACTTCACCTACAAATGCACATCTGGGTTTCCCATGGAGAGACTGCACATAAAATACTCAGTGGTTCTCATGGTATGCCTGTTTCATGCTCTGTGATGCCACTGCATCTTCAGAACCTTTGCAGGAGAATATTTAGTGCAGTATCAGGACTAATTGAGTTGCCTAGTCAGGCCAGACCCACTGTACAGCATCTCATGGTGAATTACACAGGAAAGTGGAAACAGGAATAATCTCCACAAAATGGATCCTAATGCCAGCTTGCTTCACTACTCCTTCATTATTCCAGCACGAATAAAGAACAAAGGATACAAAGATAAATTCCATTGTTTTATCCATGAATAAACCTCCAGGTGGTTGTGCTTATGTTAATTTCTGATGCTGAACTGTAGCTTTTCTGTTTTTCTGCAAAGAATTAAGTACAGAAGTTGTTTCATATGTGCTCACACTGGCCTTTGTTTCCCAGTGGGAATCTCATCACAGCTTTAGCGGGAGCTTTAAAAGCTGCCAAGCAGTTCTGAAAATACCCCTGTAAGTGCTTAGCCACAACTGCTTTTGGTATAAATAAGCAAAATATTTACTTACAAAGCATAAAGTCAAAAACATGCTGTGGCAACTAAATAAATCTGGTAATCCATTCTGAATACAAAGACTGATTTCAAGTCATCAAAGCCTGTCAAAATGCACTTACTGGATTGAACATTCTTATAATATTAACCATCATTTTTCATTGTAAGCCACCTACTCATAAGCTGTAATAGATGAAATAGATGATCTTAGATAAATAAATTTTGCAATAGGGAAGAAGGGAAATTATTAAGTTTAGTTTCAAATATCTGATGTGTTCAGTGAGGAAGATTAACACATTATTAAAATGGTTCAGTTATCAAAATGTATCTACTAAGCTTTATATAGAACTCATCTATAACATACAGAGAGAAAAATCAGCATGTAAGGATAATATCTTATGTAAGAATATTTTGTCTTTCCTGGAGTAGACTAATAATACTGCTTATTTGACCATGTTTATAAGCACACACTTCCCCTCACAAAGATACCGAATGGTTAAACTGTTCTTGCAAGAGAATTAAGATTATCTAAAGGGCATTGTTCGAAGTCAGGCAAGAAGACAGGGCAAGCAGGCTATGATCCTGCAAAATGATGGGAAACTGGGAAGAGACACAGCCAGGACAGCTGACCCCAACTGACCCAAGGGATATTTCAGATCATCTGACACTATGCTCAGTATATAAAGTGGGCAGAAGAAGGAGGAAGGATGGATGTTTGGAGTGATGGCATGTGTCTTCCAAGCCACTGTCACAGGATGGTGCCCTGCTCTCCTGGAGGTGGCTGAACACCTGCCTGCCCATGGGAAGCAGTGAATTAATTTCTTGTTTTGCTTTGCCTGCCTGTGCAGCTTTTGTTTTCCCTATTAAATGGTCATTATCTCAGCCCACAACTTTACCAGCTTTTACCCTTCTGATTCTCTCCATAGTCCCGCTAGTGGTGTTTGGATTTTGCCTCTGGTTAAACCACAATGAGATGGCGTGTGATATCCAGGCTAACTGACAGGTGGGATTTGCAAGGTTTACAAAGTAAGATATTGGCATCATGTCCACATGTACATCAGAAAGTATAATCATCTTCACAGCTTTGTATTTGCACAAAAATCACATGAAGATCCACAACCCCAAATCCCATTAAGGGATGGTTTCAAGTGCATAACATGGATTGTTATCCAGGACATCCCAGTCTTTGATGATCATGTCACTTGACTTTTCCCTTTGTGCAATCCCCCGCCCCGTCTTGACTGCACTACATAGTTACCAGATTTGCAATCATCATATTTAATTTGTTTTATTCAGTGATGTATATTGACACTTTGTTGTAAAAAATAACTGAAAGACTACACAATGTAGCAAAACCTAAGAAGGCAACCTTTCATTTCAGAGCCAGAAGCAGAACCAGAGTCTTACCAAGATAAACAGAACTGTAAAGCACCACCAGCGTGAATCAGCTTCCCAAGGTGGCACCAAAAGCCCCTGCAAGCCTTGCTGAAATCCCCCCTGCTCCCTAACACCACTGCAGGCAAAAATCCTACCAATGAGATGTGTGGGTATGAACTTGGAAATCTGTAGAACAGACAAAATAAAGAGCAGATCTAAACTCCTCTTTTCCAAACTTTTAGCACATGACCTTGGAACATTTTAACAGTTAAAACTGAAATCCCATTTGTCTTAAGACAAAAACACCTGCCAGCTTCGATGAAACTGCTGACCTGCGAGCATTTGAAGATCATAGATAGGATCTTACTTGTCAAAGTGGTGAATAATATTCTCCCAAAGCTTTCATCATGCTCATTTTCCTAATGCATATACAGGGTAAGATACCAGCGAGCACTATCAGATGGTTGCTATTTCAAACACGGATACCAAGAAAGGCTTAGCACTTACAGGAAATGCAGAAATCCCTGTGTGGGATGGTGGCAATGAACCAGGACCTGGCCACAGGATGCCAGCCTCCAGCTGTTCAGCCTGTGCCAAGGCATCCACAGAAACAAGTGCTAATGTAGATAAAACAAAGGCATTTACTTCTAAAGCAGGAGACGTATCCAGTGCTGCTATGATAAAAGCAAGGCCATGAACCCCAAGGGTAGCACATCACTAGTTGCTACAGAAAGTACCACTTAGCTGATGGATATTTATTTTAACAGCGTGACTTAATGAAAAGATACGTTTTAGAGATCTTAAAATTGTATGTCATGGATCTCTCTCCCAGTAATTTAATAGAAAGAGATAACTACATATCCATCTCAACATCTATTTATCCTTAAGCATCACTTCTTCCTGCTTTTCTCTGCAAGTACAGGGTAAAATGTAGCAGCGGTCAAAAATCAATACCATCTCCTGAGGAAACTGCTCCACACTAGGTGCTACTGAAATAGATTAAAAAGCGCCCACAGTTATCTGCTGTAGAAAGTCCAACTGATAAAAGCCTAAGCTTCCATCAGATCTCTGTGGATCTACCAATAAACGTCCCAGCCATTTCTGTGGGGCTCTGCAGAGAGACGTGAACCTCCACACACAGCAGTAAACTAAGTTCATGGTTCCATCTCTTGTGTGCTTTCTAATGCCTTGAATGATTTTTGAATGTATAAAACATGTCTTGTTTGCTATCATTCTTGTTCCCTGCCATTTTTCTATGCCTGTTGCTGGTAAACAAAACACACCGTTTTGTGCAACAATAGTAATTAAATTAATTTACACGTGATCTGAAAAGACAAAAAAAATAGTCTATAGAATAACTGAATTTTAAGAGTCTAAAACATTGTGGAACCAAGACTTAAGAAAAAAAAATGATAGAACTCAGGAACTCAAAATGGATTTTAACTTCCAATGCTGATTATAAAAAATAGACATGCTTATCTCCACATGGCTTGTGTAAACAAACAGACCTGGTTGGTGACTTGATTAAACACTAGTTCAAACGATGCTTTTTAAAAACAAAGCAGCAAGAATACGACTCAAATCCTGAACCTGCCCATAACTACGTCGTGACTGTGAAAGGATTAATCAGAAATAATTGGTAGGTTTATTTATTAGATTTGATTTGCAGGACCTGAGAATATTTGTGAGCTCTCGACAGTTCCTTGTTATTTCTCTGTCATGAGTTGAAAAATTACCAGAAAAAGAACTAAAGAGGAGAATATTACCAATAGCATGAGGCAGTACGTTCAGTGGCAGAAAAGCTGTTAAACTTTCCTTCTGGAGTGGGGAGAGGGGAGAAATACACCAAAAATTTGAGAAAAGGAAGCTGTAGAGATTAAAAAACAAGATGCCAGAAAATACACGCTAGAAAAACAACATCAAATGCTGATTAAAAACTTTATTTTTCAGTTTTGACTTTGGAACTTCTTCCCTATTCCTCATTGTGTGCACCACAAGGGCGAGCTCCCTTGGCAGCCCCTTTCCACAGCATTAGAGGCTCAGACTTCAAGCACATGAAATGTAATATTAACCCGCACATCATTAATAAATTTTAGCTAATCCTTCAAAACATATCACTTTGGATTTTAAGAACTGATCACCTACAGGAGCCAAACCTGATATTAAAGAGTTGTAAGATTGAGCATATCATGGTCAGTGGGACCGGGTCCATCTGGGGCAGCAGGGCTGCACAAACCACAGCAGCAAAGCACAACCTTTACCCTTCTATTCCCGGGGCTGGCGAGCGTCATCTCTAAATTTCGAGCTCTAACCTGCACCGACGGTGCCTGGATCAATGTGCGTCCGTTCAACTACAAAAGCGAAAGCGTTTCCAAAGCAGTTGCACTACGTGGCCTCCGGAACCGCTCCCGACCCCCTCGATGGGGACAGGCACCGGGACAGTCCCTCGCACCCGCACACCTCCCATCCGCAGCCCAGAATTAACTTCCCGGATCCAATCTGTTGGACGAGCGAACCGATAATCCCGGAGATGCGCATCCCTCCACGGACAGATCCGGGGGGTTTTCCCCAGCTCCCGCCGCGGCCCCGGCCCCACTCACTTGTCCAGCCAGAAGGTCCATGGCGAGTGCAGCGGCAGCCCCGGCGCGTCCCGCTCGGGGG
>VZRN01000404.1:4062913-4077440 GCA_013397935.1 Dasyornis broadbenti
GGGGCGCGGGGAGGGGACAAGGGACGCTGCGAGGAGGGACGAGGGAGGGGGTGAGCGGGACTCCGGCTTGGACAAGGGACAGGAGAAGGCCAGAGAGACGGGGACGAGGTGCGACGGGACAGGCGGGCAAGGGATAGGGTGGTGACAGCGATGGACATGGCCAAGGGACCACTGGAGAGCGTGGGTGGCTCCCCAAAGGGGGACGTGCCCTCGCCCCATCCCGTCACTGCCTCTCTGCAGGGCACAGAGAAGGGAATCGCTGATCTGCTTCCTTAGACCTTTACAACAAACCATGGCCACAAGGCATTGGGGCACACAGGGTATCCATTGCCCCCACCCTGCACCACAGGCACAGTTGGCAGCCCCTTCTCTGCACACACAGAGCTCACACCATACACCTGACGTGTCTCTGGAGCTGCCTTTTTGAGCAAAATAACTTTTGTGCTCAGTTTGGCTTGACAATGCTGCCCAAAACTAAATCTCTCTAAAACCCCAACTTTCAGGGCACAAAACCCTTGCAATGTTCACAGACATTGCTGGTAGCCCCTTCTCTCACATACACAGATCACACCACAGACCCAACATGTCTCTGGGGATGTCTTATTGAGCAAAATAATCTTCGTGCTCAGTTTGGCTTGGCAATGCTGACCAAAACACTAAATCTTTCTAAAAACCCAAGTTTATGACAAAACATTTTCTACATTCACACAGTGAAGGGATGGCTACCGTGCAGACTGACCATGGATAGAGACAGTGCAACAACAAACCTTTCCAGACTTGAGGAATAATAATTTCTCTGTCTTCCCATCTTCTCTACAGCCCATTTAATTTACATGCCTGGTTTTACAGGGAGATGTTCTTCACCATCCAACATGGACATGTGCAAAACCCCTCACGTTATTTTTAGAATGGTACTTTTTAAATTAAGATTCTCCCCATTGGGACTGTGCACAGTAGTAAAGTTAAACACCCACATAAGTGATAGCAGGATCAAAGACCATGAATCACATAGATTTCATTGCAAGCACATTTAGTAGGATGAATAATTTTATATATACTTCATCCTAAAAGAAAAATCAATAAAGACACACTCCTTTAAAGAAATAAAAATCTAACAGTAAGAAGGGGCAGAGTTCACCTGTAAAAAGCAGTCCGTACAGTGACAATGAAGAAACACAAAAAGTTAATGGTTATGTTGTACAGATGGAAAATGCAAACCGCTAGTCCAAATTAAATAAGATCTGAAAAACCAGTCGCACCATGTCTTGCAATTTAATTTATTCCTCTTTAAATAGAAGGCAAGATAATGGCCATTTGGGAGAGCTTGGAATCTAAAAATTCGTTGGTATGCCCACTCTGAGCATTTTCTCTCTATTTTAATGATGAGCCCACCAAAAATGTTAATCCCAAAAAAACCCCTACAATAAAAGGCTATATCTAGGCACAGGTTTTCTCAGAAGAGCTGGAGAAGACAGGAGGAGAGGAGAAGAGCGCTAATTTCTTATGATCCTAAAGGGCCACATCTTGCCTCCGTGGCTGCCAATGACACTCACCACGCCTAACACATTTTTGGTGTCCTCTACTGAGGTTGCCAACACAGTATTAAATTTTGGATATGCAGCAGCATCACTGTGGAAATAAGGCCAAGCCCACTAGCCTGTATTACAAAAACTAACTTTGAATCCAGCACCTGCCTCTGATGGGAACCACACACGTCGGTGAAGACCTCCAGATTCCATTATGAGGGAGCTGCTCATCAGTTAAAATGTTACAGCTCATGCTGAAAACAAATCATTCTGTTATAAACAACCTGGGCTGCAAGGAATGCTGTAGAAATAAAACCCCCACACCTCTGAGATGTGGCGTAAGAGCCAGGAGGCACAGCCTGTATCATTATTCCAAATGAGATATGTAAAGCCTCCGTTTATTCCTTATTTACATCGGTAAATACCAGGCTTCACAGTGGCACAAGGAACGTTGTGGGAATCTCAACTTACAGTAAATTAATTTGGTTGTGGAGGAAGGGCAATCACAGGATGCATCAAATTAACGCATCCTTTGCCTACAGAGATTTCTAAGAAGTCGTGACACAGAGGAAAAGAAGAGTCTCCTGAGATGAATCTCACAAGGAAAAATGATCACGAGCACAGCATCCTGATTCTGCTCAGCTACCTCACGCTGCCAGCACACCTTGAGTGAAATCATTTCAGAGATTAAAAATCCCAGGAAGTTATTACCGCTTTCAGAGAGGTATTTATAGGTCTTGAATTAAAAATGTATTTTATCGATGTTTGCTATATATTTGGAAGGTTCCTTTTTAAGGAAACCCTGGTGATGCCTCCTGTGCTCTTGTACCTTCTCAAGCAGCTTTAGCAGAAACAAACTGTGTTACGGTGCAGCCCTGTGCTACAAGATGGTGCAGAGATGAGTTGCTTACAGCTCACCACCACAGAAGGGGCTTCTGGCTCCATTCCTCACACCTCCTCCCAGCCACATCTTCCTTTCCCTTGCAGACCTGTTCAGGTAAGCAGTTAATGTTTTGCTAAGGCCTTACAAAGCAGGACTGTGGGGCGGAGAGCAGGAGTAGCTGGTAGATTAGCTCAGCTCATTTCCAATGGTTAACAGCTGAAATTTTCCCAGGTAACAACTGGGGAGAAGAAAACCAACAAATCAGAGTGGGGAATACTGCTCTGCCCCATTTCATATGCTCCTAGCACTGCTTGTCTGCACTGCCTTTCAGGCACCTGAACCTTTCTGCCGCACAAAGGCCCAAGCTGCCCCATGCTGGGGCAAATTAGAGCTGAAGAAGGCACATTATAGCCCGAAGAAACAATGAATATTTCATACTTCTTTCCATGCTTTTATTTGAGATTTAAATCCCTACCCTTATAATCCTTGCTGATCCCAAAATCTTGACAGCAATGGGTACATTACATGTGCTTGAAACATTATTTGCCTGTTCCAGTAGATTTTGCTGTAGTCCCTGCTCCCAGCTGGTGCAGGAAATCCCCCTGCTACAATACAATGGTGTTTTGAGGGGGCAGAATGCCTCTTAAAACCATCAGGACCTTCCTTTTCCCTGCTGACAGTTGTGCACCATCACTGTGGCAACTGCAATGCCTGCGTACATCAGAAATATTAGGAAAGCATTAGGCTTATTTTAGCTGTATTCTAATGCAGTATAGCACCTGGAAGGGAGGAAGGGAGCAAGCACCATATGAGAAGTCACAGTGCATTTCCACCCTGGAAGTGTTCCACAGCTGTCTGATGTGACAGGTACCGCACCTTAAAAAACATCTAAGAGATAACCTGGGTTTGTTCAGTGCTCCTGACACAAAATGAATGGTGAGAAATGTTAGCTAGACCTCTCTCCAGCTGAAACTCCTCTTTTTCACTCTGAGGGAGAGCTGGTTGGAACATAAACCTGCCTGGACTTGAGGGATGGCTGGAGCACAAGCCTCGGCTGCTGTGCCCAGCTGCTGCCTCTGCTGCCTCACAGCCTGAGCCAACAGCCATGAAATGTAATTTCTCTACCAAATGCTGGTGTCACGATCACTTGCTCTTGAAACACTGCCTGGGACTTCAGAAGCATATTAAGTAACACAGGAGCTGCTTCTGAGAGGTTCCCAGGAAGATAAACTGATCAACCAAGAGCCGAAGCAGAGGTGAGGATGAAGGGATTTTAGTTGATATTTGCTTCCAGAGGCTTAAATAAATGTTTTTTAAACCCTAAAACACGATATTAAAGTGTTGAATCCCAATGCTTTTGGCAAAAGCTCCCTCATCTAGGAATGATTTCATATCAGCCAAGCTGTTAAGCAGAGGTTGTCATGGAAACAAGTTTTATTCAAATGATGTGGCCAGAGATATACTGTATTTAGTGAGTTCTTCATTTGCTGCATATTGGGAACATGTCAGAACTAAATGATATTGCATAACTTTGTTTTGTTAAAAACAACCTGGCTCACTGCCCCTGTTTTTTCTCACAGGCTTGTGTCCAGTCCTGCGTGGGACAGAAGGTTTTCCACACAGTATCTGCTCAACAGGAGAGACTCCTCAAGCAGCTGATGCCTGCAAGCTCCCAGAAAAGTCTTCCTTCAAATACATGAACCTGCCCAAGTCAAACAAGCAGAGGAACCTTTCCTTAGCTTCTATAACTGACATAACTATTCACTAGTGCAAAAAGAAGTTCAGTTCAACCAGATCCCTTCCTCCCTTACTAAAAAAGTTCCTACATATGCATTTTATAAGTCTAAAAAAAAATATCCATACAATTACATAAAAGTAAAGCCAGTTCACAAGGTTGTGGGCATCTCATAAGTGCCCGTGACCTCCTTGTGATCACAGGAATCCTATGAACTTACTATTGGTGACTGATGGCAGAATAGATCTCAGAAAGCACATGTGCATACTAAATTTGTACCTCTGATTTTTCAGCTGTGGAGCTGTTAAAAAGTACAGGAACTTTGTTCCACATCCTAGGAGTAAATGCATCTGTATTTTTAAATATAAACAAAAGAAATGGAATAGTTCTTGCTCAAGTTATAAACTAAAATCAAGTCAGCTTTGGCCAGGACACTGTGGAAACTTCATCCTGAAAACAAAAAGGAAATACAAAATTGGCTCTAAAATCACTCTCATGGAAACCACTGTGCAGATTTTACGGAGCAGTGTCCAAAGCAAGGTGATTTAAAGAGCCTCCCAAGGGACCAAGCTTCATGATTGCCCAATAGAAACTGAACATTAAGTAAAAGGCAAACAAAAGTAAAACCTTACCTTTAAAGCTGTTACATAACTGAACATTCTGTAAAATGCTTCATGGGGAGGTGATGGCATCTCATGACCTCCTGTGAAAATGGAACAGGAGCTTGCTAACTTCTGGCGCAGGTGATCTTAGATTTCTCCAGGCTTTCTAATTACAGTTTATAATGGAAAAAATAGGTCAAATAGCTCTTTTGGTATATGAAAAGAAAATCACAGGATGGAATTGTGCCAGATATGAGCATGAAGAAGGCAGCATCTACCTCAAGTTAGTGTACAAGTTGGAAAGACATCAGTCTTTCCAGGATCCTTGATGCATTCCAGAATCACAGCTCTCTCTGGTTATCACCACTTGTGAAGGAAGGCTGAGCCTCATCCAAAACCCTTTACAGTTAAATAAGGGCATGGATTGACTTCATCATGCTTTAGATTAGAGCTTTATTTCTTTACCTAGCCATCTTTGGGAAGCTGAACTGGCTTAATCCAGCATCCAATCCATGCATCAGGTATTAGGAGACTGGAAAGTCTTACTTAGCTTTGGATACTGGGCTTCTGCTTTCATCCTTCCCTGTTCCCCACACTTGGAAAGCATTGGGACTCTCTTAGGTGCTAAGGAGACGCCCAGCAAAGATGAGGTCAGGAGCATAAATGCAAGAAATGTGACAGATCTCAAAGTTATGTTATATTTTGGAAATAAACTCCAAACGCCTCACTTTTCCTGATTTTCCAGTAAAATATCTGCAGAGTGTTTCTCTTAGATATTGCTTCCCCAAACATGAGGATCCCAAAATAGCACCATCCTCAATGCTATTCTTTGTTATAATGTTATTGGCACCACATCTGGCATTGGCTTTCATGTGGAACATGAGCTAAAAGACTGGTCTTTTTTTTACAGGCTTCCCAGTGCACAGCTGAAGGAAACGATGTGCAAGAGTCACATCCTACACACTGCACAAACCATGTCAGCCTGGACTGCAGAGTGAGCCTCGGATGGAAACCCCCCCACTACTACGGATATTGTAAAAAATAAATACATTCTAACATATAAAAATTACAGGACATCATATTTTTATACGAGCTCGCTGCTCTATGGTTCAGCTCACAGGGGTCATTCCACTTTCTGCATTACACCATCACGTTTGGTACCTGTCCAAGCCAGCAAAGCCAAGGCCCCCTCTGGAAATAAACCACTAGAGGGAGACTGACTTCAGCAATGCAACACCCACAGGAAGAAAATCCTGCACATTCATTAAAAAAACGCCAAGATTTGGGTCAAAATTGCTCTTTGTGTTTCTTCTTCACAAATAAAAGTGGCTGAAATTAAAGGGTCAAGTTTGGCTTCATTAAGGTAAACTGAGGGAGCATCATGTAAATGGAATCAGGCAGTCACGTATTCTACTGTTTGTAAGAGAGGTTAGGCCAACTCTATTAAAAAAAAAATCCACACCAAAAAATAACCCAGCCACTGAAAATACTAATAGCTGTATCCTAGCAACATCACGGATTCCATGTGGACTTTGTTCTGGAGTCTACAGTCCTATTTCATCAAAATTATTGACTTTCTCAAAGTCTCTAAACGACCATCAAAAAAACAGTTAGTGCTTAAAAAATACAAACATTTAATTAGCCACATTAATAAGAAAAAACGAAGAGCAGCATTGCGTGCTAGTGCTCCCTTTTCATGGAGCTCAATTTAGCTTCCTTTGAAATCCATGTCAAAATTCCCACTTTATTCCTTGGTAGCAGAGCCTCTCCTTCGAGGAGAAAAGCTGGAAATGGCCCTACAGAACTTGGCAGATGAGGTTTGTTTCCCGGGCTGAGCTCACACATTGCATGGATAGAATTCTTACAGCTCTCCGTGATCCTCCCCGTCATCATGTCCTTATTGCAGAGGTAAATCAATTGGCATGCCAGTGGCATCCAGAGGCTTTCTACAAAGCTTTTGTGCTAGGCATATAACCAGTGACCTTTTTTTTTCACTAAGCTTTGTTTTTTTAACCACAACAAATTTTTTCAAGATCACAAAAAACATGAAATCCTGCTGGATCTTCCCAAAAGCACAGACCCTGCTCCTCTCAGGTATGAGGACTTCAGGTTAAACACAGCTCTGGGAGGTTTTTCCTCATCAATCCTGCATCACTGAAGGGAACTTCGTTAGATAAAATGCAAGGGCAAAAAGTCAAATAAATGAAAAATGAAATGACCTAGCCCTTCCAAAGAAAAACCCTTTGCACAAAAGGAACACCTAAGAATAAACCCAACCCAACCCCAAATAAGCTCTTACCCTTAACAACTTGCATGATGATACAAGGAATCCTGGGGCATTTTGGCATATAACTCAGGGTTTGGGCAGACTCAGATTTTGGTCACAATTTTCACTCAGCTCCAAAGTATATCACAGCTTTTCTGACAGTTTTCATCTGTTATTCCAAGCTCTGCTTCAACAAGTTAGCAAGACCTTTTACCAGAGAGAAGGCACTATTAAAAGAATAGCTTCCTTTCCACCATTCTGCCTTAAAAGCTCCGTTGATGGGAGAGTCTGGTGGAAAATGTTTCTCACGCTTTACGTAGCTCCCAAAGTTGGTTGAGACCCACCAACACTTTTAAACTGCAAAACCTTTTAATGTGCTATTCCTGTAGTTCAAAGTTAAATGACAGGAGAACACCTTGCTTGAAGAAGTGATTTAAATACAGAAGGGTCAGTTAGTGACTTTCAGCCTGTGAGCACGAATCCAGTGATGGCTGGATTTGAATTCCAGGCATGGCACTGAACTGTCTGTGCTGCTCCAGCAGCGATGGTGGAGAGCCTTGAGCTGCCCTCGGAATCAGTGGTCACAGGAACACACTGCCAGATCTTCATCCCACTCCAACACCCCAGCAAGGGCGTTATCTCAACAGACAACGCTCATTTAACTACGAATTTAGCATTCAAGCAGTGTTCAGGGACTCTCTGGTACAGTTAAATCTCAGTTTTAATCACACCGAAGGTTTTTACATTGCTCATCCTTTTGTTTCCACCAGCTGTGGCGGGAAGGGGCCGTAGGCAAGGGGGGATAGCCATTTGCACAGAGTGCTGAAATAAGGGAGTTGTTCTGCCTTCATCTAAGCTGTGTACAGTGTAAACCAAGAGGAAAGGTAACATATAAGGACAACAGATCAGCAAAGAAATCAACTTTTGGATTTTATCTATTCTAATTAAAAGATGGTATCAGAAGGTACTTCTAGCACCTCAAATAACTCTGCCTGATGACTAGATTAAATCCAAAACTGCTCCAAGGAGAGCAACTGAATAAAAATTTGACAGTTGCATACCAAATTCTGCTCCTAGTAATGCCTCGAAAGAGAGCTTTTTGGCTAATTTATACCTGGGCAAAAGGGGAAGAAAAAAGTAAAATACACAATAAAAATGGAGATGCTTGACTAGCCCAGCAGATTTGATATGAAGGCTCTCTTTAGCATTTAGTAGGAGTAATAACCTCAGCCTGTTGGCCAGTGGCAGTGGGATTGTTTTTGATGGCAGACACTGCAGAGAACAAGTGGAGAACAGCATGGGCTACATTCATATGACGAAAATAAAAACTTGCCTTCACAGTGGCTTTCCAAGTGAAGTTTCAGTTGTGCGTTACATCCACTTTATTTTACTCAGCGAATTTTCTAGGCAGGCATTCACAGTAGGTCTATCCAAAAGCAGAGAGAGGATAGCAATGGAAATAATTTGGCTCATGACCAACACAGCCACCTGTGTGCCCACGCTGTCCATGGTGAATTTCCTGTGGGGTGCCAAAGGTCATTTCACTGTGATGAGGGTGGTGGATTCACCCTGTACAGATGAGACAGCACAGCCTCAGTGCAGGGAATGTGCTTTGTGAGGGTTGAAGTCACTCCTGCAGGGAGATGTGACCACAAACTGTGCGAAGTCTGTTGTTGCCTGCTTGTCCCACTGCCTGGGTTTACCTCAACCTGTGGAGATGGCTGCAGCACACACACGTACACACGTAATAAGGAACACACTTCTTTCAAGACTTTACATCCCTTTCTGATAACAAAGAACTTGGGGCCTGAGAAGCACCGCAGCAGCAGAGCCAAGGGCTGGCA
The DNA here is from genome assembly GCA_013397935.1 of Dasyornis broadbenti. NCBI lineage: Eukaryota > Metazoa > Chordata > Aves > Passeriformes > Dasyornithidae > Dasyornis > Dasyornis broadbenti. The sequence continues at coordinate 4,071,770 of VZRN01000404.1, forward strand.
GTGCTCCTGAAGGCAATAAGCTGCTTATCTCTGGCCTAAGGAGTTTACAGCACCCATGCATCCCCAAAAGCTCATTAGCTCCTCAGTAAGAAGCTGAGACATTAGATGCACAAGCAGAACAGAAGTGGCTTGAGTTTGGTACAGCACAGATAAAACTTCTGGGCTTGGCTAGTCTGCAGCAGGCTGGTTCAATAGCCTGAAGCAATCCCACTTATGTATAAACTGGAGAAAGCCTGATCTTGTGAAATGCTCCTTAGTGTCTGGCTTTGCTGGAAGGATTGTGTGCAGCTAAAACTCTGCCACGAGGCTGCACCTGCCTTCCTGGTATCCACCAAGAGCCAGAACCGGCATCTGGCAGCATCCCCTGCCATGGCAGCAGAAGCAAGCCACGTGCCCTGACACAGCCTCACATTGCATCTGCTTTTCCTTTGCCCTGCCCTCCTCCATCACTCACTGCCTCTAGGAAGAGGGGTGGGAACGCAACCCAAGCAGCTGGCCTGCATCCCATGAAAGACAACTATGGACACAGGAAGAGAAGGACAGGAAAATCTGTGCCTGGGGAGATTTTAAGAGAATGGCTTTTCGTAACTTCCTCGGCATGTCCAAGGGATTGGATAGCAGTTACGAGCTCCTGTAGAAAGCCAACATGTCAGGGATATTTCCTGTCTCACTGCAGCTATTCCCCGTGTCACAGGGGAGGTCTTCCACAAAGGAGCTGCTTCTGAAGAACAGCGTGTCACCAACAATTCAGCAGGTTAAGTTTAGCAGAGACAGTGATAGAAGTGAGCAGGAAGGAGCTATTCTTCCCCTCTGCTTTTCTTCCCTCTCCATTGAGCAAAGTCTTTAAAGCCCAGGTCCCTTTGCAGAAGGCTACAGAACTTTTAGCAAGTGGCATGCATGGAGGCTTTCACAGCCATGATACCTGTGTCTGGTTATTTCCAGTCAAAATAATCTCCTACTCAATTATGGAGAAGAATAGAGAAGCTCAGCCTGACTCACAATCACATGGGGGAAAAATGAGAGGAGTTGTTCAAGTTCAAAACGTTCATCTTGCTGTGGAGGAGGATTAGTACTGCTGTGGAAGGAGGCTTTCTCTCCCCCTGCAACAGCACAGCACTAAGGGATGGAAAAGACCCGAGTCCACTTCCCTGCTGTGCCAAATATACTCCTGCGTTCTTCCCTCCTCCCTCCCCAAGAGAGCATATGAAGAATTAAACAGGCAGGAATAAGCCCTTGAAAAATGTGATCGCTAGCTGTCAGATAGCCCTCTGTCACAGAGATGCAGCTCTGTGACTGTTCGCCTGCACATCCTCTGCTGCCACCAGGAAATCAGGATTCAACTGTGACATTAATAGTCCCATCCACTCTGGTGTCATCTGTACATTTTGCACTACTGTGCTAATAATTATGTGAACTAAACCACATCCAAAATCCTTCATTAGTGTTTTGCTGAGCAGAGATCTGGGCTCTGCTGGCCCATGCCCTTCCCAGCCTGATGGCAGTGCCCAGTGCCCCATCCCCAACCTGACACCTGGATCCTCCACAAGCAAGAAGCAGGGTGGAGGTTTTCCAGCATTGGTTTAAATCCGTCTTCATTTCATTGGCAAGTACCATGGCTGTGCCCTGGTTACAGAGGGCAAGCATGGCTCCTGTGCAGAGCAGTTATTTTGGGTAGTACTGTAAATTTCGCAGACTTTAATCTTCTCACACTGTTTTCACATTACCCAGTGCCCAAACATTACTTTAATGTGTCATCTTCTGTTCTGTCATTGCCACAGAGTATTATCATGATCCTTGTAAACACCCACAAACCTGCCTCATTAGCTCCTGGCACTCCCTCCTCCCCTTCCAGGGATGACTGATAGCCACCCTTACGCCGATGCTATTCCCTAGGCTGCAACCTTGTGCTTTGCTCATTCTCCCCCTTCTCTAGGGTTCATTTCAGCTCTCTCTCCCATTGCACCGTTGGATTTTAAGCTTCCCTGGCAAAAGGAGAGCTTTTTGTTTTGCTTGTGTAGCACCCTGGTCCCTGACTCACTCTGTTAGGTGCAAAGATAAAAATAATGAGTGTCATCTGGAGAGCTTTTTGAGAATTACAGGAAGCTGGGAAGGAGGACCTTTAATCTTTCTGTGCCAGCTCCAGCTCAAGCCTCTGTTATTCCTTTTTGCTCCAGATTGACCTTTCCATCTCCTTGATTGCAAAGCCCAAAAACTTTTCCTTGCCTGAGTTATCTGTGACAGCAAAATTGCTTTGGCTGACTGCTCTCACCTGTTCTGCTTCCCTGTGGCGTGTCAGCCATGGTGGAGCTCTGGGATTGTCCTTCAGGCATGTCCAGACATTTCCTATTTCTTCCCTTACCTTACACCGGTGACAACAATGATTTCTACTGCATAGTACTGGGGTACAGGACACTTCTCTTTCCAGAAACATCATACAGAGCTCCCAGCCACAGGAACACAAATAAAGCCACCAATAACAAACAGCTAAGGATTCGGGAAGCACAGCAGTGACTGATAGAAAGAAGGCAATATGCCACAGTATTTGCTGTTAGAATCCCTATTTCAGCTGTCTTTCCCATTCAAGGCAGTGAGATGAGAACATGAAGAGGCAGCCAATTCAAGTAAAGCACACTGAAAGGTCAGAGGAATCCATCTAGCTTGTGCAGCACCATTTTGTAAGCAGAGAATAGCTCTTCATTAAACTCGTTTTGTGGAAGTGATTGAAGGTAGAAAGGAAAATAGCTTAACACCCTCATTACAATCTCTGGGAATTACCTGCTCCCCATGACTGCTGTGATGGGTCTGGCTTTTGTCCGGCTGTGCCCAAATCAATGGACACACAGTGCTTCCAGCTGCTGCCAGGGCACTGGAGGCAGGAGCTCTGTGTTTCAGTGCTGTGTCCAGGGTTACACCCATGCACAGAGGTGTCCCTGCTGAGCCAGGGGCTGGACACCTGGCAAAGTCCCGCAGAGCCAAGCAGCACCAAAGATGAAGGCTTTGCTGTGTGGATATAGGGGCAGCCCCTGCTGCTGCTTTTGACTCTCAGCGGTTGACATTTCCCCAGGCACTGCAGTCCCTGCAGGTGGAAAGAGCTCCTTTAGCAGCTCTGCAACAGCAAAGGGGTTACAAAATACCCTATTTCTAATTTCAGTCAAATGCTGTAAATCTGGCACTAATGTCCACACTGAGACTGAGTCTGGGTGAAGAACCTGTTGGAAGTTGATGGGTCTGATGCAAACAAGACATGAAGCAGCCTGAGGTGCCAGCTTGCCTGCGTGGGGTCACACAGGTGGGGCAGGGAGGCCTCTCCTGGCAGGGTGTAACTAACAGGCAGAGTTATCCTGCTGGCTCTAATGCCAGGGCAGCCCCTTTGGGAGGCAAGGAGCCTCCTCATAGGAAGACTGTTAAACCCCCACCTGCCCCTTATTTTCTCCATTCCTTCTGGCTGTCCCTTTAGTGTCACATCTCTCAGTCAGCCGAATTCTAGGCTCACACCTCCTGTGGCACTATATAACAGCCTCATCAGGGAAGCAGCCCTGGGAAAATGGATGAAACACCATTCCCTGCCGGCTCTCTTCTCGCTACAGGTGGAAGAAAGATGAGCTAGCAATTTGCTGCTGGCCTGGCAAGATAGCAGTGAATTACGGCAGCGCCTGAGCCAGCTCAGCTGCGCTGGCGAGCGTTCAGGGAGAGGAGAAACCCTTCCCGCAGGAGCGGAGGAGGGAAGCAGGTGTGTTATTCCCTTTTGTTCACTTGATGACGGAGATCACAGAGCTAGCACGGTCCATAGGGTCTCCTCTGCTCCTCTGAAAAGCCACATGCCCCCAAGGACAACCGATCCTCGTACTCATGTTTGGCAAAGCTCTTTGGATCCTGGCAGCCTGCCGTGGCAGAGCCCGCGGTCCTGGGCTGCACCGGGGGCCAGCCGCGGTGTCCCGGCTCCTCAAAAAACAAAACAACAACAAAAAAACCACCGCTCCTGACAGAGGTACCAGGGCTGCCGAGGGGACACCGCGAACCCGGCACTCGAGTCACTGCTTGAATGTGAGAAACGCCTGGAAAATTGCACTAAGCACTGAACAACCCGTGGGCAATTCTCTGTCACAGTAAAACTTCGGTGCAAATGAGAAACCTAACAACTGAAAACAGCTCGGATGCACTGGTAGGAAGCAAAAAGCAGCCTCAATTATCTACCACCTATTTTTTTTTTCCTCTTCACAGCATCTCTTTGGTCTTCTAACACTGCGATAAATAACGGACACAAACCAGATCCAGGGGCAAATGAAGTCCTGCGTGATCCAGATTGCCCTCGACACATCTTTGGGCTAAAGTCTGGCTTTGGTTCACCACTTAAAATGCCAGGAGTTCAGCAAAGCTATTCTGGATGTCTGGTGGCACGATCAGAGTCAGAGCCTGCTCCTCGCTACATGCAGAGAGACTTTCTGAAACCAGCCAGAAAGATCCACTCGAAAGATGCTCCACCAACACTCACTTTTGGGGCTGATGCAGATGATTTAATTGCTACAGTTTCTGGAATAACGCTGAATTTACTGATGGCTTTTAATAGAATGCTCAAAAAGGATTTCAGACGTGTCCTTCACAAGAGGCCATGAAGGAAACTCAGTAATAGTACGATAATTGCATTAGCATCTCCAGTGAGCCCAGGGCCGTGCGTTGGTGCGTGCCTTACAAGGCACGCAGAGAGGCCTTGCCCTACATACACAAGGATAGCAAAGTGGGAGAGGGAGGACAAGGATCTGCATCTCACTGGCCTAAATTAAATGGCCCATTATAAACCTGCACCAACAGCACAGGCTCATCAGCAGATGTTCTGTGCTAGTCGGGTCAAAGGTGGTTTATCCAGCTCATAAAATCTACCCGGCCCTCTGTGGATCCTGTGTAACTGAGCCTGAGAGCTGATATGCCCCTGCACAACACAGAAGAGCATCCTTGTATGACCTTCTTAGGAACCCTAGTCAGACCCCAAATAACAGGTTCCACTAGGAACCCAAATGTCAGGCTCCTAATTTGCAGAGGCACCTTTTCCTTGATGTTCATACTGAAACATTTGCCCTGCAAGCTTGCTGTGAGCCTCTTTGCCCTGCAAACCCCTTTGCCCAGCAAGTGACAGTGCACCCGGATGCCGCACAGCAACAGGTGCTACTGGATTTGCCTCCCTTGCAAGCAGGAAGTTAAATGGCCATTTAGTATGACCAGATCTAGCAGAAACACACTGGTGACTGTGACACGGGTGTATCACTAATGCGTGTCTATACTGGACCAATACATCTGCTATAGGTACCGATATGTGTGTGTATGGGCACATACACACCTGTCTTACACGCAGATACACCGTCTCCATGAGCTGCGAACGGCACCACCCTCCCCTGCTCCTCCGGAAGGGGATGCAACGGATGGCCGGGACGGCCGCTGTGGCCGGACCCCGCCCCCCCCCGCACCGCACCCTGCGGCCGCCCGGAGCCCCAAGCCGGCACTCGCCCCCGGCGGGAGAAAGAAGGGCGGCAGCCGAGGGTCCGGCTGCGGGCTGCTCCGCTCCGCCAGCCCAGCCCAGCCCCACTCCCATCCCCGCTGCGGCAGCGGGACCTCCGCGCCGCTCCGCGCCGCTGCGCGCCTGGCTCAGCCCCGCGCTCCGCAGGGGCCGGGCTGCGCG
>VZRN01000404.1:4077718-4132162 GCA_013397935.1 Dasyornis broadbenti
GGGCGCCGGGCGGCGCGGCCCTCGGCCCCGGCGCGCTGCCGCGGCGCTGAGCCCCCGGCCTGAGCCCCCGGCCCTGCCCGCGCGGAGGAGGAGGAGGAGAGGAGGAGGAGGAAGGACCCGATGGCGAACAGCAGCGAGCTGGGGAGTAGCAGCAGCCCGCACCTGCCCAGCGCCGGCGGCCTGCTGAGCGCCTCCGGGCTGAAGCTCGCTACGCTGGGGCTGATCCTCTGCGTCAGCCTGGCCGGCAACGTGCTCTTCGCCTGGCTCATCCTCAAGGACCGGCACCTGCACCGCGCGCCCTACTACCTGCTGCTGGACCTCTGCCTGGCCGACGGGCTCCGCTCGCTCGCCTGCTTCCCTTTCGTCATGCTGTCGGTGCGCAGCGGGGCCGCCTGGCCCCACGGGCCCCTCAGCTGCAAGGTGCTGGCCTTCCTGGCCGTGCTCTTCTGCTTCCACGCCGCCTTCCTGCTCTTCTGTGTGGGGGTCACACGCTACATGGCCATCGCCCACCACCGCTTCTACGCCAAGCGCATGACGGGCTGGACCTGCCTGGCTGTGGTGTGCATGGTGTGGACCCTCTCCATGGCCATGGCCTTTCCCCCCGTCTTTGACGTGGGCACCTACAAGTTCATCCGGGAGGAGGAACAGTGCATCTTCGAGCACCGCTACGTCAAGGCCAATGACACACTGGGCTTCATGCTCATGCTGGCGGCCGTCATCGCCGCCACCCACCTGGTCTACATCAAGCTGCTCTTCTTCATCCACGGCCACCGTAAGATGAAGCCGGCCCAGCTGGTACCAGCCATCAGCCAGAACTGGACCTTCCATGGGCCGGGAGCCACCGGCCAAGCGGCCGCGAACTGGACGGCTGGCTTTGGCAGGGGGCCCACGCCGCCCACCCTCGTGGGCATAAGGCAGGCCACCCACAGCCAGATCAAGAGGCTGCTGGTACTGGAGGAGTTTAAGATGGAGAAAAGGCTCTGCAAGATGTTCTACATGATCACCTTGCTCTTCCTGCTGCTCTGGTCCCCCTACATTGTGGCCTGCTACCTGCGTGTCTTCATTAAGGCCAGCTCCATCCCCCAGGTGTACCTGACCACCTCCGTCTGGATGACGTTTGCCCAGGCGGGGGTCAACCCGATCCTCTGCTTCATCTTCAACAAGGAGCTCAGGGTCTGTCTCCGAGCCCACTTCCCATGCTGCCAAAGCATCCAGAGCACGCAGGGCACCATCCTTTGTGATCTCAAGAGCTTTGGGATGTAGGGGGGCTTTTCTCTTTCTAAAAAAAGAAAGATGGATATCAGTTTCCATGTTTCTGCATATGATCTCAAGAGAGTGTGACTTGTGGGGGACATACTAAACCACCACCCAGCACCCAAACCTTAGGCTGTAAGAAGCTATTTTATTTATTTTTCTATATTTTGCGTATGCTCTCTTCCGAACATAACAGGTTGCTGTCTCTGGGAACAGGTACTTGAGCAGAACACCCCCAAACCTTAGGCAGTAAGAAGCTGTTTTTTTCTTTGTGATTGTGTGGTTTTTAAAAACAAAACAGGGCTCCGAGTTTCTGGTCTTGCTTCTAACGTTTCTAAACATGATTCCAACAGATATGGATTAAGGCCATGACATTTTTTTTGTTTCCCTATTCCTGTCTGTTTTGATAAAGGCTTAACAATTTTACTCATGTAATATTTGATAAGGGCCAAGACAATTTTATACTAAAGTTATTTTTGATGACCTCAAGAGGTGTTGTTTTATTATTATTTGATTTTAAGTGAAGAACATGAAGAGGACGTTCCTAATGTGGTCAGAAGTCAGTTTTGGTGGGAGCTGTTGGGTTCATTCATTCTCAAATGGTTTGGGTATTTGAAGCAGTTAGTTAACTTTTGCTTGACATGCAAACAGTGTAGAACTAATTTCAATTTTTCTTGTTGCACTATTCATTTGGTAATATTTCAGAACTATTTGTGAAACGTGATTTTAAAATACCAACTTTAAAAATAAGCAACTATAGCAGTTTTTAAAACCTAGATTGAAATTCATATTTTACTGCCTTTATAGGAAGTTATCTACAAACCTGGGTAATACTTGTACATTTTGACTGTTTTCTTTAATAAAATATTGAAAACCTTTACTGTATGTAATTGTTTCAGAATGGCAGCATTCTGCTTTGCTGACAAATAACTTGTGTATGTGGAAGGTTGTATGTCTTGTGTCTGAGTAGATTTCACAGCTAAGGTTATTATGGACAAGCACAATCCTTATTTGCTGTTAGATCTCAATTTAGGTGTTTATACCAATAAAAGTGACTAAAGCTTTAAGAAGACTTAAATTCATGATGGGCAACAGGTTTAAATAGCACAATTCTTTGTGTCTGCTGAAACCAAATTTCTGTTGTAGCTAATTGCTCCTCTGTTAATGATAGGAAAGAGTGTGTAATTGTGGATGGCTAATTTTAGTTGGCAAAGCAGTTTTTTAACACTGTGGCTTGGTCAATACCATACTCATTTATAAACTATATTCTTAATGGGAAGCTTACATTTATTAAGCACGGCATTTTAACCTGCTCTGTTCTACAAAAACTTCTCTGAAAGTACTTTAACCAGTAACCTGATGGCAGGATCCTGGCACAGCTTCTTAGCTGTCTCAGAGGAAGCTGTCCCTGAGGTGCTTCCCTTTCTGACGGATCATCCAACATTTAACAAACATGTGCTGGAGCAAGTCTCACACAAAATGGCAGGGATATAACCTCAGTTTACTTGAAGAAATCTGCATCTGCTGAGTATTTCTGTAAAGAGTAGTCCAGAATTGGTGTACATCAACTGAGAAATAGTTGTCCTCTGACTATGAAGGGAGCGCAAAAGAGAGATGGCAGATGAGAAGAGGGCAAAGGTGGCAGCTTCAGATTGAGGCAGGAATGAAGTGAGGTGGGGCTTCTGGTTTGATTTAAGTCTTGTTTTCCACCCTCAACTCAGATTTAAATACCAGAAAGGTAGCGTTTCCTGCAGTGCATAAGGAGAAGGTTGCAATTTGAGGGCTTGGTATAGTTGCAGGAGAAGGTGGAACTGTACTAATGCTGCCAGAACTGGGCTAAGGAATAGCCCAGTGGATGGGGGATCTTAAATGGATGGTGGATCTTAAAAACAGAGAGACTTAAATGATCAGTTCTAAAGCTGTTTGAAAATGCACGTGAGTACAGAAGGAAAGCTGTCACATACTTCAGATCACAGCAGCAGCTGGTTATCAGGGCTAATTATATTTTCAAGCTGGAATATCAGATGATAGCTTGGTGAGTCTTGGAGAGTAATGGGGTAGACTTGAGTTACAGACTATGGGGCAAGGCATGGATGCTGTTGCTGGGAATTGTGTTCCAAGTATACTTTACACCCCTGATTTACTTTTAGGTCTTTTCTGCAGGGTTCCAGCTTCTGGAATTTTTCTCATGTCTCATATTTATCTAAGAAGCTGCCTACATAGTTGGGGCCTAGAACAGTAATCTGTAACTCAGATCTTGCCATCTTTTTCCTAATCCTGCTGGTAGCCAAGCCAATATTTTCTTTCTCTTTACTCTATTAAAAATGTCTGATATTTTGGCATCCTCTCTCTCTTCCAGGCTATAAGTAGTATGGTTATGATTCTATTTAAACTACAGAGATGGGGAAAATAGTTATTTTAAAACCTCCTTAAAAGCTGCAAGGACCAGATTTTTCACTTCTAGAAAAATTGAGCACTAGTTGTAGAGTCAATCGTATATGCGGGGGATGAAAACTCACCTTTGGGTGACCTGATGGTTTTATTTAGACTTGGCTTATCAAGCAGTGCTGCTATATTGAATGCCAGTCTCTGTGCAGAGGCATCCCCCAGCTCAGTGATGCCCTCACGAGATGAAGGAGTTGGTTCTTACCTGGTGAAGATAATGGATGTTTTGCTGTCACCCATCAGGGGCAGCCAGACCCAACCTCGCTAAAGCACAAGCATACAAAAAAAANCAAAAAAAAAAAAAAAAAAAAAAAAAGATTAAAAAGAATGTCTGTATACTATGCCTTTGCTTCCAGGGCTGTCTCAGGACTTCTGATATACTCTGAGGGCAAAATCAGTGCTGTTTGAAGTTAATGTTTGAAATTAATTTTATACTTTAGGTACTTGTAATGTCAGTCAGATTATGATCCTGGCTGTGGTAGTACAAAAGAGAAGGAACTCCAGTAGCTTTAATTCAGGGTTTAGATGGGTGTTGTACAATAGGGCTTAATTCCAAAAGATGTGAAACTAAATATCAAGGACATGGCAGAAAATTAAAGAGTACTCGGTGCCAGCACACCAACAAACACCACTTCTCTGGCTGAGAGTGCACCAAGGAAGTAGGAAAAACCAGAAAGGGCTGGAGAAGCACCAGAGGATAAATATTCCTTCTGAAATCTGAGAAAATATAAGAAAGTTGAAAAAAAAAAAATAGCACTTACAAAGCACAGCATTAACACGTTCTCATAGAAGCCTTTAGTCTGCATATGGGGAAAGTGGGTCACAGAGATTAAATGCTTTGACCAAGATCAGAGAAGCGGTGTTGGGGAGGATGAAAACCTGCTCTGGATTGAAAAAACAAAACGAGAGAAATAATGTTGGGGAGAATGGAATGAGCACAGGGAGACATGGTTGCTGCTGTTGGGACAGTGAGGTGTGGCTTTAAATCCTCTATCCTGCAAGAACCAGAGTGCTTTTGGTCTCACTCAGAAATGCCAATGGCTGAGACTCAGTGAGAGCTGGGTGTTAGTAACTGCACCCACATGAGAAGCCATTACTGTTTGTACGAGTCCTGGGCTCACTTGCAAAAACTCAGATGGTTTGAACCCCTCTCCCCATCCCCACTGACCAAAACACAAAGAGCTTGGAAGGTTTAGCGGGCTGTGCAGCCATGGGGCTCTCCCAGCTCTTCCAATGACCTGTGCTTGACCAGAATGTGCATTCAGTCCTCTCTCTACCCCTCCAGGCAGCTGCATGATAGTTTCCCATATTCTGGGCACCACAAGTGCTGAGTACTACAGGAAATACCAATATCATCTCCCCCAGAGATTCTTCACAGTCTGGCTCAGAGGTCACAGCATGCTGCTTCTGCATATCTGTGGTGAGGGATTGCTGTTGTGCTGAGAGCTGCTCTGGAAAAATCTTGATTGCTGCTGGCATCTTCACTCACTCACCAGGTATTTAACACATTCCTTACAAAGGTTTCCAGTCCAAATCTTGAAGTCAGTGGAGGTTTTTAGTATAGATTTAAATGCCAGGCCTGCTTGAAAAATGACACTGGTCTGAAATCCCAGTTAGCAGCTAAGATGATCTCTGGTTTACAGCACTCAGTGCCTGTAGAACTCTGGGGTGCTTGTAGCTCTGCTGTTAGATTTGGAAAGAGTTTGCTAGGAAAGGAGCTGAAATATTTGGCCTCAGCCAAATTGTCTTGTTGGATAAAGGTCTCATTCAGTGGTTGTGCTAGAAGTGGAGGATGAGCAGGGGATGCGTAGCCTGCAAGCTGTCATTATTTGCTTTTCCAATACCAGGTCTGCACAGAGGAGGCAAAGCTGACTCCCAAACTGGTGTGAAGCCAGTAGCCTCGAGGAAAAGGGCAGGAATTTGGCTTAGTCTGATAGCAACAGTTCTTTCCTGAGGCTCTACCTGGATGTGGTACAGCTACATCTTCAGAAGGCTGCTCTGCCATATGCTGTGGGACTGCCCTGGGACAAATTGTGCGGAGTTCCGAGGAGACCAAAGCTGGCATTTTCCCTCTCTTCCCAGAAAAGGATGCATGGAGTTTGGCTGGACCTCTGCCACTCACCCCACATGGTTAAGCACAGTCACCTTGCTCTTTGGAGGCACCTGCACTTTGTCAGAGCTGCCAACAAACCACCCTGAGGGAAGTGGCTCCAGATAGAGGAACAGACACATATTGGCAGAATGCAATGCTAAGTATCACTTCATTAGCTTGGGCTGCAGATTGGATCATTCCAGACAGTATCAGAATACCCCAGAAACCTTATTAGACAGTTATGCTGCAAATCAAAAAATTATTAGAAACATGGCAGGGGGGCTGTTTTCTAATAGAGGTTTCCTAAAGTCATCATTTTTAGCACAGCTTCCTTTGCAGTTGTTCAAAACACTGCACAGGCTATAATTAACTCTATTGTGATAGGAACCAGGAAGCATTTCCCATGCTATGGTGTTCTTATGCTTCAGAATATTAAAAAATATATGACATGTTGAAGAAATGCAGCCACCCGAGAAAGACTATCAGTGAAGATGGTCTCCTAAAAGCTGATGCTGAGTCGTGCTGAGTTGGGGCTGTGCCTATGGACATCTTACCCCAAACCTCCTTTTATGCTGGTGACATCTGTGGGGTAAATCCTTACTCATCCATCAGCTGTAGAACTGGTGACCAGGAGCTGATTTTCCAGCTTGACATCTGTGGCGCTCTGACTTTCCCTAGAGCTGCTGATGCTGAGCATCTCCGAGCCTATTTTCACTGGTACAATTCATTAACTGCCCCACACCTCGATGCTTTGTCCCAAGAATGATTAGTTATTCTTATTCACCTTTGTAATGCACAGAACCACCGATGGCAAGAGCATTATCACGGGTGAACAATCGCTGACTACACGAGCTTTCATCACTTAACTTTAAAGTCAAGCTCAGCCTTTCATGCGAGCTGTTGCATTTCTGTATTTCTATTCATGATTAATGACCTCAGTACTTGCACTCTGTCTTTGATCTCGAGTCATGCATGGCTGTACCGTGGATGTATTTATCGGAAGGCCACTGTTTTCAGCGCCACATTTTTCACATCTGCCGTGACCAGGTTGATAGCGCAAAGCACTTTGCGTGGGAGGCTTTCAAGTTCAAAGCTAGTCTTGCAAGGACACAGGGAAGCTGTGAAGTCACAGCTAATTTTAGGCAGCCATCATGCCATTCGTGAAGTAGGCAGGAATCAAGAGATTGCCCCATGGAGAGAAAGTCCATCCTAAAGTTTCTGAATGTTATTTGCTGGTATATCATTAAAAAAATAAGCCTGTATTTGTGTAAGGATGATTAACCATTGGAAACAATCATCCAGAGAAAAAAATGGATCCTCCATCTGTGATTGAGTGCAGCGTGAGCCTGCGCGCCTGCCCACGGCACACCTGGCCAGAGCCTGCTGCCTGCCCAGCCAGGGTTCCTGCACTGAGGTCTGGGGCTCAGCCCCAGCACACAGGCAAGAGAAAGAAATCAGAAACGCCAGTAAACAGCACCAGAACCCTCTCTGTCTAAGGGTGATTCACTCCTTCCTTTTGCTAACTGTTTTACAACACCCATTTTATCATAGCATATAAACAGCAGTGCTCACTTCTCTCAGGAATTTTAGCAGAGGTAGAACTAAAATGGCTTTGTCATTAAAGAGGGAAACACAGGAAGATTCAGAGGAAGGGCTGAAGTCTGGGTTCTTTCTGACAGTGAGAGAAAGAGGAATGATTTAGTGGAATATTACCTCACTGCATCGAACCACTCAATCTGTCCCCATCTGTCACTGAGCGCTTGCAGGAGGGTGATGGAAAGGAAACCGTTGAGTAGCTTGATAGTCGAGTAAATCAACTGGGCTTTTTCCTTTTCTTTTCCTTTCCCTCCCTCATTAGGCCTTGCATGCTCACACTGCACAGCAGGTCCCTCAGTGTGCTGTGCCGAGGGCGAGGGGACTGTCCCCTGGGTGCCACAGGGCTGCAGTGGCCCTGGGGCAGAGAGACCAGCTCCGGGTGCCCCCAGGGCCGAGCTGCCCCCAGGAGCCAGTGCCAGCAGAGCCCCAGGAGACATCTGGGTGTGGAGGAAGGCGGATGAAGAGGCAATATGTTCAGCCAAGCTGCAGGGTGTCTGCAGGAGGAGAACATGGGCACCCGAGTCACGGAACCAGCGGCATCACAGGCAGAGGTAAAGTGGAGCCACGGTGTGAAAGAGAGGAGGGACACATTTGGGCTGAGCATCACCAAAGTGCATCCTGGCAGGACAATGAGGGAGGCTGCAGAAACAGGGCTCTGCAGGGCCTGCACAGAGCTGCCAGTGGGGACAGAGGGCTTGGTGATGATGTTCCTCCTTAACAGATCCTAAACTCTCAGCAAGACAGACTTTTTCTCTCTTTGTGCAATATCTGTCTGAGACTAAGTGCTGGTGTAAACCAAATCCAAATAGTTGAAGGCTCTGTTGTAATGTGTGCAAGGTTTGTTAGTGACTTTGGGGAGTTTAATGAAAGGGTGGGGAGGGAGCTGGGATTATGACACCACCACAGTAAGGAAATTTTGCTGTTGGATTTGAAGGGATGGGGGACCATTCTGTCAAGGTTTTATCCCTCTGAGAAAAGAAATTGGGGAGGACAAAGTTAAAAACCTATTAATTTGACAGGATGCAGTGAAATTTTCTGGAAAGGGTAAGAATGTTGGCAGCTGCCTCACCAGCGCCTTTCCCTGAGCTGGCCCTTCTGGCAGGTCCCATGGAAGAGATTAGAGGTGTTCTGCTGCCGGGGCTCCCATGTAGCCTGGAGGAGTAAATAAAGGGTGAATTCTGCACCCCCTGGAATTAATATCAGCTTTGCTGGTTTGCAAACTCCTTGCAGCAAGAGCCACATCTGCCTGTTCGCGGTGTAAGACTCCACAAGTCTCTGCACGAAATGACATGAGTGCACTCACATGTACAAGAGAAAAAGTAAATAAAGAAGACCCAGCCCTGCTTGCTGGGCTGGAACCAGGCCATATTTTCAGTCTGCTTCTGCACAGCATTACAGCCTTGGGATTTACAAAGCCACATTACACATAAGAGCAGATTCAATCCTTTCTGTGTGTTGTGATGCTGTGGCAGAGGCATGGCCCCGGAGTTTGGGAGACCTGGTGGGATTCCCAGCCCAGGAAGAGATAGACTGCCCAAGCAGAGCAGGGCAGGGCTCCACAGGAGTTCACAGCCTGTACCATGTGCTGGGATGCAGTGCAAGGACAGCACTGCAGCCCAGCACAGCTCAGGCTGCAGCGATGCAGGTACATGCTGAGTACAGCATTATATGCTCTGTGAGATTTGTAAACTTTGGGGACAGGGACATGCCTGTAACATGCTGATATCTGGTGCCACGGTACAATGGAGCATCAGTCTGGAGTGCCCTGGGCACCCCTGACACACAATTAACATGCACAGACTTTCCCAGGTAAACTGGGTTTTGCAGAGGAGACTTTCTGTCGTTTGGACATTGTGCATGCCTTCGTTTTCCACCCAACTAAGCTGCTCACACACAGATTTCTGGGAAACCCCTGCCACAGGGGTGTTTACAGGTGTGCCCTAGGGTTATACTGCTCATTCCTCCTCTCCTGCACACATTGCTGTCACCCTGCATTGTACTCCTTGTCACAAAACAAGCTGCCATCCATCCTCCTCCCTTCAGTGCACCAGGATTACTCGGCTTCAGCCCTCCACACCCAGCCTTTCCCAGCTCTGGTGACCAGGCAAAGTGACCCAAATGCTGCCACCATCCTCCAAAACAGATGTTTCATGTGGGGGAACCTGCCCTGCCAAATCATTGGAACATGTCCTGCTGCACCGTGCTGGGTCTGCCTGCACTCAAGGCTCTCCTTGAGAAACATTAGGTGATTAGCTGATGTGCATTAAACTCATCTCCGTTCCTGTGCTCAGAATTATTGATTAGTCTAACGACTGTACCCCTGCTGCTTTGCCATTTCATATCTATGTAACAGAGAAAGGCACATTGATTTTGCTGTTATCAGAATCCTCTTGCATTTGCACAGTCTATTCTCTTCCTGCAATTTTCTAATTCCTTCTGGAAAACACGTTGCACATTGTCAAGATCAAATTCCTGAGACATCTTGTTTAAATCAAGGGATCCTTAGCACCTTCTGGTTCTTTTGAATATCCATCTGTGCAGAAACAACAAATCCCAGAGCTACAGGGGGAGACACTAGCAAGGACCTCAGTCTGGGGTCACACTTGCTGGTATCATCCTTTGGTTTGGTGGATTGTGTTGATGAGGAAAATTAGCAAAGTACCTCTTGACAAGGAACGATCTTCAAACACGCCAGAGCTTTGGGGTAACAACAAGACTAATGTTTCCCACCTCACTACCAACTAATACCAAGAATAATCATATTTCTTACCTTCAAAAGTTCTCCATTGCAGTAGGCATTATTCCCTTCAATCTGCTCAAACGCCACGATAACCTTCAGCCAAATAATCTCCTTTCAGTTACTGGTTCTGTAAAACCAGGGTTGTGGTTAGGGTGACCTGTGTCTTCTGTAAGGATCCATTCAGATCTCCCCTTGCCACACAACCAGAATAATTTATTTTTGCATCACCTCCTCCCTCAAAGACTTGTAACATTATTTTTTCTAGGTGGCAGAATTTCCCAGGGGTGAATTGTGGGCAGGAGGATGCAGCTGAAGTTGCGTTTCAGCTGGGCTTTCTGGTGCTCAGCCTTCCCTGCAGTCCCCCAGGCTCACAGGTGTGTGCTGGCTCAGCCAGCTGTGCACCCTCAAACCCCAAACACCTTGCTTCACCTTTCCTAATAAGCATGTAATCTGATTAAGGCAGCAGCTCATTATATGTGGTGGTGCCCTTTCCTGCAAGGGCTCTCTGCTAATCCAAAATCTGTCAATGAACATGCAAACTCCTCCAGTGTGGTGGGATATCAACATTATTCTATAGCATATCCATAATATCAATATTCATATAATATTAAAAATTAATGCACATGTTTCTATTAATAATTAATGAAATTACTGCAATATTAATAAAGTTAAAACACACGTTGACACAGATCTCCTAAGTGGAGTGAATAAAGGGAAGTGTTCAAAGCAACCTCTCTCTTCACAAGCTCTGTGTACTGGGGACTGAGGCTTTTCCCCTGCGCCAAGGAGGTTCCAGGGCTGAGCAAATTCTGTTCTGTTTTCTCACCTGGTTTCTCCTGTAAGGGCCTGTCCCCTTTCCTTCCTCCAAGGCAGATGAAGAAGCTGTCCGCAGCCTGAGGTAATTTCCGGGGTGATTCTGGGGCAAACCGAGCAGCACAGGGGACTCCAGAAAGCTTCTCGTGGCAGGGTTGGCTTGAGGCTGGCCACCTTTTCCATGGCTCATCCTGAGCCATTTGCTGTGCTCCTCAAGATGAATGCTGGCTCCAGGGAAAAGCAGAGGGGAATGCATGGCCATTCACATTTGGAAATACTTCTTGTGATCACTGATTTGCCTATTATCACTGTAAAGCAAAGGTAAAGGGTGCCCTCCCAGCCCCTTCCACTGCAGAAAGAAATTAAAGGGACTTCGCAGGTGTGGTTGGGAGAGGAAATCTCCCCCAGGATGAGAGAAAAGATAATTGATTAGGGCAGAGGTTAGGAAATAATGGGGATGCAAAAGCTTAATCTTCCTTCCAGAATGATTCTCTCAAATCAACTAACATCCATTTTGAGTGTCAATTAATGGAAATCAAATTACTAAAAGGGGAATCGCAATAATTATTGCCATGTGAATATAGTGGGGATGTAGAACTGAGAGGTTTTGCCTTTATCTCCTGCATCAGCAGGGAAGGTGTGAAGAGGCCCCTCAAGGGCAGGTACAGGATAATGTTTCTCTCAAAGCTCCAAATACCCTGTCCAGGGGTGTCTGCAGAGCATGAGAACTTCCACCTGCTAGAGATGGTGCGAACTTTGAACTCAAGTAATTGGGGCTGTTCTCATTACCCAGATAAATGCTTAATCCCACAAGTTAATTGGCACAAATTACAACTACAAAGTTGCTCTGCTCTTGTCTGATAAACTCTCCTAGGATTTCAGTTTGGCAGGTCTGAGGCAGTCCTTCGATATAATTGTCCACTCATTTACAATGATATAAACCAGGGTTACTGCCCAGTAGAGTCACTGGTGAATTATGCCAGCAGGAGATGAGGAGCAGGGCTACTGTTTCCTGCTATGGTTCATTTTTTGTGCTCTAATTAAAAAAAAAATGCAGCAAGAGATGGGGCACGTGCACATTTGGGCTGCTCATATTTTTCTTCGTGATTTTGTGTAAATTGAAGTCCCTGGTATCGAGCTTATTTTATAGTGACAGACATGGACAGAAAAGCAACGCCCAAACTCCCAGTGTGTTCCTCCTGTGCAAAATCAAAATTTGTGGGTGCACAGGGTGTTTGGGGAGACCCCTATTTAGTGACAGTGGTAGGATCAGGTTTGGGGTTTGGTTTTAAATCCAGGTTATGGGGATTTCTGCAATACTTGCATGTCACTGCACTGGCATGGGGATGACTTGGTCTTTCACCAGCCCTTTGGGTTAGTGTTGAGCCCCTCTGAGACTTCAGATCTAATACAGGCACTTTGTACCTGATCACATTAGTGCAAACCAGATGTAAAATTACCCTTTTAGTGGCACCTCAGTCCTCTTTTCTTTTCCCTGTCACCACTTTCACAGCTGCAGTATCACCGCCACAAAGGGGGAGACAAAATACAGCGGCATCGGAGTGGGTACCCTGGGGCTGGGCTGCCCTGAGCCAGGAGGATGCAATCTCTCTCAAGACTTTTATTTTCCTAACCATGAGTATCTGGCAGTAGCTAGTCCAGTTTTTCTTTTCTGTGTGCTCAGGGAGGTTGTGGAGCCCAGCAGAAGGTACCTGGTAAAGTCACAGGGATGCTTCTCCTCTGAGAAATACAGGTCTGCCCTTTACACAGCATGCTCACTTCTCCACCCCTCCCATCTCCATCAGTAGCAAAGCACTGATTGTTGAAGGATGAATGACTTCACTTTTCCAGTTCCAGCATATGTTTGCATGTCTGAGAGCAAGAAACGTGTGAATCTCACACAAACTATTGGAATTCCAGCTCTGGGGACTGACAAGTAAATATGAAGTCGCACAGTATTTCATAGAAAACCCACAAATCTTATGTTTGCTGGGCTAAAGTTGATCCTTTGAGGCATGTGCCAAGAAAAACCTCTCATATTATTTACACCAACATTCCTCCAAATTCTGAGACTGCAGCTTGATTGAGGAGTTCATGCCTTGTAAACTCCAAGTTTCCCAAGAAGCAGCCAGCGGCACATAATCTTTTACTAAGCTATCCATAAGGAGCTCTGCTAGCTTGGGTGAATAGAGTGTGGGATAACAGATTACACTGAATAAAAATGGAAAACCACAATGACAAAATAATGTTATAATATTAAAATAAATCAAATCATACACTGCCATTATTCTGATACAGAATTTTTACACAGCAAATTCGATACATATACAAGAAGTCAGGCAGCCCATTACAATAAACTTCAGGGTTCCTTTTTCTTTAATATAAACTACATCTTAGTACATAGTTTGAGATGATCAGGTAGTTTTACACCAATTCAAGTAACAACAATGTCTCATCTTAGAATACTAAAATAACAGAATCTTTTAATACTCTGAATATTGAAATGCTTTGGTTCCACCTGCCACTTTTAAGAAGTGTATAAACTACATCTATCGGTTAAACTTTTACTCTAGAGGTGTGCCTAACTTATAAATAAAATTATATTAATAAAAATACGAAATGCAATGTAAATACAGTTCTTTTGGCAATTGTCATATGCTTCACACTATGAGTTATTCAACTCTCAGTTCAATTCAGATATTCCAAAGTGTAAAGATGTGGCCAAATTTTTCCAAAACTGGAAATACACTTGAATTTTTTCATTCTGGGGTTAAACTGGAACCACGAAGCCCACAAAACGATTCAGGAATGGTCAAGCCCCTGCCCTCAGACAGAGTTTTGCTCTAGCAGATGTCATTTTGCCACCCCAAAATGAAAGCATCCTCCACTGCGAATCCCTCCAGAAAACCTTGGCCACAACAGCATGGTCTCATCTCCAGCTGATGTTGGTGAGGCAGGAAAGTGTGGTGAAGGGCTTCTCCTGGCAAGTACCCTTTTTTTGTCACAATAACGAAAAAACAGAAGATACCGCGTGGGTCTTTCTAGTGCAGAACAGTTCCTGCTAAAAAAAGACATCTTCTTTTCTGAAGTTCGGTAAACATTTGAATTTGCCAGGAGGAGTCCGTAGGCAGGCCAGGCCCGGGAGACATGGGCAGGTGTGGTGCATCCGCCGCCCAGAGAAGGGGACCTGGGACAAAGAACACGGCCATCAGTGACAGGGAGCACTGCAGCAGTGGGTATGGATTGGGAAGAGGAGTGGGGATATGGGGAATGCTGCCCAATTCCCTCCCTCCACAGCCAGAGATCCCCACGTGCTGCAGCTCAGAGCAGATGGCAAAGCCAACCCCGCTGTACACGCTGGTCAAGGCAGGGTTAACAGTCACGTTGCTGTGTAAATCTACATCTGTGACACATGTTCTCCATTTACTCCCATTTCATGAAGGAGTTTGTTGTGAAACTACACTGGCCTTTAACATCCCGTTTTGTGGTGCCACTGTGCAGGGCTTTCTGCTTGTCCCTATTCCTGCCTTGCCACACGGCACAGAGCAGGACCTGGGAATCTTGGGATCCCATGGTAATCGGGCTGGAAGGGAACTCTGCAGGTCACCTTGCCTGACCTCCCTTTGGGCAGGATCCTTTCCACCACAGGGCTGAGGTTTCTCATTTCATCCCACCCTTCTCCAGCCCCATTGTGCTGCAGGGAGAACATATGGAGTACATTAGACAAATTTAATTGTGCCATGACATGCACATGCACTGACACTCTTCAACAACTTGATCACAAACTCTGTCTCTTACAGGAGCCAAGCAGGACAGCCCAGTGGGAAATGTCTGGGAGCTGTGGTGCTGCTGGCTGGCAGCACACACTGAGAATTTCCTGGATGCAGCAAAGGAGGCACAGAGGTACAAAGCCACTGCTACCAGCCGGGCAGGCAGCCCTAATTCCCTAATTTCCAGATTTCTGTGTGGTTGGAGCCTAAAACTTTAATATTCCAAGATTTTCTTGTGTCAGTGTACAAATGTTGTCCTCAAGAAAGTCCCAGACAGTTCTCTGTGCACCACCCCAAGGAGCAGCCTGACTCCAGAGACACTCTAGTTGGTGCAGGGGGTGGGCAGAGGGCTCACATCACCTGCAGTGCCCTGGGCCAGCAACAGCCTCCTGCCCACACTGTCTGAAGAGCGGTCCCAGTGCAAGGGATGCCGTGAGCTCCCCCCTGCTACCCACCACAGCCCCTCTGCTCCGGTGTGAGTGGAGACGCACCAACCACAGGTGCTGGGGACTCCCCACGGGAATCAGCTTTGTGTGCCAGCACACAGCACCGCAACAAAACCCAAAACCTGAGCTCTCAGCCTTCTGACAGCTCAGGTGATTTATTCAAAACATTCCACTTGCTGCAAGGAAATGTTCCTTCCAGGGGGACTCCCATGCTGCCAAACCTCACCTGCCCAGCCCTGTCTCAGACCCTGCCTCGAAATTCCAACTGGGACTGCTAACAGCATCAGTCCATCGCTGTGTAGCTGTTGAGAAGAAAACTAGAAGGTGGAACCCCAACTGCCAGGCATTTTCTCCGGGATATCTCCTGGCTCCTTTGGGATGTCCCCGAGGTGCCATGGCCATGATGGTGCCTGCTTTTGACCTGTCCTGCAGTCAAGTGAAAGGTTTTGGTGATCAGGGCACCCAGCTGTTCCCTACACAAGTATTTACAGGAGAGAAACCACTGAGCAAACTCTCCATCCTTAAAATAACCTAATTTCACCTTCGACAGTAAATCAATTTGCTTTGTGTTTCTCAGGAAGAGCAGTGGGGTGAGGAATCAAAAAATCTAAAATTAACCTCATAAAGCTTATAAACATCAGTCTGGGGTGGACAGGCATCTTCTCTGATTGTAATTATGCAGGCAATCAGCTTGAAATATATCAGACGGTATAAATTATTGCCCAATAACAATAAGCTCATAAAAGCCCCTAGAAGACAATTTCTCTTATCCTAATTCCTGGTAATGGAAAGAGCCCTTACGAGAAAAACCTGCTACATTATATAGTAAAAATGACAATTTGGTGCCCAATATCACAGCAGAAATTTTAAAAAATTAACTGTAATAGAGCCTTAAAGATCCTAAAACTGAGAAAATAAACTGTAGAATACTGAACTGAGCAGCCAGACCTTGGATGAAACAGTGAGAGATGCAGCTAACTAGCTGCACATTTATAATCTGAATTTATTGCCTTGATATCTTTCACTTGTGGTGACTCTTGGGCTGTGCTCTTCCCTGAGGATGGCTCTGAAGACCACCAGGTTCTCAAGCTCCCTCTTAACATCCCATTCAGTCTTTTGTATTACTTCGAAATATGCAGCTTTTTTTCTTACTGCATATAAGATACATAATTACATAGCCTTAAATTAATGTCCTTGTTAAAATCATTATATTAATAATACCATGCATCATCTAATAACGTACTGATATGTAACTGATGTTTTCCATATGTGTGTGTATATATACACGTATATATTTGAAATTAATAGGTAGAGTAGAAACAGAGAGAGCCTGTGGGGAGTCTTTTCCAGACCAAGAGTGTGTCAACACCTTCTCAACGGCTTCTCAATGCACCAGGTGTGCCAACACCTTCTGGTGATACTTTTATGCTTGTGACAGGATCTTGTCCGCTGCCACTGGGGTCGGTGGCGTTTGTTGTGTTCCCGCTCACACGAGTAAGGATTGGCAGGGCTGGGCTCGGGAGCTGCTCACGCTGTTCTGGATCACGTAACGAAACAAAGCAGCAACAACAAACTAATAAGAAAACAATCTGGGAAGCGTGTAGTGCTTTCATCCTCTGAGTCCCTTCAGCATAATTCTGACAGTAATGCACTTCCTTACATCGGTACCTTCATCGCTGTTTCCACACAGATGCAGATGGCTGGCTGT
This sequence comes from Dasyornis broadbenti, assembly GCA_013397935.1. Lineage (NCBI taxonomy): Eukaryota > Metazoa > Chordata > Aves > Passeriformes > Dasyornithidae > Dasyornis > Dasyornis broadbenti. Next base: position 4,094,583 of record VZRN01000404.1, read on the forward strand.
TGTAAGCAATGGGAAGCTTCCCTGCCTTCTCACCACGTTATAGTTTTTACGGAATGTGACGTGCAGCTCAGGACATTCCTGCTCCAGCCCCACAGCTCCCCCAGTGATGTACTCACTCTGTGACTCAAGGGATGGCACTCGTCTCCCAGGTCTCCCATCGGGGTGCACATCCTCAGGCTGCGGATCCAGAGGCTGACGGCACAGCACATCCCGCCTCCGCACTGCTGGTCTCGGTCGCAGGCCTGGAGTTCAACACAGCATCAAGAAAATTAAAGGAATAATAAATGGAATCCAGAGACAGGACAGATCAGGTGCTCAAGAGCTGCCTCTGGCACCCCAGAAGTTATCATGGCTCATTAAGGCTGAATAATAAGATTTAAGGTTGGTTTGCAATACTTGTGTCTCCCATGGATTGGAACGTGCAGGCTCCTGGCACATTTGGGAGTTGAGCCCAAGTTGTTTAAAACCAGGACCACACATGGAGCTGCTCGGGGCCAAACCCAGGACTGTCAGTGATTTACAGTCCCAGCTTCTGAGCACTGACAGACCATGGCACATGCCACTCACGTTCCCAGCTTCCACATCGGTGCCTGAGTGAGCTCAGGCAGGAGCGAGGACAAACCTCACTAAACTTGTCACCAAAGGAGTCACCAAAACAGTCTCGTGGAAAGGCTAAGATAGGAAATCATCCATTAATTTAATGACTTTTAAGTAACTATTCCTTCTAATTTTATATGATAATATCACGGTTGTGAGTGCCTTTGCAAGACTGCATGACAGTCTGGTGAGAGAAGTCCAAGTGGAAGTAGCTAAAATAGAGGTTTAAGCATGGATTCTGTGGTTATTATCTAGAATTACATGTAGCAAAAAGAGGTCTTAAGAAAAGCTTTGCATAAGTGTCCACATCCAAAAAAATGCTGCTGTGGTAGCATTCCCCTTCATGGGAGGCAAAAAATATTTTAGCCACTTACCCCATACAGCTTAGATAAGCAAAAACCAAAATGCAAACTAGCGGGTTTGATTTCAAACCCACAAACCGTGAAGAGCAATTGACACATTAGGCTTGGAAAACAAGTTACTGTACATCTTTCAGTTACTTTTTAATCAAAAGCATACATGGATTTAATGCAAAAACCAGTCCCCTTTCTCTAGTGAGAAATGCCATTAGTTAAAGGTTCTGCTTACACCCCGAATGTAAGCTTAATTAACTCACTGCTCTTGGTGTCTGACAGCAGCAGCGATAGACCAAAGGCACTGGTCAGCACTACGTAAATGGGAAACCCATAAAAGTGTACGTAAACGATGATAACAGCTCTGGGGAAGATGCATATCAGAGCAAACATTCTCTTGAGGGAAAAACTCGCTGATCTTACCTTGGGATTTACATGATAAATGACTTCAGACTGTACTCACTGGGTAAATATTGCACTGAGCAGCCGAAGCCAGATCAAAATAGATGCTTAAATATCAGTCAGTAGTTTAGGAAGAAGCTGTTGCATTAGGATCAAGCTCTTAAATAGTGTGTGTGACCCAAACAGCTCCAAAACACACAGCTCTGTGCTACAGGTAAGCCCAAACACAGAGCATTTGCTTCTAAAAACTAATACGGCCATAAACCTACGACTCCAGCCTGCCAGGTAGATAATGCTCACTTTCTGACTTCTCTCTTAAAAAATAAATACATAAATAAGCAGTCTAATGATCTTATTTTGCCTCGTCACAAATAAAAATGCAGGTGCAGTGATTTTGGCTGCCCCTGGTGTCCACTGCTCTGCTGGAGTCACAGGCTCTGCTATTTCTCACCAGTCAGCTCCTGACTCCCTTTTTTTCTCAGTTTTACATCTCAAACCCCATCCATCTCTGTGGGACTGGTCCTGGGGTGAAACACCACTCAGCTGAAAAACAAACCTGAGTATGTTCTACCAAGCAAGGGTCTCCATGTCTATGCCGAACAATTTCCTTCTAGAACTCACACACACTTATTTACATCTGGCAGAACTTTGAAGGCTCCCTTTCCAAAAATGCATGACAAGTTTTGAAAATATTCAACCCAAGCACTCCTGCCCACACCTTATCTGCAATGTGTAATTCATGCTGCTGCTCCTAATCTTCCCCGAACACCACATGAGCACCTCATTTAAACACAGTTTTCTGGAAAATCAGCCCAAGAATCTGTCCCAGGTGAAATGCCAGCCGCAAAGGCAACTGGTGTCAGTACAGGAACCATCACTGAAGTGAGGAGAGTTTGAAAAAAGTCCTTAAATTGCAAAGGAAAACACCTTGCGGGCTCAGAGGATGGGGAAACACCTACGACAGCTCTCATCTGAGATTTGCCCGTTCATCGGAAGCCAAAAACGCATCAAAGTGATTTAAGCAGAAATGTTCTACAATAGTTAATAAAATAACATTTTCTAGTTCTAATCTATTTTTACTTTTTGAATCCGCTTTGTTCTTGATCTATAATTCAGTACCTCACAATTACTTTATTTAATGGATTAATTATGCTTTAAAGGTGTAGCCACAACTCTAATAACAGATAAACTGCTCTTCCATTGCTGGGAATATTTCCACTTAAAAGAAACTTGAAGTTCTCAAATATTAAAAAATTCCTTCACATTCTCTGCTCTAAAAAAATAATCAGTCCTGGGAACTGATCTGACTTCCAGAGAAATGTCCAGGCTCTGGACAGGGAGCCTGGACAGCCATGGAGAAATCTGCTGCCCTGAGTGCAACTTCTGATGGTTACAAAAGACATGTAAGCTCTCAAAGGAATGCAAGTGCTGCGTTATTAATCCAAAGCAAACACTTAAAAAATCATTTTGCTTTAGAGTGATGCAATGGTTTGGGTTAAATAACATCTTTGGGGGGAAAAAAAAAAAAAGTATTTTCACAACCAAAGTAAATCTTGAGCCTAAGCAGAACAACAACAAAACAGAGACTTGTTTGCAAGGGGTGGCTATTGAGGGGAAAAAGCAGCACAGTCATAGTCAAATTAAAAAAAAAAAAAAAAAGGAAAGCAGCGTTTTCTGAGGATTGTAATCCTGCCTTGTATATGGAGAGGCTGGAGGAACTTGGGGTGCAGAGCAAGTAGTGCAGTGCCCCGAGCCAGACCCTCCCAAAGCAGGTTTGGGGACAGCTGGGGCTGCATGAGGGGTGATGGGAGAGAGCTCCAGCCCTGGAAAAGCAGCAGGAACCTCTGCGCGTTCCGGACCAGCCTGGAGACAACCCTGCCCTGAGTCCAGACATCCCTCGCCCCAAAGGAGCAGACCCCGCATTGTGGCATCCCCTCACCTCAGAGACCCGCAAGTCCAGGCATTGCCCACCGCAGGGACTGACACATCCTGGCATCACTCACCGCAGAGAGACCCCCAGGCTCTGGTACCACTTAATCCAGAGACACCCGCAGCTTCGGGCATCCCTCACCCCTGGAGAGATGCCACGTCCCGGTATCACTTACCCCAGACGGACCCCCAAGCCCTATCATCTGTCATCACCTGGAGCAGCTTTCCCTCCCACGTCCTCCTTATCACTTATCCCAGCTTCGGCCGTCCCTCACCGCGCTGGACACCGCTCCGTCCTGGCGCCGCTGTTTGCGGACAGACCCCGAGTCCCGGCTGTGCTCCCCCGGAGAGCAGCCCCGGGCATCCCTCCGGGCGCAGCGCTCCCCTCTGTCCTGGCATCCCCAGTCCCGGGGGGTTCCCCCCAGTCCCTCTCTCACTCCGCACTCTCACTCCCCGGCTCCCGTCCCCGCTGCAGCGGCGCAGCCCTCCCGGTGCCGGTGCCGGGTCCCGTCGGTGCCGTCGGTGCCGAGCGGCGGCGCTCACCCCGGTGATGACGGCTCCGTGCCCCGCGGCCAGGAGCAGCAGCAGCAGCAGCAGCAGCGGCGGCAGCGCCAGCGGGGCTCCGCGCAGGCTCCGCATGGTGCGGTGCGGCGGCCCCGNCCACCCGGCAGCGCCGCGGCCGCGGCCGCCGTACGCACACACCGCGCCCAGGTGCGCGCCTGCGGCCGAAGGGGCGGGGGGACCGCGCAGGGATGGGGGCAACCCGGGGCTGGCTGAGGGAACACCCCGCAGCGTGGTGGGGACATCCCGCATCAGCTCTTGGGGGGACCTGGGCTCAGGGGGAAACATCCCACAGCGGGGCTGGAGGACATCCCACAGTGTGTTGGGGACATCCCAGGACTGAAGGGAGACATCCCAAGGCAGTTCTGGGGGAACATCCCAGGGTTTGGGGGGAACATCCCACGGTGTGATTGAAGGATATCCCACAGCAGGTCTGGTGGGGTCACCCCAGCCCTGGCTGGGGGACACCCTGTAGCAGGTGTGAGGATGTCCCACAGCAGGGCTAGGTGCTCATCCCAAGGCTGGCTACACACATCCCACAGCAGATCAGGAAGCAGAGAGGCATCCAACAGCAGACTAGTGGTGAAACATCCCACAACATGTTGGGGACATCCTGCAGCAGGTCGAGGACAGCACACAGCAGGTCCAGAGGAGATTCTGCAGAAGGATGGAGGATCCCAGGTCAGAGCACACCCCGCAGTGGGGCAGTGGTAGCCCACAGCCACCGGAGCCAGCCTGGACCGCTGCCCATGTTCCCTCTGCTCCCTGGCCTGCAGCAGCCCCAGGCCCGATGTTTCCCCTGGAACAGAAACCTCCTGCAACCTCCAATCCAACATCTGTGAACACATGGCAAAGCCGTGGGCATGGCTGTCGGGGGACAGACAGGCTGCGCCTCATCTTGTCTGGGGCAGAGCAGCATAAAATATACCCCACAGTCCCAGTAAGAACTGGAGCAATCCCAGTTCCTGCTGGTAGCCCAGAACTTCTTTGAACTCCTGTTCTCCTACAGTTTTCCCACTCTTGCCACAGGCAGCCCCTGCCCCTGCCTGAGCCTTCCTAGTTCCCATAGAACCCAGGGGAACAAGAGGAAAACTTCTCTCTTCTTCATCAGGGCTGGCTCCCATCCAAGATCCAGGAGAAGATGGTGGGGAGAAGGAGAACTGGGAGCAGGGACCCCCATTCCAGAGGCAGGGACTAATGCCAGGCCAGGGTCTTCTGGTCTCAGCAAGCTCCTGTTTCGACAGGCACACCACTGAAATTTAGCACAAACCAGGGTCTAACCACTAATGGTGGTACCTTCAGGCACTTTCAACCCCTGTAGAAGGAGAACATCCAAGCCCAGTGCAATCACTAAAACACATGCAGTGTTTCCTTTCCTGCTTCTCTCACTGTTTTTCTTCTCTGTTTTCCTTACTTTCCCAGCTCTTTATAATTCTTTTTACCTTTCTTCTCCCTCCTAACTCCCTTTTTGTCTCTTTTTCTGCCTCTCTGTTCCCAGCTTCCATCTCTCTGCACCCTTTGTGCTGCTCCCCTCCTCCAGCATGTCCCATTCTCACATGTAGGGTCTTGTTTTCCCAGATTTTTCAATTTATGCTTTTCCTCCAACCAGGAAGGCCGAGCCTTTGCAGGGGACACATTTCCCCAAGCCCTCAGACAGCCTCATTCCTTGGCTGAGGCGAGCCTGGGAGCAGCTGAAGGGAAGCAGTAACACACCGAGTGTCTCGCACGCTCCCACTCGGTTCAGTCCTGGTCAGGAGCTGTCAAATCGATTCCTGAGTGGCCTCCCCTCGAGGGGTCGTTCTGTCTGGAGGTGTTTTCATTACAAACGTGGCCTTTTTGGGTGCTTATGGTTATTTCGTACAAGTGCACTCAAGACAAATATGGGCTGAGTAAATAGAGCCTTACTCCGAGGATGCTTTAAAAGCAAATTGGGATAATCCAATTTTGACGTGAAAGGATTAAAAATAACTGGGATGTATCCTTAGATGCTGTAAACTCATGTTGCTGCCTGAAGCACTGGCCGTTTAAACCAGGTGAAGGGATTAGCTCATTTTAAATTTTATATGTATCCTAGAAACTAAAAATGAATGTAAACCAGGAATGATTATTTTCACAAACTCCAGGTGCCCAGAACTTTCAAAACCAAATCATCACTTTCAGCTCTAAACCTCCTGATCCTCTAAAGACACTGTGGAATTGAGGAGAAATATATAGGGGAAGGGAAGAATTTCGTGCAGGTTTATGTAGACTTGGTCATTTCTTGTGAAAGCCATTGGACATAAAAAGTATCATTTATGAAAGGTTGTCAGTCTTGAGCCTGGAAGGGCAGCGTAATACATTACAATGGGGATGCTATAGACTTACTAGAAGCCACCCTAATGTCAATATTCTTACTATCAACTTGTGAAAAACTGGTTTTCTATCAGAAGAGACCTTGTGCATCTATATGGCCTTTAGGTGATTAGAAATTGTAATGCAATAATAATTAATTCTGATTATATGATTCCTGTTCTTGAAAAAAAGGTGAAAGTTGGGGAGACGACTTTCTGAATTTCAGTGTCATTAGAATTGTTTTCCTGCAAAAGTAGTAAAAATCCACAATGTGTCTTAGATGTAATTCTTCACAGTGCCCATCTCATGAATGCACCAGAGTTTCATAAGTTTTTTTATTTCTTTGATCCACTTTGAAAAGTAGCCTCATATTACTTCTCTTCCTCAAAAAAGGCTTTTTGCACAGTTGTTTTTTTCCTGAACGAATTCATTCTGAAACATGTAGCATTTCTCTATGTACCTAAACATCTTCCATCATAAAAATTCTAATATCAGAATTAGGAAACATCACTCAGAATTAATACAATACTCTAGATTAGACAGTGCGATAATGATCAAACAAAGTCCTGAGTTGCTTTAAGAACCTGGTGTGAAATACCTGATTTAGCTTTCAGTGTGGTTGGTGGGTCTCTCTGGTTCTTCTCAAAGCCTCCATTTTATTGAGAGCTATCTATGAGTAGGCATTCAAATAATTATTTGGCCTATTCAAGTGATAATGCACTACAGAGTTTACAGAATTTTGAAGACTAAGAATGTGAATACATCAGCTATCTAAAAAGATAATTTTCTCATAAAAGAAATGAGAAAAAGCATGTAATGTGAGACAGGAGAATTATCTTTTTGCCCTAAAAACTCTCATAATAATGACACTATCTAATTTGTTTAATCTTTCATACCATATATCCAACAGTTGTCTCCATTCAGCAAAATGGTGAAAGCTTGCTGACTCACATAGAGGAAGAATGCATTTATCTCTATCAGGTGCCTATATAAATTTATAGTCTCGGTGTAGAAGTTCATCCAAGGTATGAAAGACCTCGAATCAGTTGCCTTTAGTGCCTGAAATAACCGGAACACACAAGTCATGCACGAATACCTGAATTTCTAAGCTGTACCCTGAGGTGGGATGCAGCCCTTATTTCACCCAACAGCTCTGCTTTAGGTCATTAATTAAGGTTCAGTGAAGCAGAGGCTTGACAGACAAACAGCACAAGACTCTTCTTAATCATTTGTCCTCTCTTGGGGATTGCACGTGAGGCAGAAGAGACCATTTCTGCTGACATTAATTTGGGTCCCCCAGCATTTACTCAACTAAGCATTTAGGTTTTTTCGAGTTGCAAAGATTTTTGTAAATGACTTCTAAGTTTCCTGCCTCTCTCTCTGATGTGGCTGGAGTTGGCCAGTGCCTTCTCAAGTTACCAGCAGCAACCTGGCAGGGAAATGGAGGCTTCGTACCTGCAGCTCTCACTGAGACTGTAAGAGGCAGCTGGGATCCGAGGTGTAAGTGGCTTAGCAAGTCTGGGCACCCCCGGTGTGATCCTGGTTCCCATGGACAGCGGTTTGCATAATGTGGAGAAAATGAGAGGTAATCAGGCTGTGAGACACAATTCTCCCAGGGGGAATTGCCTGTGGAGACGTCCATGGGGCTGCTGCTTGCGGGAACTTGTAGGGATGTCTGAGAGGTCAGCCTTTCTGCCCCGGCATGGGATGCAGGCGAGGAGAGCAGCAGCATCCACACACCTCATGCTCAGGCCTGGCCTCTTCTGACGTCAAATATACTCATTTTTAAAAAGTCTAAACACAAATGCTGATTCTGGGATTAGAAGAGGCACTGTTGTCTGAATTCCTACCGAATCAAGCCGTAAATTCCATTAGTGAATTCTAAATGTAGAGAAATAAGTTGTGTTTTAAATTAGCACATATCTCAAGAGATATCAACCTCTGACTAACAATGAAGACACCTTCACTCAGCAAACTACTCCAACTCTTAAAACCTCATTTCCTATTCAAATTTCACTGATCTGGACCAGCAGATGATATTAAGCCCTCTAATATCAGGTATTTTCACCTTCCATGTGTAATAAGCTGGGAACAAACTCCACAGCACCTGCTTCACTACGCAGCAACTTTTTTGTCACCATCAAGTGATCCTGGTAGCTCATCTCCAAGCCCTTTCCAACAGATCAACAAACTTCGTAAAGTTTCTGGCATGATTTCAGGAGCAATGTTGTCACTCCCTGGGAAGAGCCACACTGTTCTATTCTTAGTTATATACTCTTGCAGACCAAGTCAACAATCAGTGTATAAAGAGAAACAGCCCGGTGAAAACACTAATAAAAATGAAGCAGATTGGCAAAGATCTTCAGCAATAAAAAGAGCTTCCACAAGTGATTTTATTTCTGGGGTCAGACAAGAAATAGTTGTAATGAGCTGCTGTTGTAGCGATCTGTTCCCAGTGCTCCTTGTGTCCCATTACGCTGCTTTTCAGCACTGCTGTTGTCATAGTAGTCCCTGAAGAACCTTATGTAAGGAACAAGATGATGGTTCTGCAGTGTGTTAAAAAAGAGCATTTAACAGATAAGTGCTAATGTTGTAGATTAGGGATTCTCACTCCCTTACTCTGCACTGGCTCATGTAATTGCATGAATCACTTTGATTGCGAAGTACACGCTCTCCCGTCAGCTTAGAGGGATTGAAGTGGAATATTACAGAGTCTGCTCAGGAAACAGTGCTAGAATAAGAAAAAGCTGCAAACATGCCACAAAAACTAACAATTTCTAGTTACTCATGAAATTTACTCCTTTGATTTGCACACAGATTTTATTTAGACTTCTGCGCAGACATGTGACTGCGTTGGCAATGTCCAGGGCAGCACAATTCCGAGTGATTCAGAGGGAACTGTGGATTTATGTGATGGGCAGGGACTCAATGCCTTTCTGTAATTTTCAGATATGTCTTTTAAAAAATGTAGAGTTCCTGCCAAGAAGATATAGAATTGGTTTGGGGAGTTCACTGGACTTGGGGGAAACATTCTTTCAGCCTTTTTTCTTCCTGCTGATTGCTTTTGGTGGGAAACAGCTTCTCTCTGCACACCAAATGGGTCAGGAGCCGTGAGCTGTGGACATGGGACCGTCTGGTGGAGCCAGGGTCTCTCCCTGCACGCCTGAACAGAGTGAGGTCATTTTTCACTAAAATGGGACTTACTGGCCCATGGGGGAAGGAGATGGGAAGGCTTCCATGGCCGTACAAAACCACCAAACACAAGAACTGGAGAGGAGTTATTCAGGAGGGCACCGTTGTAGCTCTGCGCCTGTCACGGACAGGCAATTTATCCTATGCCTCAATGGGATCTGGCGAGACCAAAACGAAGCAGGTTTTGTAGGCTCGTATTTAATAAATAAACCAGCCCACCTTTCCTCCCTGCCAGGGCCCTCATGGGTCCCTCTGGTCCCTACCAGTTCTGCCGCCCCCACCTCCCCAGGCACCACACAGGTCTCCTCTGTGTCTCTCATCATGGAAAACGGTGGGAGCACTATGAATGCTGCTAATCCCTGGCTTTCCACTGTCTCCAAGGGCACCAAGAAGAGGTCACTTGTTCAGTTTCTATTTACTGTACTGGTGCCACATGGCTTCCTTAGATTGCCTGCAGGGAGCAGGGGTTTTTTTTCCTCCTTAACACACAGTTTAGTTTCTGTTTTGGTTTTGTTGCTTTGCTTTTCCAGTCCTTGGCTGGAATGTGGTGGTGGCCAGCGAGAGGATACAGGGCAGGCTGTGCTCCTGCCCCTATTAGCATACTAGGTCTGGAAAGAATTATCCAAAGAGGCAATGCCCAGAAAAAAACAGTCAGATGTTTGGATTTTACATCCCAGGTGTTGCAATTATCAGGTAATTTCACCTCTAAAATCCCCTGTTCTGCACTGCTGTTCTGTTCCACTGTCTTCCTGGGGCCTGTGGTGGCTGTAGCTGTTCTGCTGTTCATTTGGGGTGTGTATGGTGGGTGTCTTGTGTGTGGCAGGGTATGGGGTGTCATCTGCTGGGAGGGAAGTGGAGGCAGCTGGGTCCACATCTCTGTCCATCCCACTGGATGTGCTGATGGGGGATTGGCAGCTTCGTGGCTCTCCAGCCTCCCCTGATGCTCTAAACATTTTTCATCCCAGGCAGAAACAGGGAGGACACACACACAGAGAATCTCGTCCACTTTCCTGTCTGCCTTGGCTTTCAGGCCCCCTCATGAGATTTTTAAAATTTTAATTTCTCTCCCATTTTTCTCATTTCTGACTTTTTCCTCTCATCCCTGTACTTTTCTCTGCTTCATCTGTCACTGATTTGGGAAGGTGGGTATTCCCAGCAGAGCCCATCTGAGGTGCCTCCACGGCTTGGACTACCACCGAGTTCCTTTTCCTCCTTTTCATCCATATGCAAAATTGCTCAGAAGGGTGAAAATTCCAGAGAAATGGCATGTTAGCAAAAAGCATGCATTAACAACCCTGTGGGGATGGCTGCAAAATGCTTTCCCTCACCAGGGCCACCTCCAACACGGAAACTTCACTTACTACTCCCTTAAGGATGAACTTAGAAAGTTGTAATGTCTCTCTGGTGATTTATATTTCTAAGAATCCCAAAGCACTTAGTAAATTACATTCTCCTGACTTTTCTCAGCTGTGACTGGGGCAAAATCAGAGCTGGGGTGACAACTGACAAGTGTTTAACTTCACATGCCCATGTTAAAAATGAACTTTGCTAGACAAGAGAAAGATTCCCACCCCTGGATTGGCGGTGGTGGGGTTTGGGGTTTTCTCTTAGGATACAGAAAATAAAGTGCTAATGTGGAGCTTAGATCTATTTGGAATATTCTCAGGAAATATCAGGGAATTTTCAGCTTCAGAAGTCAGAGCCTTGGGTTTATCTTTTAGCTGGATACAGCTGACCAACAGCCATCACGAGGGTGAGTCCTGCCCTTGTAAGTGGGAACAGTGCCTGGGACTACAGCCCTGAAATCCTTTAACCGGGGCTGGGTCTGACCCAAGGTGCACAAACCCCAGGTCAGGGCAGGGGGAGGTGGCTGTGGGCAGGAGAGAGCAGGGAAGCCCTCGCTTTCGAGGGAAGAGCGTGACCTACTGCATCATCTCCTGAAAACGACCTGCTACAAAGGACAAATTATCCACCTCATCCTCCTACTTCCCTCTCTGTTCTTCTGCCAGCTCGCTTTTCGGAGCCACTGGTGCAAAGGGCAGCTAATTGTTCCAGGAATTCAAATTGGTTGCTTTCATGGCAAAGATCAAACAAAAGCAAACCCCCAGCAACGCAGGCTGGCGTTTGCTGCCTGCCTCAGCCGCCAGCCCAGTGCTGGGAAGATGCGCCTCATCCTTCCAACAGCTCATTATCTGGGCAGAAGGTGCCAGACCACAGATGGAGAGGGATGGAGGGACAGGAAGATGAGGAGGGCACAAGGCTGATGGAAAGAAAGCAGAAGGAGTGTGGTTGAAACGTGACAGGTGAAAGGTGTGACAGAGCATGTCCATGCTTGACCATGCAGCCCAGCAACAGCTCTGCCATCCCAAAACCACTTTACTGGGTGCTGGTATTGTCTTAATTCCAATTCCTGGATGATTTTGGGGCGTGGCAGGGGTTTTTGGGCCGTGCACACCCAGGTGGGCTCATCTCTCCCCACCACAGACCTGCCCCATTAGCCAATGTCCCCATGCTGAGGATGGGGACCTGCACCACCTCTTTTGATGCCCAGGTTCACACAGGGCATTTTCCAATTCTACCGACAGCACGGCCAGCTCAGGGACACGCAGCAGGGACATTTTCCATTCCTCCAAAGCCAGTGTCTCCTGTTGCCTCTGTCCTATGACCAGGATGCCACCAAAACAGCTTTGCCTGAGGACAACGCGGTTGTGAGGAATGGCTGAATAAGACCAGAACAGTGTTTCTTGTTGCCTTGACAATACACTGAAGCTCAGGAGATCCATTTTAACCCTGTGCTGGGGTAATACCAGCTGATGAAACCCTGCTGGAAACAAGGTAAGCATCTAGACTTGCAAAGCCAGGTTTTCACACGTGTGTAGGATCATCAGGATAAGCAGGGTTGTGCCTCTGGAGAGGGGCTGACTCTTTGCCTGGGAAGAGTCTCCAGTCTCTCTAGAGGCTGAATTTTCAAGTACTATATAACAAATCCCTTCCCAGTACTCCACTGTTTTTTGAAAATACAAAAATAATCCCAAATATTCAAAACACTCATGTTCTTTAGCCAGAGTATCCTGCAAAATCTGCTGAGTCTGAAGATGACCTGCATCCAGCATCCATGGGCTCAGTGGGGTGTAACCAACAGGCTGTTGCTTACAGACAACTATAATTCCTCTTTTCCAGAGCGCTGTTGCTTTTGCATTGCTATTAATTCCAATCATGGCACATCTAATTTAGGAATTCCTCAGTGGCCAATACACTTCAGTGCCATGACAGGAGCATGCAGCAGTGAGAAACAGTTAGATGTGGCTGCCTAAGCTCAGTCCATTACCTGGTCTCTGGGGAACAACACCATTTCCTAAAGAGACTCCTCCCTTGATGTACAGTTCCATGAATAAATCAGAAATAGGCTTTCTTATGAGGGCTGTTCCCCAGTCAAGATTCTCCTGCAGTGCTGGAGGTTCAGGAGTCCCTTTTCTGAGAAGCATTGAGCCATCTGCTCGTGGTCCCACAGTGGTTGCATGAACGACTGGCCGTATTCAGACCTGCTGGAAGCATCAAGAGCGGAACAGGCAGGTACTGCTCCAACTCTTTCTAAAGCCAGCTCTTTCTAAACCCAGTTTCTCAACTTCCTGCAGCAAGGCAGAGCAATTACACTCCAGATGATGAAATATTTCCTTCAGTTTACCCTAAATTCCAGCGACTGATGTAACCAGCCATCCTTTAGTTTTGCATCACCTAACACAGTAAAGAACATGAACAAATCAATTCTCTGCAGACCACTTGGGTATTTAAACCCCCCAATGAAACCTTTTCTGGTTTACCTATCCAGATCCCTTTCACATCTGCCATCAGGCTGTCCTTACATGCCTCATGCTGCCAAGGTTAATAGTCAGAGCTGGGACAGTTCCAGCTCGTTTCATCATCTTGTCTGAGATGACATTTTAAGCAGCAAGTGCTTTCTGTCTGACTGGCGTAAAGTCAAGAGCCTTACCTCTTGTAGCCAGTGCTGATCGTGCTCAGTTAGAAATCTGCTAAATGGCTGGTTTCTGTAATTACACTAATTGCCTAGGAGAAAACAGAGAGGAGTGTATCTTTCATTGAAAAAACCACGTAACTGTTAGTCTACGCTGACCTTTTCCTACTGTTTCCTTCTCCTCTGTGAATGAACGCTATCAGCTGAAACTTCCCCATGTTTGCTCCTTGTTCTGCACTTCCTGGTTACAGCTTGGAGTGACATGGACAGAAAACTGCATGGGTTTTTTAAAAAACAGGTGCCATTTTCATGGACATGGATTTTATTTTTTCTTAACTGCATGAACAGGATATTCTGTTGAAAATAAGGCTAAATGGAGCAATATTCAACCATGCACATCAATTTCTCCAACTGAATAGTCATGCTTGCTTAATATTAAACACAAACTGAGGGGAAAAGAAAGGAAAGTGTGTGGTTTCAATAAATCAGGAACTTACAGAAATCTCTCTGTACATTATCATCTTTATCAGCATCTTGAACAACTTCCTCTACCAGAAAAGCTGCCTAGAATGTGGATGGAGGCGCAAACTTTGCTGGAGACAAATCCTAACTTGAGTTCAACCAGCAGCACCTAGGCATTAACTCCTCATCTCCTGGGGCCTGTGGCCTTCTTTTGGCCTTGGAATGGCTGTGGTTGTTTATGCGTCTTCCTCTAATCCAACATAAGGTGAAAAAGCTCTTGAGGTTCCTGTGTACAAGGACAAATTCATCCTGACTATCTCAGTGGTGGGACAGAGCAATCCCCACTGCAGCTCTCAGCACGCTGGGCTTCACTGACCCTGGCTGGGATCTACCACCCCACTGTCTGCTGCACCCTGACAGCTCTCATTGGAACAGCTGGAACCCCACAGATTTCCCTCAGATCTGCAGGCCATCACCAGACCCCAAAATAGGCTGCAGCAGGAGAAAGCCCTGGGTGCAGTGCGGGGAAGCCTTTGAAGCTGACATCACTTGGGTTGGAGGTGTTTTGAACTGCGGAGAGGAAGTGATATGAAAAGAAAAGGCTTTTATTCTGACAGTCAAGCTTAAGCCTGCCATGACTGTATGTAAAGTGCAAACTCTGAACTTAAAGAGGGAAAAATAAAAGGGCTGGATTCAGTGGACAGTCGGGTTTGACTCCAGCTCGGCTGTCAGAGGAACAAAGCCTTTGAAAAAGAACAAACCAAATCCTCAGTTCTTTTCCCCAGCATCAGCCCTGACTGTTGCAGCTTCAAAGGCTGGGCTATGCCTTGGAGGTCCTGGAGGGAGAGCGGGGCCACCCCCACAGCTGCTCCCTTTGCAGGCTGTGCCACGCCACAGCTCTTTCCTCAACACCCTGGCTCCCCCAGGCTGGTCCAGCTTTCCTGGCCGGGCTTCTGCCCACCCACACCTCCAAAGGAAGAGAGGCTCATTCCCTGGCCCCGGTGTTTCTTCACTTTGGGGTTACTCTCATGGCAGCACTGAGTTTGGGTCAGTGCCGCCTGTCAGATGCTCTTTTAGGAAATGAGTAATTACCATCTCTGCTTTGTACCTCCAGCATCTGCTCCTACACCTCCAGGCACGGGGTGACCTCAGCGTCAGAGCTCCCTGGTGATCCAAAGGCAAAGGTGTGCTCACAAGATTTGCGTGTAGAGACAGCAAACCCAACAGGCAGAGCTGGACGTCAAGGCAGAAACTAAAGCAGCTCATAATTACTGGGGTTGTATTTGCCTTTCCAAAGGGCATAACATTCTATGCAATTCATTAAGATTAGAGCCCTGAGTGTATTCATCACGGCCTTGTTGGTGTGGAAGTTAACCATTTTAGGGCGCATGGCTGAGCTTTGATGGTGGCTCCCCTGAGGCTGTGCAGGCTGGCCCGTGGGTGTCATGAAGGTGCTCGTGCTCAGCACAGCCTGGCCAGCTCCAGCCTGGGGCAGGGCCAGCTCCAGAGCTAGTGTGATAGCCAAGGGCACTGGAATGCTGACCACAGCTCGGCCTGCTGGGGCAGGAGGAGTCAGAGCATCCATTCCAGGCCTCCACACCCCTCCGTGGCACAGCACCAGGAATGAGCAATCCCGAGGTATTTGTGTGCTCCCACCTCAGCCCTTGTGGTGTTTTAATAGTGACCAAAGCAGCTAAATTAAAGGGAGAGCATTGAACCGCTACTGCTACTGCTGTAATCTTCCACTCTGGTATTTTTGGTCTCCATCCCCGTGGCTAGTGACTCTTCATTGAGGGTTGCCAGTGGGGCGGGCCGGCTGGATGAGTGGCAGAGATCAGGTACTGAAGGTGCTGGTCCTCCTGCAGGAATAGCTGCTCCTCTGGGACTGAGTCCCATACAGGCAGGAGCAGGGTCTGGGCTGTGGGATGCTGCACGCTGGGTGCGGTACACAAGCATCTCTGCACCTCAAACCTCATACTACCCCTTCCTGATGTGGTGTTTAGTCAGAGCAGGGAGAAATTAATCCACATTTTCAGTCATCTGGATATTGAAAAAAAAAGATATAAAATCCTGAAATGGGTATTTTTAAGATTGCTGTATGATAAATTCATAGATTTATTACTCTTATAGTCCTGCATAGCTGCAAAATCTGTGAGTTATTACAGCTTTACAGCATCCTGACCTTTCAAGTGTTTGTGTTTCCCGTTGCATCCTTACCAGGGATAAGAGATAACTGCACTTGTCTGCAAAACGCCCTGGGTAAGACAAGATCATCAGGAAAATGGCAAAAAGTAAGATGCATGTTCCATGTTGCACTGACTTCCCTGTCACTTCTGCTCAGTTTATTAGCAGAAAACATACTTTTACTGCACTCCTGCCTTCAGATCCAATCTACTGCAGGAGGTGCACAGCCACGGAGGGGTTTTTTTCCCTTTTCTCTTTGCGATGTGATACTGATCACTCTGAGAAAAGCCTCTCCTCTTTGTCGCGTCGTTGGCAGCAGCGATTCTGCCTGGTGACGCAGGGACGGAGAATTGCTGCGTGTTCCCGACGTCTCCAGCCTGACCTAATCCATTTACTGACCGAGCATCCACGGGACGACGTTTCTTTTGGCATGAAGTGAATCTCTGGAAAATTCACTCAGTGGGACCTCGCAGACTTTCCACAAACATATGCCTGACGTGGCAGGAATCAGAAGACAACGCCAAAGATCTTCGCAAAGGTGGCCTTAGCTTTGTTCTTCCACACTAAAGTTGACCTTTTCTACAAAATTCAATACTTTTTTTTGATCAAAACCATCCCACCTTGGTTTTTCTGGCACAACCATCTCTCTCCAACATTAAATCTCATTATGAGTTGAAAGGAATGACGGAAACCACAAGGCTGTAAAAGGAGGAAGTGCTAATGTTGTTGCTTCTGTTTCCAAAGCATGAAATAAGGTATTGAATAATGAGTTTTTCCTTTCAGTGCTTGAGCTCTGTGGGGATATTGCTACAGCTAATTCCTAGTCATGTATTTAACAAACTTACAAGCAAGGTCACTCGGTCACATGTCAGGTATGGGAACCCCGAGAGTCCTTTGGGCAAAGAGAATTAGAGGCAAAAAAGCACAAGACCTCTGAGTTCATCAGAAATTCAGACAGAAAGAACCTGTGGAATAAATGTTGTATTCCCTCATTTCTCAGGGATGGAGTGGCTGTCTGACCCAGGGCACGGCTGGTCTAACAGCATTACCTAGGGGACATTTTGGGCTCGGTTGCCCAGAGATTGCACGTGGTCTGCCAAAGAAACTGTTTCTCTCAAAGCTTAAATGGTCATCCACAAGGAAACAATAACCACAAACTTTCTCGGCTTGGCACCACAGGGCTGGCCGCATTACGAATGAACTTTTCCCATTCATGCTTGGATTTCACCACAAGAAGAAGAAAGAGAAGAAACGCTGCAACAAGAGGGAGGCTGGAAAGAAAGAGCAGAGCAAAGTAACAGTCATTATAAACAGTGATTCAGGAGATCCTTCCCAAAAACAACACAAGCATCTCACTCAACTCATCTGACGTCAGAAATGGTGATTCCATGTCTGGTATTCTGGAATAAGATCATTAACTATTAATAATATTTGCAAGTATTAAACAAAGCGTTTCCCTGCTGTTGCATGGGTAAGTGAACTAATAGGCTGACACTACATTTCTTAGAAACACAGAAAGGCTTGGGTGGGAAGGGACCTTAAAAATCATCTAGTTCCAGCTCTAATTATCATGAAGCATTTTGAAAGCACTTTATCAAGCTCATACCACGACACAAACCCTCCTTCAGGAAGATGTGATAGTACCAAAGAAAAAGCTGGCAAAATTTGGAAAATGGTTAAAGGTCTTTGTGTCCTGGAAGGGTCTCACAAGAGTTCCCCATTCCACCTCCAGCTGAGTGCCCAATGCAGGCTCCTGTACCCCAATATGTTATAAGATTTGATGAATAACAAATTAAGGTTGCCATCCCCCAGTTCCCTCATTTCAGCCCTGAGCAGGATGAATGCTGTCAGGGATGTGCTGAGATGTGTAGCAGGGTGGATGTAAACCTCCTCCAGTTTGCACCTACTCACCTGCCAGGAGCAGGATGGGGAGCAGAGCTTGGAAAGAGACAGGAACTCTGAATGTTTTAATTTTGCTGTTTAAATATTTGGGGTTTTTTCCTTTAACTTTACAGCCTCAAGTCCATTACTCACTCCATGTCTGAAATTGAAATTATGGGGGGAAAGAATCTTCAGTGCATTTACTTGGATTCATTATCTGTCAAGTGGTATAGAAGGAATAAATTGGGAAGGAAATTTTAAAACCATTCTTCTGGCATGAGTCACCAGAGTAAACTATCAGAAGCCATGTCAAAGGCACTGCAGTTGGCAAGAAACATATAGCATCTTTATGATTCTTTCTTTTACAAAATCCAAACCATAAATAACAAAAACAAAGGAAGGCAGGGAATATAATTTCATTAGAGCAAACGTGACATAAATTTAATAATAAATATTAGCCGTTATCTAAGAAAATATGAAAAGCCACTTTCAAAACCATTAGCTCTAATCACAAATGAATTTTGCAGCTTCTTTTCCATTTTGTATCTCTGTAATGAACTCT
The DNA here is from genome assembly GCA_013397935.1 of Dasyornis broadbenti. Classification (NCBI taxonomy): domain Eukaryota; kingdom Metazoa; phylum Chordata; class Aves; order Passeriformes; family Dasyornithidae; genus Dasyornis; species Dasyornis broadbenti. The sequence continues at coordinate 4,113,010 of VZRN01000404.1, forward strand.
GATAAATTCAAGGGACTACATGTTAAATAAAGAGATAGAAGGGTCTAATTTGCTGCTTCATTAAACCAGCTTATTTCTGGAACGTCTTGCGTGTTGCTGTGAATTTCCCATCTCTGAAAGGTGGAGACAATGAACTATCTGTCTCTAATGTAGTGTGGCACACAATTAGGGATTCAAAAGGATGTGAATCTCTTTCCATCAGAGATACACGCAGCGATTATGATTTTATTACCAAATACTGTCAGCGTTACAGATTTCCAACAGCTACCCTGACACCTGACGCGCATGTTAAATTTGCACAAAGCGTTGCAAGAATAAGTCAGATGGAGCTTATTTATGCCACATTATTCCTTCTCACATAGGTCTCCAGTAAGCCTGGAATGGTTAAATATTCCTGGAGGGAAGATTTGCAGTCAGACAGGATATATAGAGGATGACCTGCCTGCCTGCTTGGATGTGTTTTTAACTTGGTAGTATAGCACAAACTCAAGTTTACAAACTCTGCTTGCAAATCTACAGTGCCTGTAAGAGCTGATCTGAGCCCGTCTCTACTCAGCAAACTTACACATGTGAACCTAGACATTGGCCTGCTTGAAGATGAATTTTACTATCAGTGAAGTTCTTTCAGCTTCAGCTAGATGAGCTTTAAGGTCCCGTCCAACCCGAGTCATTCTGTGTTTCCACGATTTTTATCAAGATCAAAGTCCTCAGCAACTTGCAGGATCCAAATTGCTGTGCCAGAATAAAGCAAAGCAAGAGCTGCAATACGCTTCGCAACTATAGGGTGGGAAAAGGAAAGAAGGAAACTCGCCAGAATACCGGACTTGAAAACTCAAACTCTCAAGTCAGGACATTCAAAATCATGGTTCCCTCAGCACCCATAACTCACCTCCTTGCACATATGTCACACGTGCTGCTGGGTATGAGGTTATATTTATGTCTTGCTCCTTCTCTGCCAGAAACAGAGTTATGGCTACTGGGGGAACTGTAAGTTTGATTTTCCTGACTTATGTGCATTGAATCTTCAAGAAAGGGAGAAAAATCCCAATCCGCTTGTCTGGATGGTAGCAAACCTGTCTCTCTGACTTTATGTCTACTTCCTTTTCTGTTCCTTTGCCTCTTCACAGCCAGTTAAAACTGTGGACTTTACCCACATGAGGAGGAATAATTATTAAAAAGAAGCAACCTGTGCCTTCTTTAGGAAAAACCTCTTTACTGAAAGTCATTGGGGCAGGCTGCCCACGGCAGTGGTGGAGCCACCATCCCTGGAGGGACGTAAAAGATGTGTAGATGTGACGCTAAGGGACATGGTTTACTGATGAACATGGTACTGCTGGGGTAACCGTCGGACTCAATGATTTTAGAGGTCTTTTCCAACCTATAAAGGATTCTATGATTCTTTGGAAGAGGCAACATCTCCCCATGCAGTTACAGTCCTTACAGGACCTGGTTGGAGAGGCTGCATTAAAAATATTAAAGCCTTCTAAGTAAGTTGTTATTACTAAACTATTGCTTACAACAACCTTTTAAAACAAACTCTACCACTTTTCTGTGGGTGACTTGCAACAATGTCTAAGCTACCCCCGTCTGGAACTGCTTACAACATCAGTTCAAAGTTTATCAGAATGCAACTGTTACTTTTAGCCAAGCCATGGAGCAACCCAGAGCCCCTATTTCAGACCCATTTACCAGCACTCGTTGCACCGTGGCCTTGAGAGGTGAGAAAGACTTCATTTTCCTCTTCTGTCTGCAGTGGCAGTAGCAGTTAAGTGGCCTTTTTGTTGGAAATAGTATTTGGGAGATTGACACAGACTTTCAAAGAAAATTTCTCCTGTTTCTCTGCTGAAGGGTATTAAGCAAGGCCTGTTGCAGTGGCTCAGAGGTGGTTACAGGGGAAGGGTCTTTGCAAAGGCTGTGGGATGGTTCCCAATGACTTTGATAACCCTTGGATTCGTTCTAAATCCCTTTGCCTGTTTGACTTCCCCACTGCCTCCACAGCATTCCCAGTTTGCTGCTGACACCCACCATGGCCAACGGCAGCAGGGACAGCAGTCCGTGTGTCCAGGCACTGTACACAGGTACGTGGGACAGAGAGACAAATGAGCAGCACTAACAAAATGAATAGCCAGCATTCTGATGTTCAGCAGAACACTGCTGCGATGGTTTGCACCGTAAAGCGAGCGATGCTCCTCATTCCCTTTGGTCATTTATTCATGGGAGGGGAAAAAAGGAAAGAGAATTAACCTGGATCCTGCTGCTGCGTCTCTACGCTGTGATACTATCTTGTGGAAGCCCTACCAATTAAAAAATGCTTTTGATTTGATTACCTGGAACATTCTGTTGTTTTCAACTCCAATATGGGTTTATTTCAGACATATTTCTGAGGCTATCAACGAACAAAGATGCAAGGAAATATATTGCACTTGGGAAAACCATACCAATAGTAAATGTCTTTTCAAATAAGTTATAATGATATTTCAAGGGCAGTTTAGACCTATTCAAATTGCATATTCTCATTACAATTCTTAGCAACAGACATAAGTCCTTCAATCACCATGTAGTTTTGTTACTCTCTCTCCACAATTTTCAATTTCCTTACAACTATTCAGCTGATTTATTATTTCCCTGCTGTATTTTAAATGCATTGTAACCCCATACATTTGTTTCACTCTCTCAGCTTCAATACTAAAGGTTGTTAAAACCCCCAAAATATCCTTTGCTTATACCACAACTTTAAATGTGCTCTTTCTTGTCCAGTGGCTTGTTACGTAATTACCAGTGGCAATATAATTCTGTTTTTACATTTTTATGATTAAAGAGATAAAAATGAACTCAATTGAATAAAATGTAGGAAGCTACTTGCAATATCTGTGGCAATTCTGCTGCTGCCCCAGTTGCAGGGGTGACAGAGAGATGCAGAATTAATCTTTCTCGGTGTGTTGCCTGAAAGTTAACAGAGAAGAAATAAATTATGTAGTATTAACATCTGACCCTTCTGATTAAGTGCTGTTTAAACATGCAGCAAAATTTAAATCAGTTGCATTGCACAGAGAGGCAAAGTACATGCCAGTCCAGACAGCCCAAATTTGCCTTAAGAATGAAGATGTCCTGCCAGCCGTGTCCCCAGATCACACCTCAAGGTCTCTGTGGGTAACACCTGGTTGGACACCAACCCCTTGGTCCTGTGCCTGGCTGGGAGCCGCTCACCCTCCACGCACCAAGGCAGCCCAAAGGGACCCCCACAGGTCCCCAGCACACAAGGACACAGCCCTGGGCAGTTTTGTTTTAAAATCCAAATCCATGGTTCAGCCAAACCTCCAAACCTGACAGTGGAAGCGAGAAACCCGTGTGAGTACATTGCAGCTTCCTGGGAAAACACAATGTGTGGGAATTCAGTTTCCCATCTGTGCTGGTGGAGGTCGGGGAGGGTTGAAGGTCAGGAGAAGGTCTGGGTGGAGCTGAGTGCAGGGGGTAGCTCCTGGAGCTCCTCACCTCAGACGTTGCTGTGGGGAGCTCAGGCTGAGGAGCTGCCAGGTGCTGCCGCTGCGGCCGAAGGGCTGAGCTGATGGAGCGCGGGGTGACGGCTGTGCCCGCTGCCATATGGGACTGTCAACACCGCTCACGGAGCAGCAGCACGGAGCTGCAGCGCTGTGAGGGACCTGCGGAGCCCAGGCAGACAGTGCCCTGCCCCAAAGCAGGAGCAGGCCCTGGCAGAGCCTCCCTGACAGCTGATTTCTAGCAGATTGCTCCTGCCTCCTCTCTAGATCGAGATCACACGTTCAACACGCCCTGCCTCCACCAGCCACAGGACTTTCTGACTGCTCATCCACATCCTCCCTGCTACCCGCTCCTGCCAGCCCTTTGCCAGCTCCATGGCAAGCCTGAGGAGCACCAGGTCCTCTGCAGCAGCAATTTCGATGTAGGCACACAGGGAAACAATGATGCAGAACACTGCTGTTGTGGTTTTTATCTCTGTATTCCTTAGTAACCCATTCTGTGTGCTGGAAAAAACAACGCAATGTCTGAGCCCCTAAATTGCTGAAGAAAGGAACGCAAAGACTACAGACAAGGGGCACTGGAGCCACCCAGGTTCATGGCCAGATTGCCCCAAGGGCTCTTGGAGCTCCTCACTTCAGGCATGTCCTTTCTGCTCCCAGCCCCTTTGCTCCAGCTGGAAATCCAATGATGGAAAAAGAGGGGACAGTGCCCTTCCGGAGCTGTCCTCAAAGAGGCTGAGATCACTGCCATTTGTTCCACTGCTGGCTGCAAAAGGTGTCAGTGTGGGATGTGCCAGCCTCCTGCGGTGTGTTTACTGGGTGGATGAACCCAGGAGCTCAGACAAGACAGGAAAGGATCTGCTTTCATTCCCGCTAACCCAGACCCTCCCCTTGAATCACAGCCTTGGCTTCAAAACAAAAGGTTTATGTAAACATATAGCTTGCTTTCAATTTGAAGCCGCAATTCCTTCTTCTCTACTGAAAGGTTATGTTTTTTTTTTCCTTGTGACTGCTGGACTTGGAACCTGCCTGGCACAGGCACAGCCAGAGCTTGGAGTTGGGATGGGGATAACCAAGTCAAACCCATCCCTGGTAGGAATCCCCCATCCTGTCAGTGCCTGTGCCCCTGTGGGTCTCGGATCCTGTGGCTCTGGTGTTTCTCTGGGCAGGCACAGCCCTGCACACCCGGGGGAGATTCCTGCCCGCAGCGGCAGCCCCCGGGAGCCGTGGCTGGTGGGGAGCTGGGGGATGAGGTGCAGCTTCTTCAAAGCTCGTGTTCAACTTATGAAAACAAACAAAAGGAAGAGAAAACGTCTGGCATTACTCACTCCCGGGGCAGCCGGGCTGTGCCCCTGCAGGAGTGCTGGTTCGCAGGAACGCGCGGAGTGCAGCCGGAGCATCCCTGCACCAGCCGGGGCTGCAGGCTCTGACTCACAGCTGCAGGTGGGCACTACTGTGTCACCGAGGCTCCCTGTCACCCCCAGCCACCATCCTGTGGCTGCCCCAGCCATCTGTGTCACCAGCAGCACTTAACTGTGCTGGCTCCCAGCCCATCCTGGCACTGGACATGGAGTGAGCCTTTGGAGAGCCTGGACGTTCTCCTCTGCAGAGTCACAGTGAGCTCTCCCAGCAAGTTCTCACCTTTTCACCCACAAACAGAACCTGCTTTACCCCTGCTGTGGCTCTTGCTCTACCTCCAGCAGCACAATGCCACCAACCATGGCTCCTCACTGTTCCAGGGTCTTCTTACACATTTTATCCGTATAAAATAGACTTGGCTTCACTTCACAGTAAAACACCCAGACTTCATTTGTTTGTTCAGCTGGAGCTGGTGTGCCTGCAGCTGTCCCTGGACCAAGTACCTCAAATCCTTCACAGTTCCAAGGCTGGTTTTCCTGGAAGGTGCTGCAGCAACCTCCTTGGCAGCTTCCCTGTTGAGGGAGCAAAGATGGCAGCAGCGCTCCAGCTGCCTGGCCTGACACCCCTTGCCCTCCCCACATGGGGTGGTTTTAAAAACAGAATATAAGTGAACTAGATAGTAAGAAAACAAAAGAAAATAGCCCCAAACCCAGCACACAAACACACAACCTCCCTCATGTCACTCCTCTACAAAAGCAAGGAATTTTGCACCAATCTACTCATTCCCATCAGAGAAAAAGAAGCCACTGGTACATCTGCTCTCCAAGCACGACCCCTTCGAGCTGGCACTGCCGTCCTCAGGGATCTGCTAATTTCACATTCCCTAACAAGGGCTACAGACCCACACTGCTGACTTGCTCTATGTTATCACAACCATTAAAACACTCATTAGAGAAGAGCTCCGCTTGCTCTTTGGCCTTTGAGTCACTGAGTAGCTGGTCAGGCTCTTGGAAGAGTATTCTTAAGAAAATAACATCTGATGATAAATTTACAGCTCCAGCAACAGCATATTAAGTGCATTTTACTCCAGCTAGTCCTGTGCCACAAGTTGTCAGTACAGATTGGTGGGAAACGAGTATGAAATATTCATGAAGTTATCAACGGCACCAAGATATCTGGCTAATGATGTTGCTGAGCAGTTCCTGTGGGTCTGGATGCCCGGTGCCTCTGGCTCGTTAGCGTGGCTGTGATTTGATGGTGCCTTTGTGGCAGTGTTTGCTCCGTACCACTGACACACCACCACCCTCCTGGACCAACTCCATCTTAATTAGCTCTGCTGCCACTGGAATTAGGCGACATGTTGGAGGACTCACTTAAATTAACTTCTGACTCTTCCTCAGACAGATGGGACCTGGGTACCCGTGCCTGCCTATTACATTTGTTTAATCATTCTTTAAAGGACTGTCACAACAGGCTGTGCTGTCTGGGTGCGTCAGAGATGTGACCTCGGCTTCAGCGCTGGCTCCTGAAAATGAATGCATTTCTTAGAAGGTATCTGAGCTTTGCCAGGCAAGCTGATTAGCAATTTGGAGCACAGTGTAGAGGCTTCCAGGTAGCAAGGTCCCGATAGCTTGTGCTGTTCATAACCCAAAGTAGGACCTGCTTTGAAATTTGCATTCCACCCCATCCCCAGTGCCCAGCACTGACTCCCAGCTTGGGCTGCTGGTGGGGCTGGGGTCCATGGCGCTCTGTGCTGTTTGGGTCCCCCATGGCACAGGCTGGACACGCTCTTTAGTCCATACACAGAGCCCTGCTGACGGGTTTTGCGCAAATGAGCACAAGCACAGACTGGAGCCCCTCATGCACCCCTGGCCGTGCTAAGCTTGCTTGGGAGACCCCCAGCCTATGGCTGATCCCTGACACCCCGAAGACAGAGTGTCAGTGCCCTCTGAGGCCCATCCCAACCAGGAGCTGCTGCAGAGGGAGATGCTGTAGAGCAGCACTGTACTCACACTGCAACTGCATATTGAGAAGAGCTACAGCGTCTCCCTCCTAAAGCTGGCTGCGGTGTCCTACAGACTGCACAAAAGCTGGAAGAAGCCCAAATGCTACAGGATGTGATATTCTGGAGTATTTCAGCCCAAATTCTGGATGGAAAAACTTTAAGACCTTTCTACAAACATCAGCAATGATGAAAGGGGCTGAGGTGAGGCTCTTTGGTAGCTGCAGGTCATTGTGCTGCAGACCTGGCCCTGTCACTCGTTCAGTATCACCATGCAGGGCTTTTGCCTGCTGCAGGCATTTTCCCCTACCCACCAAAGGAGCAGCACCTACTGAGGATCCTCTCACCCAGGCCTTGCTTTAGTTTGAGTCCAGAGCCACAAAGGAATGGCATAACACCAGTTATACCCCTGTATTCAGGTGCAGGAGCAGACCTGAAAACCTGAACTGATGCTCAGTCAAGAGACTTTTCGGAGACTTGCCCATCCACTCGACTTCATGTGAAGCTGTGAGCAGAAAGTGCTCTTAGTTTCCGGGGTTTAAAAAAAAAAAAGAAAAGGTTCACATTGCTTCCTCCCTGGAGGTTTGCTTTCAAGTTTGAGCTTCAAACAAGCCCAGATTTCAAAGTTCCAGCACACACATTGCTCTGCATGCAGACCACGCAGGTTAAGGATTTCCCTGCAGCTTCCCACGGTGCACAGCCCCTGGTGCTCCGTGCCTGACGTACTGCACAGCTTAACGGTGACAGAAATAAACCTACATCCCTTGCAGGACCCCAGCTGATCGGTGCACACCAGTTTGGGGGCTTTTTCTTCATTTCTCTCAAGATGCTCTGTAAGACACCAGTAACGCCATTGTTCTTTTCTGAAGCGATAGCATCTTTCTGGTAGGACCATATTGCCGCTTTTCTGAAACTCACAGCAAGCAGCAACAAAAAGTGCCTCCACCACACCTCGTCCTACTGCAGGTTTCCTTTAGTGCCAACGCTGGTGCTGTTTTAATTCCATAACTCTAACTTTTAAAGGCAGGCTTAATCTGCCATACCGTGGCCTCTCTGCTGCAAGTCATCTTCCCTTATTCCAAGCAATTTAGTCCCTGATGCAGCGAGGCACTTAAAACCGTGCTTAAGTGTCATCTAATTCAATGCATGGGCTTTAGCTCTTGCAGAGTCAGAGTTGTAACACCGTAAAATCCTCTCCTGCCGTGAGGACAGGGCTCTGTGTGATGTGGTGTCCCCTCTGTGGGGTACAGGATGTCTCTGGGTCATGGTCCTGCTGCCCTGGAGCTGCCCTGCTGAGCATGTTGGTTTTGTGGGGAATGAGGGGGAATGATGTCTCCTAGCTGCAGCCTCTCTGGAATGAGTTTATCAAACCAAAGTGGGTTTGGAGGCCACGCTCCCAGCCTTTGCTCGGTGTTTTTCTGCAATGAACATTACTCACATAGAAATAGCCATGGTTTGGCATTCATTCCCTAACCCATGCTAAGATCTCCTGTTATTTCTGTGGTGATCCCTGAGTGTTGCCCCTCTCCATGAAGCAACATCAGAATCACTGTCCACAGCCCCACAGGCCCCACTCTCCTTCCATGGCTCCAGGAATACTGCTGGCACTCCTGTGCAAACTGCCTGCTCTCCAAAGGGAAGGAGCAGCCATCCCCTGCACAATAGTGCACAAATAAGGACATGATTAAACCATACTGGATGCTGAGAGGCAAACTACTGCACTAAGATGTTCAAAAAGCCAGAATAATGTGATGGTTATAAAGACAGACAGCTCAGGCAAAGCTTGCCTAGAGCACAGAATGATTGTCAGGATGGGCAAAAATGTAGAAAATCATGTGAGTGTGTAAGCTGCCAAAGCCAATTAATCCAAAGAACATTTTGCAATCATTAGGCTTCTATTACTGTGCATGCATTGTAATTACTATGGGTCTGCACGGATATGATTGCAGATCTTTAATGATACTGAGGTTCTATTTGAACTTTAATTATTTTCATTTAATTTGTTTGTGCTTAATTGTTGCAGCACCTAAAGTTGGAAAAAGTGACTTATTTTCTAATTTGTCATTTCGAGTGCTGCTGTACCCAGATCATCCTAGCAACCAAGAAGACGAGTCTGGAAGGGCTGCTCAGAAGGGAAGAGATGCTGTGGTGTTTCCCTGTCTCATGCTACTTTACAGGCAACTCATGCTGTTAATATCAGAGCCTGGAAAATAGCAGGAACATGGTGATCAAGGAGATTTCTGCTGATAAAAAAGGTACAGAGAGCACTTTGTCAGGCAGCTTCGAAGAAATCATCATCCTCTATGTCAGGGTTGAAGCAGCCAGAGCTTAGAAATAAAGGTAAACCCAAACCTTACAGTCAGGACTGGATCCACATTTTGGGGTTGGCTTAAACCAGTGCTGCAGCACTAAAACTGTGAGAAATATCATATTGGATAAAACTGAGATTTCAGCTTGGTTATTTGGGTTTATCCTCTGCCCAAAGACAAACAACATGGGTTTATGTCACATTTGGCTCTTGATTGGCAACACCTCCTCCCTGTTAAAGACTGCAAAATCTATTTTATCCAAGTAAGCACATGAGAATCTGATTTTTCTCATCTTGCTGTACGGCTGACCTGAGGAAGGTGCAACAACTGTTTGTCACTTTCAGGGGAATCAAATGAGTTATGACTTATTAAATGAATTAATTCAATCCAGTGAATATTCTTTCATATCTCAAATCCCATGTGGTTAAAACTACTGCAAAATGCTGTCAGTAGGAAGAACATAAGACAGTGTAAAATAGCTAAATGTTGGTCTAGCAAAAGAGTTTAAGACACAAACCCCACTGGTTTGCCACCAGTTGAAGCATCTTAAACTTCTGAAATTGAGCCTCAAGTCTGTAAGTCGCCCCTCAGATCTCACTACCTATGGAGGGGGTATCTCTGTACAGTACTCCCTTTCCTGGACAAGAAATGCTGATCCTGCCACTCCTTTGAGGAAAGTGGTACTGGACCAAGAGGACATGGAATAATAGAATGATGAGAGAATGGTTTGGATTGAAAGGGATCCTAAAGATTATCTCCTTCCAAACCCTCCACTGTGGACTGGGACACCTTCCACTAGACACACAAAAGAAGTATCTTAATTTTGTGATTGAAAAAATAAAATAAAACCCAAAAAGAATAAATTCCAAGTACAGCAGAATTACTAGTAGCAGCAATCATCTCGGGGCTTTTGCCTAGCCTGGCCTTTTTGAAGTCTCGAAGCCATTAAAGAGATGGATTTCCTTGGACAAACTATTAAGTGCAAATCTTTTCCCCTTTTTGGGGGGAATGAACTGTAAATTACACTTTATTTTGTTCCTTCACCCAGACGTAATTTTAAGTGTCTGAGTTCTATGGTTGCACAGGGCTCTGGACAGCTGGGACAGAGGAGCCCCACACAAAAGAGCCTGCCTGGCCCCTCTGCTGACATTTACCAGCCCCAGTGGCTCTCTGAGAGCAGCAAAAAGAAGAGACACAAAGAGGGGAAGGAAAGACACTGAGGAAGACACCTGGGCCTAGCAGTGAGCTCTGCAAACAGGCAGGGATACCTCTCCCAGTAAGAAGACAAACAGCCAAAGGAATCCCCTTTTTGCAGGTCGTTGCTGTGTTTGTTTAGCTTCAGAGTCCAACAGAGAGGGACTCTGATCTATCTGCTTCATCTGCACAGGGGCAGCTGAAGGTTTTCAACCTGATACTCAAGTGTAAGCAGCTTCTGAGCCAGCATGAGTCGGGGCAGCACCTGGGATGTTTTTTCAATATATCTGTGTCAGTTAGGAACGGCAGAGAGGTTTGTGATTGACAAAACTTACAGCACTGTGTCCTACCTCCCTCACAGACCAGCCCTGACCTAAAATCCTGTAAAACAAAGTGAAGCTGGAGCTGCTCCCTCCCTCCAGCCCTGACAGTGCGGGCTTTGCTTCCATTTCCTTTTCCCAGTTCTGCACAAAACATGCAAAAGCATTACAGGCAGTCCTGCAAGCTCAAAACCTCAAGCCCACCATGTTATGGGTATTTACAGGCCAACCCATTCCCCAGACATACAACTCACGCTAAAGCTCAACCCCTGAGCAATACATCCTTGTGACTAATAGAAACAATCACTTCAGATGAAGGCTCACAGGTATTTAAACAAGTTAAAAGAGTTTTAGAGGCCTGATTAAAACAAGTGGGCCAAAATCCAAATACCATTTTCTCCCTGGCCAGCCTTAGCAGTGGTTGTAAATCATGAGTGGTTGCAATGTTATTAATTGCTATTACAGCTCCTGTAGCAGCATTATGGAGACAGAGCACAAAGATCTCGTTACAAGTTGGATGGACAGCTCTGGAGTGATCAGAAAGCCGATGAGTGCTCATGAGAGCACCCTTTTAAGCTATTAGTTATTTAAGCAATTGATAAGAAGAGAGAATTGAGTTGTGCTGGGAAGGAAAGAGTGTCTCCTAGCCCCTCACCATGGAGAGAGCTTTCCTGGTTTGTGTACATCAAAGGCTCGTAGCTGCACCTCCTACTCATTTGATCTTAATTCAGCTCAAACAAGCTCCGCTTCATGCGTTTCTAGGTATGACTTAGACATGAAACATGATGTGATGGGCCTTTGATGAATAAGGGAACATGGGCTGGGAGTCATCTGTGCCAGGAAGATTTGATCTGATTTTGGGAAAGAGTGAACACGTAGCCATACACGCACATACATGCAGCTATAAATAAAGCAGGAGCTGTTTGCAGGGGAACAGGAGCCCAAAGCCACTCCCTTGATTCAATTCATTGTCCCAGCTTATCTCTGTAATTTTATCAGCCTAAAAATATCCACACAGCCAGCGTTCTCTATGCAAATGATCATAATTTGAAGCGAAACACAGGGCATGAATAGGAGCCATGGCAAGAGTGTGGGGTGAGGCTGCACTCACCTCTGGCTCCTGAGCAGTGGCTGGTGGTGGCACCACAGGGAGCAGCCCAAGCTTCCAAAACCTCCTGGTCTTATCCCCCACCCGCTTCCCACAGTCCCTCAGCAGCCACAAATTCCCAAGGAGAGCCTGCAGAAACCTGCCAATAGGTCCTGTGAGACACATTAAATAGTTTAACTGTCGTTGGAGACTTCTCAGTCACCAACGTGTGCTGGAATCACATAAGTGCTTTTTTTCAGTGGTGTCTGAAAGGCAGATGGGCTGGCAGCAGGCAGGCAGTGTGGATGGGGCAGGACACTGAGGGCAACCCCAATTTTGGGGTGCAGTGCTATCCCAGCCCTCCTTTAGGCCCTGGGACATGTAGCTACCCTGTCCCCACCCTGCTTACAGGGAAACACCCAGATTTCTCCCTCCTAATTTTCTTCCGAGATGGGTAATTAACATTTCAGTACAAACAGTTAATTTCTTGAGGACATTTTTCAGCTCCTTTACCGACCATGTGTCTGGGGTCAGTGTTTGCTCATGGGTCTGTGATGCGTAGTTCTCAAAACAGTGATAACAAATCATTACGAAGCCTTGGTGACTGCCATTCTAATGAAGAAACCACCAAAGGAGGAACATGACCAGTGGTTTCTGTCTAAAAAGCAGCAAAATTTCCTCCTGTGTCTTCTGAAGCAGGGTGGCCAAGGCAGGGAGTGCCCAAACCATGGAACACAGAAATCAAGGTGAAGGGGGAGGTTTGGAAAACATCAAACCCTAAAGGATGTAGACACAAGAGATTTCCAGGGACTCAGACATCTGAGCAGAGAAAAAAGCTGTGCTTTTGTAGCAGACACATGATGCTTAACAGCTGGGTCAACTTAAGAGGTCTGTGTACAAAAGAGGAGGAGAGATTTTTATTCACAGGAGAAAATACGCCAGGGACTGGAGAGCCAACTGCTGAGGAGGCTCAGTGGCCTCTGGCTGGCACCATTTGGTTGATGTTTGTTCAAGAGACATCTCAGCAATGCTTACAAAACTTCACAAACCATCATGGAGCAAAGCTCAGCTTGGACTCAGAAACACCCTTCTCAAAGGGCTACTCAGGGTGATTGAAGAGTAGTTTAAATGACAAGAGTTTAAGCAAACCAAGAGAGGTATTTTTCAGTTCAGTGCCATGTGTTGAAGCAGGGCATTGTGGATCTGCTGTTTTCAGCACCCTGTTCCCCATCTGTTACACCCTAGCACGGGGTGGGCACCTCCCCAAACACTGCTGCTGAAAGAACGGCAAGAGCTGGTTACAAATCCCAGAAATTTTTTTTTTTTTTTTTTTTTTTTTTGCAATAAACAGGTTCTGAATGATGTCAGTGGGTTAAAAAGGCTCCATTATCACATTGAATGCCTGACCCAAACCCAGCTGGCATCCACAGAAGTCTTCTAGTGACTTCAATAGGCAGCGGGTCAAGCCTGAAGAGATGCACCACACACTGAGCCACCTAAAATCAAGACAAACTCAATCAACTTTGTGAAATAACAAGATTTACCTCACTGCAGCCTCCATAACCCCTGCTAATGTCAGGGTTCAGGCTTTGAGGAACCGAATATTAAAGGCTTCTCCAAGATGAAAGTCAGCAAGTAGTAATTTCGGTAAACCTCCACGGGGATGCAGGGATTAGCTGGGGGGGAACAGCTGGGCTGCTATTGCTCCTGAAAATCAGGTCTTTTGTTTCCTTCTCTCAGCCTTTAATAAGCTTCACTGGAGGCAGCTTTTAAAATAAAACCCAAAGCTTGAGCGTAAGCCCTTCATCCCTCTCTGTCCTGGGCAGCTCTTACACCCTGTCCTGCTGTCCATGCATGTCCACCTCTGAAGCCAAAAGCCATGGGGTCGTGTCAAACTCGTTCTGCAGGATCAGCTCCTACCACAGAGTGTTACTCACTGGGTTGTTGGAGATACGGTGCCAGGCCCGTAATACAAATAGCTTCCGAAAGAAAAATTAATGTAGAGTGTCAACAGCCCAGAGCTCCAGATAGGCCAGAGGAAAACAAACTGTGAGGCATTTTGTGAAGGTGAGGAAATGGAAAGGCTGTTTGCCTGCATTTCACCTTGCACAGATGGGAAAATAGTGCATGGGCACACTGACACTCATCACCTTTAGAGGTGTCCCAGGGCTAAATCCTCACTCACCGTGATGAAATGTAGGGGCAAGCCTGCAACTTTTATGCCTCAATAATAGAAGAAGCTATTTATACAGAGATGTGAAATATTTAGATTCAAAGTGTTTCATTTCACTTAATTTAATATCACTTAACACTTGTGGAACTTCTATAAATGAAATCACTAGAGATTCAGATCCCTACTGTGTCCAAATGTATCTGGAAAAGAAATGTGTCCATTTTCAGTGCAACAAATGCTCAATTGCAGATTTTCAGCGCAATAAAACCCCCAGACTAGCAATTTAATTATTCAGCTGACTGGTGGAAGAATAAGAAGTTAGAGAAATCTAAAGCCATGTGATGAACACTCTGGAGCAAGTTATAACAAATGTTTGCTTTAAGACAATAACTGAGCTATCCAGAAGCTTGCACTTACGGGATAATGATCATTTAATAATTATGCAAGAAAGTACCATCTTTGTTCTCATAATCTCTCCTCATACGGTCAAAACTATTTTATTCCTTAGAGCTACATGCAATAGGAGTATTCTTCATGCCAGAATTTTTGACCAAGGTCTTAATCCTGGAACAGGAGGCATATGGCCAGACACATTCATTTCCATGAGTACTCATGCAAACATAAATCTCCTGCCCTGAAATCAGTGTGCTGAAAAATGCCCAAGCCACTCCATTAGGTGCAATCTCAAATTAGTGAGCTCATTGCTCCTTCCTCTTATCCCCCAAACTCCTCCAGGAAGGTCATCACTCTTTGCCACTGTCCATGATACTGGTGGTGGAGAGCAGACAGTTCCTGCCAACCCCAGCAATGAGCTGCACATAAATGGGGACTTTCAGGGTTTTCGAGGCTTAAAGACCTGAGCACAGTTTCAGAGCCAGTAATACTCCCTGTTTGCAGAGAGCCTGTGGTCTAAAGGAGGAGAAAGGGGAAAGGAGGATGGTTGGGTACCACACAGCTGAGATTTCAAGGAATAAACAAGGAAAGAATTGTCAGCACACGGTGTTGGAGTACTGCAGGAGTTCCACCAGCAGCCATTCACCCAGCCTTCTTCCAGTAGAGGATTCACAAGGATTTGGTCTTTTTAACCTGCTGATGAGCTGTGGGAGCAGCCAGCACAGGATGCAGGCCCAGAACCGGGATCCAAATGCATTCTCATGGCACAGACTGTTATTAGCCACAATACTCTTCTGGCATTAGACAATTTCTAATTGCGTTACTAATTACATCACCAATTAAGTACAATCTGCCATTTCTGGAATTCTCTCTCCAGTCAAATGCTGTCCTTGAGGCATTAAAAATGCGCTGACATCCAGCAGCAGGAGCAGCAAATCACAGCGTCCTCGTTATCACAGGATCCCTGTTGAACTGCTGCCCATCAGATAAGCCTGCAGGAGCCTCAGCATCCTCCAGCCAGCTCAGGCTGTGCCTTCACTCGCCCTGCAGCAGCTGATGCAGCCCAAATCACAGAGGCAGCACCCGAGAAACAAGCATCTCCCACACCGGGGCAAGCCCCTGCCTACTGGGGTCGGAGGTGATACAAGGTCCTGGCTTCTCACGCAGACCCAAAAAAGACTGAAAACTCCCCTCTCCTCCCTGCTCTTTGCCTGCCTGCTTCAGGCCATGCTTTCCACAGACTCATCTCTGCCACGGAGTAATTTTTTCCGGCAGCCTCGAGACACGGCAGCCCTGATGAGCTCTGAGCTGCCAGCACGCAGTGGCAATCGGCACCAATTCGGGACAGAATGCATCAGCTCTGGGGACACTACGGGAGCCATCGGAAGGGGGATGGCAGCAATCAGGTGCCAAATGAGCCCTCCCTGCTCAGGAGGCAGCTCACAGCCCTTCTGGGGAGAAAGCCACATCCCAGCTAGCCAGAGAGCCGGCGTGTTTGCAGTACCCCCAGTCCTCTCTAGCAGCAGTGAATATGCACAATGTGGCTTTGGGAACAGCTTCACTGGCTCTCCTCCACCACAGCTTAACTCCTCGTGGCGATAGGCTGGGCTGGGGGATGTTCCTCTGTACCACCTGTGTGAGTCTGGAGATTTTTCCCCATCCCACCAACACCCTCCTGAGATTAAACAATCTAGGAGACACCTGGTTTTGCAGACTGTTTCACCCTTGGGGGACATGGCTTGATAAACTGCACCTCCTCTTCTCCCACCCCACCTTACCACCAGCTGGTTCTCTCCACCATCACACACTTCACATCCAAACCACTCAGGGTGAAGCTCCCACTTGCTGCTCTGCATTTTGTGCCATCAAGCTTGGTCCCTTCTGGCTTGTTTTGACAAAGCCGACCAATCACTCTTAGCTGGTTTATTTTAGATGCTTGTCTATCCACCACAGTTCTTATTAGAAGGGAGGAAAGCAGGAAACTTGCACTGCAAGGACAAAGAGCAAATGCCCCGGTAAATCCTGTGCATGATGCTGCCAGACTGATGCTTACAGTTATGGCTTCGTGTTTGCAGAAGAGTCAGTGAATGATCTACAGAAGGAAAGGAAGGTAATGGCCTGGGAATTGTGCATCAGTGGGGCACAAAGGGTGACAAACTCAGGGTGGCACCCTAGGACAGTTCCAGAGCCCCTCTCTCTGCCCTCACCATGATGGGACCGGAGCCAGGAGAAAGGTGTAATTGGGTCACCTGTAACAGCAGTGACACCAAAAGCTTTTGTAACACATGTGACATCCACTGAGGGAAAATGCAACACAGAGTTAAATATTAAACTAGGATAACCGTGTTAACTCGGCCTTTTCAAATTTAGGTCCCTTCAATATGATTTTTCTCCTGCACAAGCAAAGGCCAAGTGAAGAGTCATCAGATTTGTACAGCGCTTCTCCTTCCTGTGCATTGATTTTCCAGACTTGACATAAATCCATTCCCAGCATCAATTGCCTGCCCAGGACTCTCCTCCACTGGAGTTGCACTATTGTCTGGTTTGGCATCAATACAACTTCTTGGAGGCAGCACTGAGGCAAATCAGAAAACGCCTTGGGGCTACAGAGTCCCAGTTGGATAACGCCACTGGAAGAACAAACCTGCACTAAACTCTGGGAAACAGCACCCCAAAACACTTCACAGGATCTCAACTGAGGTCGGCTGAGACCACCTATGTCCTGCTACCCAAGGGGGTTGCTGTCTCCTCCCATGCCAGCACTGTGTCCCTGCCACCCCTGGTGATGGCACAACACATCTTGGGGAAAATTTTGCCCTCTCAGATGCAAAAGCTGAGTCTGGGCTTTGGATGTTTTACAGACTGATTTAATCTTTCTTGACAACTTGTCTTCTATTGAGTGGATTTGTTTAAAAGGGAGAGAGCAGTTGTTAATGTGTACAGGAAGGGAAAGAAAACAGTCCCTGCTCCACTGGTCCAACAACCCCGCTGCCACCGCTGTCATGTCAGGGGAAATTAGGCTGGAGGGGTGCAAGTCCCACAAAGAAGTTGTGTTTTTCTGCTAAATGTTCTTTAAGAGACCTCAGCTGGCCTCTTCCTGACAGTGATACTTCACTCCAAAAGTTTCCACTGGCTCAAATTTCACTGAGGCTGAGCTCTTCAAACTAGCGGGGAATGAGATGCTTCCGTGGGAGTGAGTTCCTCAGGAGCCCTGAGCATCCTGGAAGCTGAACTCTACATGAAAGGCACATTGAGGACAGGCACTGAAGGAAATACAAATCATTTGCCTAATGAGCAGACAAACTTTTCCTAGCTATTTTCACTGCACTTCCAGTGGAATTATTCAGATTTCTCCTGCCAGGTCTCTGTTATTGGTCTGTGCTCTTCCTACTGCTGTCGTCATTCCAGCTAGCCCTTGTCCACTCAGGAAATTCATGATTTGTATATTTTTGTGCATGGTGCTCTCAAGATGTCTGAAAAATGTTCCTGTGAATCAGGAACTGATTTATCACTCTCTGGAGATGATAAATTTTTGTCTGCTTCCTGCATCTCTCTGTTAAGATACCATGTGAATACAAATTTGTTTGGAAAGGTTGCATTAAAACAATAATATGCCTTTCTCTTCTTATGTTTTTTATAATGCAGCTATTCCCATTTCACATCAGAAATGCAAGATATCAGTATTTGAAAAGATATTTGGCTGGGTTAGCTGAAGATATCTCATCATTGGCTAACATTAACTTTGCCTTTAGGATTATCTGTCCAAATTTCATAGATAAAATGGGAGAAAATACTTAGTATTTGTGGGTTACAGCGGCTCTGAGCAGTCGATTGCTCTGCAGGATTCCTGTCCTCAGTCCACTTCCCAAACTTCGGCACTGCTCTTTGGACATATCCCGCAGTGGAACTCGAGCTCTGGCTCTGTCTGAGTGCAGGGAGAAAGTCTCCAAGCACCTCCAGGATTTCTCAGTCCTCACAAGGACAGGACACTGCTGATTTCTGTCCCTGGCAAGGGAGCTGTTTGCAGTGGGCACAGGCTGGGGGAGGCCAGGTCCCAGATGGCCGAGGCACCAGGGGATGGTCACCAACAGCCACCCCGGATGGCTGAGCAGGACAGGGAGAGGTGGTGGCTGTGCCCAGAACCCCCAAGTCCCTCACTGCAGCCCCACTTCCAGCCCCAAGCTAAACCTTAGCCCATTCCAGGTAATGGAAAAAGCTACACCATGGGGCTCTGGGGCCAGCCAAAAATGATGAATAAAAATTGTTTGACAGCTGCACAGTCAGAGGTCTGATCCCGCCCAAGTTCACAGCTGCAGAAATCCCGACAAGATGAACACTCTGGACCCACCAAGCTCTGTTGTGTCAGCCGTGTCCCTTCGTGGGCTGGCACTGTGGTGCTGGGAATGGAGCAGAGGGACTGAGCTTCACCCCGTTCTGTGGGCAGCGGACAGGCCACTGCCTCCCGAGGGAGGGGAAAAGCCAAACCAAACCCCTTCCAAAAGCACGGGCAGAAGGGTCTCACATCCCATAATATGTATCGAGGCCAACTTTGTTCCTTTGGTAATTAACCACATTACAGGTGAATTAGACATTCTTATGTCCACTAAAAGAAGCAGAGATGCAGCTCCTAACAAATTTGGACTGATAGATAATGCTGATCTCTGCTGCAGATCTGGCTAAGGAATGAAAAGAGCCCAGCAGTCGCAACCTCTGCTGCGAGCATCGCTCCATCGCATCCTGCTGACCCTGCCATCCTCCACCGGGCAACCCCAGCACAGATATAACCACAAAAGGGCTCTTCCCAATCCCCCCCCCCCCC
>VZRN01000404.1:4132210-4227532 GCA_013397935.1 Dasyornis broadbenti
GTCTGTACCAAGCCGCCCCCTCCCCCCATCTTGGATGTCAAAGATTCTCAATACCGTCCAAGAGAAACTGGAGGAAACAGAAAAACACATCTAGTCTTTTCCTTGGGCTGGGAACTAGCAGCACTTTGTAGGCTGAACTCAAATACTCTCAACAGCAGTTCATCTTACTCAGACAATTTGCAATAAATGTGTACATTTTTAACAGCCTACATACACATCAGACTCCTTTTGCAGATAATGACAAGAAAAACAAGGAGTTCCCTCAGCGATGATGTGCCCACATAATGGAGACAGTCGTCAGGAGCTGGGAAGGCAGGGAAAAGGCAAAAGAGGAGGATATTTTTTTGCATGGTAAAAACCCTGCAATTTGGCTCATGATATGTCCTTGGGCAAATCTCTCATTTTGACCACATTTAGGGAAAATTACCCTATAATAGCAGCAGATGAGACTTTTAGTTGATTAACTGTGTGCAAAGAGGGAAGCATTTGGGCTTAGCAAATGCTTGCTTCTGCCTCCACATTCTCACTCTGCAGCATTTCCTTACTGAGGATAGTGCATGGCACAGCACGAACCCCCTCCATTCTCTCACCTTCTAGGTTGAAATACTGGGACTGAATTTACAATTAAAAAGAGAGAACAGCAGCTAAGTGAGCAGCAAAATATTTGCATTGTTGTAAACTGCCAGGTTGCATGAACTGTGAAGTCCCCGGGCTATTTTGGGATAATTCAACACCTTTCAACTGTCACATAAAATTTCATGGGGGATGATGCTTGGCATTGTTTATATGACATTAGCTTCACCTTTTCATCCTACTGGGGACCATCAAATGCAAAACCGGATTAAATTTGGCAGATCACATTATATATGGGGAAGTGAGAAATATTGCTGTATCACAATTGATTTTCCCAAAGGCACCAGCCAACCTCTGGTATTTTGATACTGAGGCGATAAATAATTTTCCACTAGTAATTTCCATATTCAGTAAGCTGAGGAGTTTTTCTCAGTATGCAAATGAGACTTATTTAAAGCACCATTTTCTGTTGCTCACAATTAGATTGATTTGGATGGCTGCAGGAGGATGTTTGTCTTGGGTGTTGCTGAATGGGCAGGAGCAGAGGTAAGTCCTTCATGCAACATAGACTTGCCTTTGAACTAAACTTGCTGAGCTTGACCTGGCTGGACAAGAAATGTGCCAAAAAGGAGCATGTGGGTTATCAGGAGTTTTATGCTTTGGATGCTACAATTATTTTACTTGATTGTAAATACTTGGGGAGACACAGAAATGAGCAGGTGACGCAAAAGGTTTGAGTGAGCCTCAAAGCCAGCCCTGAGTGGATGGAAGAAACTTCCCAAGTAGCAATTCTGAAGAGACTGCATTTGCTTTGTTTCTGTAATATCCCAATTTCTTATTAATTTCGACAACAGAATTGAAAAGCACCAACACAGTCAGGTCCACTAATCTTGCAGTTGAACATAACAAGAGGATAAAAAGCAATGCCCAGAAAGTGAATAATGAATTTGATCACAGACATAAAAAGGGAGGTCTTGACCCAGATATACTAAAAATAGAACCAGCACCATTTTTAGCAGGACCTACATTTCCTTCGAGACACCAGTGATAATCAAATAGACAAAGTATAAAATGGTTGTCCTCAGCCCACCTTCACTGCATGCCAGCTCCAGCTGAATTTCTGCATTGGCTTCTCCTAAGCCTCAGGAGAAGGCTCTGACCAGCTCAGCACATCCCATCCCCCTTGCATCATTTGGTGAAAACACTCTGAGATATTTCTGATGGGCTGGATGGGAGATAGAGCAAGAAGGAGGGGAGAGACAGGGCTGGAAGGGCTGTGAACAGCACAAACAAAATGAGCTGAAATGTGTGCTGGCTACTGCGCCCTGCCCTCCCACCAACATTTCCCACCCCCAGACCTAAAGGAGCAATCAGTCAAGGGGCTCTTGGATGTACTGCACAAGCCTCAGCTGATGAATTAGCAAAGAATAAAATCTTTCCTCCAAACAGCTCCTCCTCATCTCACTCACAGGACAAATCAGTCTCGGGCAGCACAGCAGCGGGAGTGTCCATGAGACCCCTTCCCCTGGCACCAGCCTGTCACATCTCCCAGCCTGGCTGTGGGACACAGAGCCCCTTTGGTCCCCCTTGCTCTCCCCCTTTCCCTGGCTGCCTCACCGGCGATGGCAAGGTTGTTATTCTGAGTCATCCTCGAGCCGCTGCTCCACTGCAGGCCCCGCTGTGAGCATCACTAACGCGCCTGTTTCCAGTTTGCACACCACGTGAAAGCAGTTTAAAGGAAATTTAGTCCCATGGAGAGAGCCAGCACTAGGTTGATGTGTCTCACAAACTCTAAATTAATGAGTTCTACACACAGAGCTGAACTCAGCTCTCCGAATACATTTGCATTCGTCACTCTTGCAGGCCCTGTGATGGGTTGATGGCAAAGCCTGTCCTTCCCTTCCCAGCCTGATGTGGCACTTTCAGTGGAGGTGCCTGCAGGCACCAGAGAGCAGCCCTCGGGTTACTCACACCTGCTGCACCTTTCCAATGCTCCTACGCTCTGCCATGTTGTTGCACCAGTTTTAAGTTTGCTTCCTAAGGCTTCACTTCCAAGCTAGACATTACCTTCTTTGTTTAACTCATATTCCTTGCTTCCTTCTGCCTCTCTCCAGCAGGCAGGAGAGTACCTCAGTGCCTGGTTAAGAATCTCTGCTGACATAAATGGGTGCGTCGTTACATTTTTGGTGCTGCTCCTCTCACTTAGATGGGGAGAAAGTTTGATCTCTTAAAGATAAGAAAACTCAGTCAAGAAACTTTGAAATCTCCCCATGGGGAGACTTGTTCTGCTTTTTTATGGTGGCACATGAAGTGCTGCCTGTTAGCAAGGTGTTCCTGGCAGAGATCTTTAAATCAGGGACGTGTGAGCCTTAACGCGCTGATGTAAAACCCACACTGGTTTGTACATGAGCTGCTGTGTGACCCAGCAAGTCTTGTAGGAGTCAGAAAGCTGCACTGAATCAGCATCACGGGCTGCTGGGGCTCAACAGAGCAGCCAGGAACCAGCTTACTGAGGTCAACATCCCACCAAAATATGTCAAATGATGGTTGAGGTGTCCTTTAGCAAAGGGTGGTTCTTGGTGCCTGGAAGTTTAGTGCCCACCCGGAAAACTTTTATAGGAAATTACATTTTGGAAGAAACTCCCTTCCAAACAACAGACACTTTCTCCACATCCTGAGTCTGATCTAAAGTTTGCCATCAACTTGCTCTCAGAGGAAAACTTGGGAATGACAGAGCAGTCCATGAAATGAAGCCTGTCCTCCTTCCAGCTCCCTCAGAACTCCAGCTACAACTCAGCACGAAGGAAAGAGAGCAGAGCCTGAGTCACTGGCAAGTTTCTCTTCCTTGAGGCTGTTATAAATATGATAAACCATTTTTTGTTGTTTTAAAGTGCTGCCTAGAGTTTAATAAATGTTCATATGTATTATTAATCGGAGGTATTAACCCTAAATCTCATAATAAAATTACTCAAGCATTCCAAGCGATCTCAGATGCTTGCAAGACCCTTGCAAGATACTAATTAAGCTACATTGGAACAATTGTTCAGTAAATTTTACAGTCAGGTTTCATCTTCTCTTTAGAAGAGCAGACTACAAATTTATGCAACATGAAATGGGAGCTAATGAACTTGGAGGATATTCAGTATGGAGCATGCATCTAGGAAGCGGCAATAAAAACATTAACAGTGCTTTGAGATAATAGACTATTTAAATTCATATTTGTAGAAGTCGTGGACTAATCTGCAGTGATGTACAGTTTAGATGTTTTCTCCTGGAGGGCACAAGCCTGAATACTCAGGGATGCAGATTCTCCAGTGGAAGAAATTTCACACAGTGATGCCAGGTTGGGACAGCTGGCAAAGATGGGCCCTTGGAGATCGCACCATGCTGGGGACCTCGAGTGTGGGAGCATCACAAGGATCTGCAGGTTGGCCTCGTGCTGGAGAAGGAGTCCACAATTTGGTCTCCTCAGAACTGAGGGTGGCCCTGGTCTGCTCAGCGAGGAGCAGATGATCCTGTCCTGGTATAAACTTTCCTCCACGGTAAGGGCCTGTGTCTCAACTCTGCTTAGTGCCTGGCGTGATAAATATTAAAAAGTAAATAAAGGAACCTGTTAACAGCACATCAGTCACTTCAGAGCTTCATAGAATGATTTTTTGCAGGTCGGAGTACCCAGAGCTCTCATCAACACTTGCAGCAATCCTGGGCTGTATGATGGAAATCCAGACCCACTCATTTCCACAGCTTTAAGATGAGTTTTGTAAGGATAAGCCCTACATCCAGCAGGGCTCAGGTTCTGGTATCCAGCCAATTCATAAAACCTTATAAAGCCTCTTCTTTTTCTCCATATGTGGCTGAACCAGTGCTGGCATGTGATGAAAACAGAGAATCCCCTTGCTAAGCCAGCCAACACAAATCATTTAATTCCTGGTCTGCCAATGGCTGCATTTTAGCATTGTCTCACCAGACCTGGAGCTGAAGGGAATTTGGACATCCGTTATTATAGCTGTGCAGCACCACATCCTGGCTTTTGATCTCCAGCAGTGGCGTAAATCAGCTCCTTGGGGACCAGAAGTCCCTTGGGGATCTGTGTCTGTGGCCCACATCAAACACTGCTGGGAAGCACAGATCCAGCCTTTAGTATTTATATCATGTTTCCAGCTGTCTGCAGTGCTACAATGCCAATGATTTATTCATTTATTTATTTCACCCTTTGCACACAGTTTGCAATGCAGAGAGAGAGCGAGATGCAGTCATGCTCTGGCTGCATGTACCAGGGGTTTTTGAGAGCCCCCCATGTGCTTAGCACGGCAAGGAAGGGGCTCCACAGCCTTCAAGAGCACCCAGGTGAGCACTGGCAGCGCTCCTGAGGTCCTTGAGACATGCCAAAAGTTGCCAGAAGGCAAAATAGGGAAGGGGCTCCCTCCACAGCTCCTCAGGGCTGGGCAGAAACGGGAAGGGAGATTTAGACAAAGGAAAAGGGAAAGCACCGCAATTATCTCTGGTGAAATTCAGGACTTTCCTGGGACTTTCTCATTGGACTGGTGGGAATTGTTAAGACATGAAGGATGTCTTGCAAATGCTTTTGCCCTTTGGACTGCACTGACTACTCTTTGTTAATCTAATTCTGCAGGAAGGGATTAGCCTGACACATGCATCATATTTCACTCTTTTACACCAAAAGGACTCCAGGCTTTTTTTTTTTTTTACCATAGCAAAACCAGGCCCTAATGGACACCATTTTTGCTCAGGAAATGTCCCTAAAGAGCTCAGAACAAGGATGTTGGAAGCGTGACATGCCCTTCTGTCCTCTCTCCAACCTCTGCCCTGCTGTGGGATCACAGGCTCCAGTCCAGCCTCAGGACCCCAGGATGCTCCAGATCCCCACGGTGCCTGGACAGAACGTGCCCAGAGTGATGTGCTGCCCTGCAGGGAGCTGGTGGAGCTGAGAGCATGCCTAGGAGCTGTCACGAGAACAGGTTTTAACGAGGGCTGGGGCTCTGTTTGGGTTCCACACTCAATTCATAACTGCTGCCCACCCCTCTCGCAGGAGAGGAGGGTGTGAAACATCTGCTGGAGACTTCTGGGTATCTCAGAGCTCTGAGGGGTGTGTGACGGGTGTGTGGCCAAGGCTCAGATCCAGGTGAGCAGCACGCGCTGCTCTGCAGCACCTGGCCCAGGGGAGAGCTGCTGCACGCGCTGCACAACCACATCAGCGCCTGATTCACGGACAGATGCTCCTCATGACGCTGCTCACAAAACCTCTAATTTTTTGCAGATGATGGAAAGCTCCTCTCTATATCCAGAGGGATCCAGCAGTGTTGGGCAGCTTAGCGAAACTCCCCAGCACATCAGAGGAGACTCATGCAGCTCCAGCCTCACGCTCCCCCTCTGGAAGGACGCCAGGCAGAGTCTTGTGCTCCCAATAATCCCCTCGCTGGCTGCTTACACAAACACAGAGCAAAACAACCCAGCGCTTCCCAAAGTTACAGTTTTCAATTAGATTCCTTGGGCAAGACCTGAGTCATCTCAGCCCTCTTTTGTAGTTATTTTAACTCTGTTCTATGATTTTCATAAATAAAGGTTACAGGGTTACTTTTTCTCCTCAGCTTCCAGCAGGTCGCCTGCTTTGCTCTGGCATCTTTGCTTGTGTTCAGCAGTGACTAAACTTTCTCTGTGCTTTCCCCAGAGTTCCCCAGCCTGGCTGCTGGAGGCAATGGACCTTCCTGGGCAAAATGGGAAAGAGCAGGGACTG
This sequence comes from Dasyornis broadbenti, assembly GCA_013397935.1. Classification (NCBI taxonomy): domain Eukaryota; kingdom Metazoa; phylum Chordata; class Aves; order Passeriformes; family Dasyornithidae; genus Dasyornis; species Dasyornis broadbenti. The sequence goes on from VZRN01000404.1 coordinate 4,138,539, forward strand.
TGGATCAGATCTGGATCAAGCACAGTATACAGCCTTGGAGCGAAGCAAAGGTTATTGCTATGGAAGTAGCAAGTCAGAATAAAAAATGGGCTGCACTTAATTCTAACAATTTTTGTGATCATACTGAGCATGGAATAAAAAAGCTTGGCCAAGTCAAGGGGGTCTTTCCCTGAGGCAGGAACTCTGTTAAACCACAGAGCCTTCATACACTTAAGAATTCACCAAAGCAACTTCCAGAAACATCCCCAAGACCTCGCTACGCCAATGATCAATTGGCACTGTTATTGTCATGGTGCAATAATCTTCTTCACTAGTTTTCTTTTTAAAATTCAGATGAGGTGGATTAGATAAGGCAAGTACCCAGGCAAGGAACAAATGCGTTTCTTGTACGCAGAACGTGTATCAGAAAGTACAACTGTCTGAGCAGATGTGCTAATGGACACAGACCCTGCACTGGAACCAATTACCTCATCATTAATAAGAGAGAAACCAGTTACACATCCCAGTGATGCAAAAGGGAAGGCAAGGATTTCATTAAAGGTAAGCTCGAGCTGGAGCAGCAGAACTTTTACCTACTCTTAAGATATTTTTCTGGGTGCCCAGCACAGCACAGCACATCACTCTCTTGCTATACAGAACCTCACACATCCTCACCGAGCCCTCCCTGGCAACATCAGCCTCTGAAGATTTCAAAGACTTCTTTCATCTGGTGGCTGGAGGGCTGGAAAACTCTGGTGCTTTTTCTCCCCTTTCTGAAAGTCTGAAAAATGGGTGTAATAAGCTTAGAAAAGGGTCTCCCTACCTCCAGGCTATTTAGCACTCTGCTCGTGCTGGGCAGCAGGCATCAACGTAAAGGCCAAAACAGTTTCTAATGATTTCTGCCAAATTTGGAGGAATTTGAGAGAGCATCTTCCCATAACCTGTCCTGCACTGCACATGACCTCTGTGAAACAAATACAATGCAGTGACCACCTCTGCTATGAATTGAGACAGTTTATAACAAGCAAAACCTGTTGTCAAGAATAAACAGACTTCAAATTTTGACTGACCACCACTAATGCCAGGCCTGGATCATTTCATTGCTGAAATCTGTGGGCAAAACCCTGACACTGACAGCAGGCTGATGAATGAAGATCTTGAAGCTTGTCCTGACTCTCAGGAAAGCAGTAAATCAATGACTTAGGCAAACCCCAAGGCCTTGAGTGCTTGGGAAGTGAATGGTGAAATTTAAAATCAATGGGAAGCGTGGCAGGAAGGCAGCGCGGGGCGGGCGGCAGAAGGGACGTGCAGCTGTTGTTCAGCTGGGGTGAGCTGCCAGCACGCTGGATCCTATAAGCCAATTTTACTTAATAATCCCACTAATATGGAATGACACTGGTTGTAATCCTTCGGTGATTACAGTGTGGACCAATGCCTCAGCATCTCTGCGAGGATTTAAGGGACAGTGCAGCATCCAGAAAGCTGTAGCCAGACTTTTCCTCTCAACTGGAAGGGAAGAGACTATCAAGGCACAGAAAAGCAGAAGCTGCTGCATGCTCATCCATATTTCTGCAGAGGAAAAAGAGAGCAAAACTGGAGCTTCCTCGCTGTGGTATCTGCCAAGTGCCTCTGCAAAGCAGAGTCCAAACCCAGAGAAAAAGGGTGAAAGCACAGCAGGGCACTGCAGCAGGAAAAATGGCACAGAGAGGTGAGAAGAACTTGAATGAAACCAGTGCAGGAAATCAGGGGCCAGCCCTGGGTTTGAGAAATAGCCAAGAGAACAAAGACAACATTTACAGTTGGGGGATTTTGAACAAAGAACTTGAACTCTCTCTGCTTGCACCCAGTGGGCCCAGGAGAAGAGGCACTGGGGAGAGAAGGAAGCCAGCAAAAGGGAGTCAGGAACACTTCATCTGTCCTGTTTCCCTGGGAACATGGGATCATGGAACGCTTTGGGTTGGAAGGGGTCTTAAAGATCGTCTCGTTCTACCCCCTGCCATGGGCAGGGACACCTTCCACTATCCCAGGTTGCTCCAACCCCCATCCAGCCTGGCTTGGGACACTTTCAGAGATGAGTTATGCACAGCTTCTCTGGGCAACCTGTGCCAGGGCCTCACCACCATCTTTGTAAAAAAGGTTTCCTAGGATCTAGACTGGATCTACCCTCTTTTAGTTGAAACCATCACCCCTTGTCCTATCACAACAGGCCCTGTCTGCCCCCATCTTTCCTATAATTCCCCTTTAAGTATTGAAAAGCCACAAAAAGGCTTCCCCAGAGCATTCCTTTCTCCAGGATGAACCACCCTAAGGACATTTTAAATATCGTTTCATGGTCTCTTGTCCACCCTACGGAGTTTCCCTCACCACCAGATGCCTGAGCTTTTGCTGAAAACAGGCTTCAGACAATGCTGCATCTGAGTTTAGCTAGATCCACATCCTGATCCGTGAGGAGATGCCAGGCAAAACCCACCAGATCCGTGAATTACTACCAGGAGTTTAAATTACTGCTGATTTATTGGAAGCGTCACTTGTACAATATTTTCAATGTCTATCACCAGCCTGGGAAGTGAGGAACTGGAGCACAGTGAGGAGGTTTCACAGGCTAGTGAATCACCGTGGGGGGTGCTGTGAAATTATCAGCTGTATATTGAGAACTGCTGGAACGACTCCAGGAGCTGAGGACAGATGCAAAATTGTAGAAAGATCGGTCAAAGCATCACCACCAGCAGCAGTGGATAAGCCATGTGGGCCAGGGGGCCTGAAGAACAGCTGGCCAAAGTGGGCTTGCTGAATTATTGTAACAAAATTAGACAAAAACCACGGAGGAAATGACTGCAACCCTTTACATTAAGGCAAGAGGCTTTCCATGATGGAACAGCTGGAAGACTTGGAGAGACCATACTCTCCTGATAGTAATCACTAAATTGGTCAAATTCAGCCAGTGAAGATGTTTTATTATGAACAGATGGAAGTTTGGGTTTAACTCTGCTTTGCATGAGTGTATTCAAAGCAGCTGGTAATCCCTCTGACACAGGGAGAGGATGTCTGCATGGCAGAACCATGGATTGGTGAGAGCTCCCTGAATCCAGGAGCTGCCTAGAGCTCAGGGCAACCCCAGGGTCTGGAAGGGACAAAATTGAGGCAGATGATTGACATCACCACCAATAAAATATCCACTTTTCATCTCCCAGATGAAATGCCCCCAACTCTTCCCCCATGGCATCTCCTCTTCCCACTCCAACTGGCCACTCCCATAGGTGACACAGGTCCCAGCTGGCTGACACCACCTGCCTAGGCCTCTGGCAAGCCAAGGTGGTCCTCTGGAGATGGAGCACCAAGAAAAGACTTTTATCTCTCTTTAGAACTGAGAGGGAGGAAAATGCCTTCAGACTGCAAGTTCAAACAAGAGGCAAAGGATAGCACAGAGCCATCTTCGCTGGTCGTGAAAGCACAGTGCTGCACCCCTGCAAATGCCAAAATGACGAAGCTGATGGTTTTCCATGTCCTACATCTTATGTCCAAAGCATCAAATCAATAGCCTTCTAGATAAAAGCTATAGCAAAATGTGAAAGTCAGAGAAAAATCTTCTTATGTCTCAGTTAAAGTGTATTGCACAGCTTGAATCACAAGGGTTTACGTTTACATCACAATCTGGTTGTAAAGAGCCTTTTAACTGATGTTTTTTTAAAATTACCAAGCATTTGGCATAAGGTGCCTCTCAAGTAGAGCCATTATTTTCCAGTCATGGCTGTGTGGTGCCTCTGAAGGCACTGGAGGCTGCAGAGGGAGCAGTGTGCTCCGGAGCGGTACCTGCTGGGCTGGTAGGATGCTGCTCCAAACCTAAAACAAGCTGGGAGATGCCTGTCTGCTGACAAATGAATATTTCCCCGTATGAAAATCACTTTAGATTTCTACTCCTTCAGTAAATTAACATGCGCTTGGCAATGCTGAAGCCTTTCGTCTCAAATGACCTCATTCTCCATGTTCTTCAAGTTGTGAGCTGTCCCTCACCATTCAAGGTTTGTCCTAATATAGACACTCTCTCCCCTCATCACCAGTGTGCTGGGATGAATCATAAATCATATTTCTAATTGTGAACCCACATGCCAACCTACATCTGGAGAGATGACTCTTTTCAATAGCCTTAAATCTGCAGCTTTCTTTGTCGGGGTGAAGTTTTACAGGTTGTTTTCTCTATCTCTGAACAAAGAAGCTTTGAAAAACCTGCAGTGTTCAGAAATGCCTTCTTGTTTTGTTCCTCCGGTGTAGGCAGTTTCCCTGAACTTTGCTTATCCTTGTATTATATTAACAAGGAGACTGCGAGTGACTGAGCAATCACAGCTTCATGAGTTTCTTGCAACAGAATTGGAATTAACTCAGAGAATCATCTGAAAAGGAAACTTCTGTAGGGAGGAGAAAGGAAACTAAAATATAGCAACCACAGATTGACTCTTTATGCCCATCTGACCAGAACCACACATGATGAGAACTTCTGGAAATGTGTTTGGTCTGTGGCAGACCGGTGACTTCACAGTTCAAAGACTTTAGCTGAAGGAAACCCTGGTTTCAGCCTAACTGAAGCATTTTCCTAGCTTGGACCACACCAGGGAAAGAGCAGCTCAGACACCGCCTCCCATCCCCTTAAGTATTCAGTAAAATCCCAAATGAACTTGAACAACACTTGGTGGAGGTGATGAACATCACAGGTGTGAGGTACCAGGGTGCAGTGACCACATTTCCGCTGCTGTCTGCGTTTTAGCTACCCGAGCTGCAATCATCCAGAGCTAAAAGTCACCTTGGGGATGGTGTCTATGAGCTATAAAGGCTGTGGCGCTCCCAGCAGACTGCACAGAGGGTGAAACACGCAGTAACTAACAGACCACTAATTTTAAACCTCCCTAAAACCACTGGTTAATGTCTGCAAAGGGGAAGCAGCAGCGCTGCTGTGACTCACAGAGAGCTGGTCCCGCTGTTGCTCAAGTGATTATAGAAGTGACGGTGCCTCTCACTGCTAATTTATTCCCCCTTTCCCCAACTGACTGAGAAAGGGGAATGATTTGCATTGAGAGATCTGTCTTCTGCTCTTCCAGGGACTAACCTTAGGCCTGTTCCAGCATCCTCTGCTAAATCAGGTTGTATAAATGTGTACATAAAAGCACAAACCCAGTGCAACGCTGCTTCAAAAACAAGCAGAGGAAGCAACAATGCAGAACCTGACCTGAAACAAGCAGAAAGTTCCGGCAAACCCTGTGCTAGGAGATCCTGCATGGACAACACGTTCCCATTAGCCTGGAGGAGCTGCCCCTTTTCAGACCTGTAGCCAACAAATCATGATTTTTTTACTGAAACCACTTAGGAGTTCTCAGCAGAAAGGCCTGGATGTAGAGAAATAAACATGGGAAGCTGCTCTCTGCAAAGCAAAAGTGCTTGTGGACCACAGGAGCAGTCCGTGCCCCAAGCCTCCAGGGTGTCACCCACCCACACAGACACCTGCCACGGCCCAGTCACGGATTTCTGGGGAAAAAGGTGCTTATGAGGGCTGCAATGTGCGCCTGAATACTGAGGGGGAGCTCTGAGGTGACTACTCTGAGGAGCCTGGATGCTGGGCAACACCTGGATGGTAAAAGGGAAAATACGAACATCATTTATGCAGGGCTTCAAAGCCGCAGCCCATTCCTGCAATCCTGGCCCTGCATCCACAGCCACTTGAAGTGCAAAGCTAGATTTAGAATGATTTTACACTCCAAGAAAGCACCAAAAGGAGCCAAAGCTTGATCCCCTGACCTGCTTCACTGGCCACATCAGCTGCTTCAGATGAGGGGGCTACAGATGTGCAGACATGCAAATTTCTCTGCAGGTTTTTTAATTCATCCCAAAAGATATTTTGTCCTCACATAATCTATTCTCCACACTTTTTTTTTTTTTTCTTTTGAGCATTCCCCTAGAACGCTTCTAAACAATGAATTTTGCACCTTCCCTCCCCAAAGATGACGTGCTTTTTATACCTGAAAACATTTAAGTGAGATTTTTGACTTGGTGCCTTTGTTCGCATTGTTAAGCCGATCAAGCTTCAGTACTTTGGAGAAAAAGAGAAGAGAAACAATGTTGTTTTGTCTGCTAACATGATTGATAGACAACTTTCAATTATTGTATCTTTGCTGACTGGGAAGCACTTAAAAAGAGACAAGCTGCTGAAAGATGGGTTATTTCCCAGCTCTGTGCTGTTTTTTCCGCAGAAAAAGTATACAAGGATGCTCTCTGGTGGTAGCTGTAGGGCAGGGCTCTGCTCTGGCCATCACGCTTTTAGTTTATTTTATGGACTAAGCAGTAGTCTGAAATCTTGTTATCAAAATAGTAAATATGTACATATTTTTAAATCACTAATTGGCTCGATTAATTCTCTTTGAGTATTCCCAGGGCTTGGGCAGATTGGAGAGTTTGTTTTTACAACTTCTAAAGAACAGTGTGCTTTCCCTAGGGCCACGCTGGGGTGGAGATGCAACGTGCTCCCGGCAGAGCAGCCATTTCCCTTTTGCCTCTGATCCCATCTTTCCCTTCTCCCTGTTCCCTCATCTCCCCACGCCAGCACCACCAGCCACGCTGGGTTTTGCACTGAACAGCTCCCTGCTGATGCCTCAGTTTCCGCCTCCCAAATTTAGCTGCTTCTCCAGCCATTTTCCTTCCACCCCAGCATTTTCACCCACGAAATAACTCCATACCCACAGCACCCTGCTGCAAAGTCCTCCTCAGCCAGGGCTCCTGCCCTGGGCCAAGATTTGGATCTTGCTTTTGCCAAGTACTCTATTATCTAACTGTAATATCAAACCCGAGCAGGTCGCTGTCAGCCCTTTGAAACACTAACAGTCTTCCTATTAAATCACATTTCAGTAAATTGTGCCAGCGCAAAGACTTCTTTGGCTTGACTTATCATGGTCATGGGTTTTGAACTGGTGGCCAGCTTAAGGGCTGGTACATGACTTCCATAAATACAAGCATGAATGCAATTTTCATTCTACAAAGAGTGTGCTACAGTTTATGGCACATCAGTGTTAAGAAAATGAACTTCTCATTAATCCATAGCAATCCCACAAAATATTGCTTAGACCCAAAATGGGCTCTGCTCCCTTTTCGTGGGTGAGGGAGAGAGTGATTTTTGTCCTTTGATTCCCCTGCTTAAGGCTCTGAAATGAACCAAAGTCATGCCTGGCAATGAAGATCAGTGGTGGAAATTCAAGCAATGCTTAGAAGGGCTGGCAGGCTCCCACAGCTGAGGTTTGCTCTGACAGCAGAGTGTAAAATCACAAGCACGAACCTCAGCTTAGTGCCACTGATGAGTTTTAGTCTGGGTACAAACACACTCTTGATGCTGGTTCAGTGCTGGCCTCAGCAGCACCTTTCCTGTTGATTTTCCTCAATATTCTCCACATCAGCCCATTTCCCTCACTGACCACATGAGCGACCTCTTCTGCACATGTTGGTCCCTGAGGGGATGTTCCCCCAGAGCCATTTCTGAGTAGATCAGCAAATCCTGCCCTGGAGAGTGGGCTCAGGTAATAACATCCTTTAGGGAAAGCCTGGTGTTTGCCAAACCTCTTTCCCTTCTCTCACTGTCCTGAACATCTGACTTCTTTATTCCAAGCCCTATAAAAGCAGAATTGTAGGACCTCCAGGCCAGCACACCTGCCCTTACCACGCAGGCAAGCCTCCCCCAGGCATGCATTAGAGACAGAAAGCATCTTAATCATCCACCCTGCTGCAAATACATTCGCAGAGCTTTAATTGATTAACAGGCAGTCCTTGCCAGCAAATGAGCGCTTGGCTCCAGGGAGCTCTTTCTTGTTTTTAAACAGTGCAAAGTGGGAAAATGGCAGGAATAAACAGCGAAAGCTCCAGGGACCCCTAAGAGGGAAGGGCTGGTGGGAGGAAGGCAGAGCTGCTCCATGCGCCGACCTTATTACGGCAGGGACAGGGAGGTCAAGTGGTGGCAGAGCAAAACACCAGAGGGAACAGGAAGGAATTAAACTGCTTCTAACCCCAAAGTGCCAGCTCAACTTCAAGCCATGGGGGCAAACAGTAACAGCTTGTGGATCTTCAGTAGCTAAGGTATTGTAAAACTGCCAGAAACGCACTGATGTGCTCATCTCTGGTGACACAGCAGAACTTGTGCTGCCCCATGTCAGCCAGAAACAGCTTTCCAGCATCTACCTGGAGGTAGCAGCAGGAGGAAGGGAGAGAACAGGGCTCCCCCAGAGCACTTCCATGGCCACCACCAGCTTCTCATCTCTTCTTCCAACCATCCTTGATCCAGGAGGGTTGGCCTGATTTTAGAACCCCTTGTAAGCCTGAGAAAGGCACAGTTCACACAAAGAATGGCTTTGGCAGCACAACCAGAGCACCGACAGCAGTACCACCACCAGGGGCTAGAGTCAGTCTGTTGATGAACCCCAGCTCTTCTGCAGGGCCCGAACCATCAGGATAGAAAGGGCTCAGGGACTGATGGTTTGCTGCTGAAGCTGATTTGCAGTGCAGAAAAATACACAAGATCCCAGAAAGAAGAAGATCACTTTCTAACCAGTTCAGCTCGAGGCCAGAAGCACCTCTGACCAGGTGACAGCAGGGCTGGGCCCTGGCCACCCTCTCTCCCTGCCCTGAGCTCGCCTGTTCCTGCCTCTGCTTTGGCTGTACAGGGAGCTGCACACTCCCAGCTGCAGGGGAAGATGCTCACAGCCCCCGGTACAGCCAGAAAATCCCTATAATTAAATTCATGCAATTAAAAGTTGGCACAAAATCCGAGGGTGTTGCTGGCGGCGTGGGCGGGCTCCTCAGAGCAGGCAGCTGGTGCATGTCCTCATCGTGCTCTGCCTGGGGTGGGGTTTGCTGCTCGGTGGTTGTCACCTCACGGCCCCACAGGGTTCCCCCCAAGCCTGAGCCATTCCTGAGCAGCTCCAGGAGGGGACAGCCTCTCTCTGCACCAGCCCCACCGCTGCATCCGAGCTCTCACCCAGCCCAGCACAAAGCACCGTGCTCAGACAAACCACTGAGCTTGTGCAAAGCGTCAGTCCTGGTTTTAGCAGGGGAAGGAAAGAGGTTTAACAAGGTGGCTGCAGCTCGACAGCATCCAGCTGCAGGCACACACAGCACATGGGGAGGCATTTCAAGCTGGTATGCACAGTGCTGCTTCCTCCTCTCCAGCACACACAGCCTCTTCTTCCTCCAAATGCCCACAGTGGCTCCAGCTAGATCCTCACTTCCTTAAACTGATCCTTTACAGGTCTCAGGCGCAGTCTCTGGTGATCCAGCAGTGAAGATGCCAGTGTACTCAATCGTATCCACACCTCTCTGCACCTCGATCACTCCCTGGGCAAAAACATTCTGCTCCTTGAAACCCCTCCAGTACAAAACCAGGGCTGGCCAAGGCTATTTCTAGAAAGCAGGTGTAATCTGAGATGGGCAGAAAATGTGGGGGCAGAAGAAAGGATTCAATCACCGGCTGCTTTTATAAGTCAGATGGTGCAGGAATATCCTGCTTGCTGTATTTTCTTGCAAAGTTAAAAACCAGTTTATAACAGAGGAGAAGTTGCCCGTCTGGGTACAAAATCGGTACCATCATGCTCAGAAGCTCATTTACTCCACACAGCCCGAAAGGGAGATGCAATATGCTGCAGCACTGGGAATCTGGGGCAGTATCCAATAGTAGGAAGACTCACATCAGATTCCAAAGCACTGTGAACCCCAGCCAAATCAAATTACTCCCATTGCCGAATATATCATTTTCCACCTTAAGTGGAACAGCCTGCCTGCCCTTAACACGCTGCAGCCTCGCCCCAGCGCGGCACTGAGCGCTAATAGAGATGTCTTTCCCAGGGCTGTCACGGCCGCCCACCCGCTGTTTGATGACTTTACACACGTGTGACAGGTAGTAATGTCACTGACAGCCTCTCCCTGGCACCCAGTTTTTATTCATACCAACACCTTGTCTGTCTTCGCCGTTCCAGGGGAAGCGCCGTGCCTGCTGCCTCCGAGACGGAGCTCGCTTCCCTGCTCTTGGGGTTGCTTATCTTTGCTGAGAAAATGGACTTAATTTCCCTGCTGCTTCCCCACACCAGTCTGCACATCAGCTGCGAGAGCTAAACCCCAGATCATGACAGGGCAGGAGGGTAACAAGCTGGCAGCAAAGGGAATATACGCGGTGTCAAAACCCTTGGAAAAGCACTGACAGCCTCCTGACAGAGGATGGATCAGGTATGAAACTGATACTGCAGTCTATGAGAGCCAAAAGGCCAAAGCAGAGCAATCCCAAAGGGGAAAACAACATCCCCAACCTTTGCCTATCCAGTCCCTCGCTAAGCTGATGGCAACTCAGATTCTTCTTAAGTGTTAATGCTGGGGACTGGCTCTGTCCCTGAGGTGCTGCCACTTTAGTTCTCTGCAAAGCCACTACCTCTGCTGCTCTGGGGCGTGGAGGGATCCCCGCTCACACAGCCCCCTCCCACCTCTCACTCAGATCAATGCATTTTGATTGCAATGCAATCACTCAGGTGACAAACGCATTTCTGAGAAGGAAAACTAACTCCTGCAAAGGCTGGAAGCAGCAGGGAACAGAGCATTCCCTCCCCATCCAACAGGTTTTCCCTCTAATGTTTTTTCTTATATTCAATATTCAAACTATTGGGGATGCTGTCAAATGAGAGTCTATTGCTGTTTCAAAAGACTAATAATTGAAGTTATGAGACTCTAGAGAAGCTCAAATATCACCAAGAAGAGCTCAGTAGGAGAAGTGGAGAAGCAATGTTAAACAGGCAGCAGCCCAGCAGCCTGAGAACCTTCAGCACTTAACTAAGAATAATTAGCTGTAAAAATACAAAATGCAAAATGAATGCTTAGGCAGCAGCCCTAAGAGGTAGAAGAGGACCTAGGAATTATAACATGAAGCAAAAAAACCCTGTTTTGGAGTAGGGGGGAAGCCAATATCCCAGCAGGAGCTATTGCCAGAGGTGACACCAGTAGGAATCTTATAGTGCCAAAGTGGGAAGAAGCTGGAGGAGCTGAGACGGAGGGGGTCAAGGAGATAGAATACAGTTCTTGCCCAATAGGGACGTGCAGAAGGAATGATCATAATTCAGTTTAGAGAGAAGAAAAGCCTCGGGAAGAGATGATAAAAGCCCCCAAATCCATAAAAGTCTCCTTCAGGAAGAGTTAGTGTTCATTTTTCCTACTGCTGGGAAGGAGGTAGGGCTTGAAATGCAGCAGAGGAGATTTATTTTAAGAAATTTAGATGGGGAAAAAAGCACCCCTCACTGACTTTCAAAGGTTGATTGAACTCTATCCTTCCTGAGAAGGCAGCACAATGCACAGGGGAGAGCTGGAACCAGTAAACCTTTCCATGCTGGCTTTGCTTTGCCTTCCCCCTGCTCTGGGCAAGCCAGTGAGAGTGAGCAGAGTTCACAGCAGCAGCAGCAAACCCAAGCCCTGGGCCCCCGTTCAGTCAGATAATTAAGCAGTGTTTAGACATCTAAGCGGTCCTGCTGGCTACTGCCCCAGTGCCTCGGGAAATGAAGTCATTGCTTTGTTTCCCACCAACTTCCCCCCAAACTGTGAGACCTGGGAGATGGGACACGGAGGTGGAGCCCTCCCGGTCCCGGCCCCGTGAGTCCGAGGTGGTTTTTCAGGTGAAGCTCAGCTCTCTCTGCTTGCAGACAGAGCATAGAGATAATGAAACCCTACCAAGTGCCATTTGTGCTTTAGAAGGCATGATGATGTTAATTAGTGTTCAAATTAAGCAGTAAGATTGAAGTGGGCATATAATGGACCGCTAATAAATGCCTTGAGTATGTTGAGACGCAGGTCTGAGGGAAGAATGATTTTAATCACCAGGAGTATATTAATGATGGCCCATAGATTCCCTTATTGCTGTTCCAACAGCCTGGAATGCTGTGTTTTCCCATTAAAACACCCATTAGCCTTGGGCCCACTAAAACTCCATCAGTGGAGCCGCGTTCTGCTCATTTCTGCTCTACACATGACCTAATTAACAGCATTGCAGGGCTTAAGCCCAGCTCCAAATGCCAGCCCTGACTCTGGAAGCCCAGGTAGAGCCAGGTGGGGTCTTCTGGGAGGCAGCTGGATCCCTTTAGGTACCCACCATGTCAGTATAAACACTGGCATCCCAGCTCAGCTCCAAGAGAGCCAGCACGTCCCTGCACACACAGGGGGCATGTGGCATGCCCAGCATGATTGATTACACGACAGCATCAGTTAAAATAATTGTATTTTTCATTTCCATGCAGATGAATTACTTCTCCAGAAAGCCATTTGTGCTTAATGCCATTTGTCTGCACTATGGTGCTAATCCACTGCAAGGACATTTTTGTGCCGAGATTGATTGACTCCGTGTAAATAGGTGGAACCTTTAATTAAAACACAAGCGCCGATGCAGCGTCTCAGTGCGCTGACAACACGCGGCACAGACCACTTAAGGGGCTGATTCTATTTTAATCTACCCTGGCATAAATCAGGAGAAAGACCCAGTTCAGCAAAGCACTTAGCACATGTTTAAGTCCATCATATTCAGCAAAGTATTCAAGCATGAGCTGAATTGCGGCAAAGGCTATCACAGGAAAATGACGGTGCCTGTTGGAAAGGACGCGGCTTGAGTGTGACAAAGCGATTTGTTTACCAGGTTTGTGCCCCGTGGGAACATACAATAGGTTTATGGCTTGGGAGGAAAACTGGCAGGGTTTGTAAAAGCCTGTTGGGTGATGGTTAACCCACCAAAGAGAATTGCTGCAAGAGCCTGGAGGAGGCTGAGCAGCGAGGGGGAATTAGAGGCTGGCTAAATGGCAGAGCCAGTTTCCACACAATGGGGTTTTCAAACAAACCCCACCTGGCATTTGGTAAGCTAAAGTATGGCAGAAAATAGGTCAGAAAAAGAGGCTTCCTTGCCTCCCTCCAACCTTTGCATCAGGTTGTGCTCTACATGGCAGAGGTTGGTGCTCCTGGGGGCAGCCACCCCTTCCCACACCTTGGAAGGAGGGGACAGTCCCCTCAGCGATGAGCAGCTCGCCCTGCCAGGCTCCACCACACACAACGGGGATTACTCAGTCCGTCAAGGAATCACAATGCCAAGCGTGGCAAGGACAGGGTCTAATGTGAAGAACAAGAGGGAAAACATGGAACAACCTCTGCTGTGCTGACCTGAGCTGCTGCTGTCAACACAAGAAGTAAAATGGCTTATGACAACTGAAATCAGAAAAGCCACTGGATTTCTTTCCAAAATTGTTATTATCACATTGTTTTTATTTTCCTTGAGCCTGATGGAGTTTGTTTCTGCATTCTGGCCTGACACAAACAGTCACAGCACCACAATGCACCAGGGCAGGTCACCAGATATGTCAGAACATTTTATCTCCATGTCGTGTTATGCCAATTTCCTTTTGATTATCGTATTTTTAAAATCCATTAGCGGCGGCTGCAACTCAATACCAATTAAATACACTGTCGTGTTTTCCACAGTGAAGTGCTTCTCCTTTGCTTCATCAAGAAGCAATTTGACACTTTGAATAAAATAAGCATTAATTATAACAATCAAGGGAGCAAACCTGGAAAGATGATACCGGGCTGACAAAAGGATGTTATCCTGGCCTAACCAGATGGAGTAGTCTCAAAGATACCTTCAGAGCGGATTGTCACCACAGCTAGAGTAGGAATTCTGACAGTGCTATGGAGAACAGGAGAGGATGGCTCTGGTTTACTTTAAAATCACCTTTTTTGGACAGTTTAAGGCACCATCTGTCACATGGAAGTGGCCAAAGGGAAACTCTTCTGCAGGAGGAGTTGTGAAGGCTTCCTGCTGGCAAGAGGCAGAGAGGATGGGAAGGATCAGATGGAATACCTTTGAAAACTCCAGCTCCTCTGTTGTTAAGTTTCCCGAAACATTCAGGTAGCTGTTTTCCAGGATCTTATCAGTTTTATTAGCTACAAAAAACTTCTTTAACAGGGAACTTCAGTCATTAATACTTTTAGCTATTTTGCTCAATGATCCCTCAGTTCGCCACAGTTGACATTAACCAGGACAGCTCCTCTCTGGATTCCCAGCATGCAGCTTTAGGAACAGAGGAAGAAGAGACAGGTAAACCCACAAAGTCCTTGTTGTCTCTCCTGAAAAGCCTTGATCTTCTGCAGCTTTGCTGCGCTGTAAACTGGCTGCAGCCCTGACCTTGACTGAAAGCAGCACGAGCGTAGCGAAATCACACCCAGACTAACTGCCCGTGGGATCACCGTATTCACCTTTTATGAACGAGGAGCAATTTGTTGGGTCTGACCTGGAAATTGAAGTACAAGTGACAACGCTCAGCGAGGGCTGCGGGCCCTCTTTGGGGAGACAGATGCACAGCCTCAGCAAACCCAGCTCCCAGGAACGGCCTTCTCCCTAACGAGAGTTGACAAGCACAGTTTACCCACTGGCAGGAAATTATAATAGACAGATTTTCCCCTTGAAAGCAGAAAGCCTCACGTGCAGATGAAATGCAGTGTCAAAGTCCATCCTGTGTCTTTTGGTGACTGTCCCTTGCCTGTGGTGGCTTGGCTTGGCGGAGCACTGCGGGCAGGCACAGCATTCTCAGCAGACTGATGCCTCTGGATGTGAGCAGGGACTGTGACTTGCAGGAGAGAAGGGAAAATAACATCCCCATCAACCCTGCTGATGTAAATCTTAATTATTTAGAGTCATTTATTTAAAGCTTCCTGTGAAAGAGCTGGAGACCCCAAGCAAAGCATTCCAGGAGGGGAAACTGTTCCCTTAGCAGGTAGGAAAAAAACTTCAGTTGCTGCAAAGGTGACCTTGCACAGAGACATGCACAGAAGCACTTGATGAGCTCATTCCTCACACCCTTGAGTGACACCACCTTTTTAACAAAAACACGAATATTCAGGTTTAGGGCTCTCCTGCTGCAAAAGGACTGAGGTAGCAACAGGTACCAAACCCAGCTCAAACACAGATTGTAGCCCAAAGTTGTCTTTCCTGAATTTGTTTATAGAATTATAGACCGGTTTGAGTTGGAAGTGACTTTAAAGATCGACCCCCTGCCATGGACAGGGGCACCTGCCACTAGACGAGGTTCAAAGCCCCGTCCAACCTGTCCTTGATCACTTTGGCCTGGGAGACTTTTATGCGGCTCTTTGTTTCAAAAAGATTGCTGGCAATTTTGCAAATCACTAGTCTGTGTCACAGCCTTGTGATCGCCACCTTTCTCATTATTAAATCAAACAATTTTCGTATACTCATTAATAGAGGCATCATGAGCGCTTCGCCTGGGCTCAGGTCTGGTGTACGTTCCCAATGCTCCCTAAGAAGCAGCGATGAGAGCCTTGAACTTGCACACCCCTTGATTGTGGGATCATGCTGAGATCCAGCACCAGATCTTTAAAAATTAAATTGCTTATTTCTAAATTAAATTGTGATTTATGATGAAGTTGAATTTCAAAAGCCTTTAATGGAAAAGTAAATTAGGACTGAAAGGAAGGAACAACCTTGCTCCAGGTCAAACGAAACATTTGATTTGAAACAAACTAATTTTTTTGTTCCCATTTTAGCTGAAAAAAATTCTGTTTTGATTTTATCAAGCTAATCCTCTTTTTCTCCATATTTATTAAGGACCTCCAAACTTAAGGATCCCATATTTGCTCGACTTTGCCTTGTAGAGGTCAGAAACATCAGGGACACAGTAGGATGAGTGTCCACACCCTCTCTGTGTGCCCAGCTCCCACAGGGCAGAGGAATGGCAGCACTTTGTCTAATTACAGCCCAAACACTGTGCCAATGTGCTTCCAAGCCTTTAAACCCGAGCCTTTCCATTCTAACTTTGATTTGTAACTTAGTGTGGAGCCAGCTGTGGCTGGAAAAGGTCAGGCACAGGAGGCTGCACTGCAAGGCTCCAGGTACCTCTCCAAAACCCACTGCAGTGAGGAACCTGACCTTGGTGGGGTCCCCTGGGTGGGAGAAAGTCTGGATGGGGCTAAGATCCTCCCAGTCACCAGGTAGTCACCCTGGAGGCCAGAAGGGAAAGGAAATGGTTAAGCAACCAAGGAAAACAAGGTGGTTGAGAAAGCAAGCCTTTTCCCCCCTCTGATTTGATAGTAGCCCGATATGCAGAGCGGCCGGAGGAGCGGTGCTGCTTCCAGCAGAAAGATGCTCTTGAGCTGCCTCTCCATTGTCTCCCATATCCAGCTTCACTTGCACTCTCACCCACCAGCTTAATATTCCTCACTCCCAGCTCGGAGGCTTTCAGGTCCCCACAAGAGGCGGCTGCACCTCATTTGCCAGCAAATTGTGTATGAAGCTCGTGTAAACTAATGCACTTTGGTGAGTCTCCAGCAAAGGCATAAAACGCGATTATGGGCATCCACCAGCGGCTGGAGCTCCCAGCTGAGAGGTGTCAGCAGGAGAGGACAGGAGCGATCAGCGACAGCCTCTCCCCAAACCGCAGGAAGGGCTGTAAGAAGGAGCTGCGAGTGCCGGCTCCCCGCCGCTGCAGGGCACGACCGCCCGCGCCGCATCATTTCTGCTTAAACTGTGAGCAAAAGCCTTCCGCGGCAGAGAATTCCCAGCTGCCAGCGCTGGTGCAGAGCAGCCGGAGGCGCTTGCGGCGAGGCGAGCGGTGCCAGCCGAAGCCACCTCCGGGCACGGCTCCATCCCGCTGCGGAGCCGCACAGGACCCGGCAGGGCCGGACGGGGATGTGACCTCCGAACACCCCGAGGATATCGCAGGGCACCGACACCGTTCCTGTCAAGGCGTTATTCTCCACCTGCCCTGTCATCCCCCCTGGCACAGCGAGGTCGACAAATCCGCTGCCTGGAAAATGCGCTTCCCAAAAGAGTGGAAGCAGTTACCATGGAAATAAAGAAAGGTTCCTCGGCCCAACTCCACCAAAATATTTATTTGCCTCCCAGGGTTTCACACGCTACTTATTAACAACAACAACAGCAGCAGCAGCAAAAGCGGAGAGACACTGGAGCAGGACTAACAAGTGGGGTTTGGGAAGGACCGCCAGGAATCGCTGCGTGTCTGCTGGAGCAGTCACTGATGCACAGGATGAGCCCCTGAATCACCCGAGGATTTCAGCTCGCGTCTTGCACGCAAACATGCAGGTACAAAGATGAGCTTTGCTGTTCGAAGCCTTGAGCAGATCTGCTCAGTGAAATCCCAGGTTACACCCTGAGCCGGCTGCAGCTGGTCCCCGTTCCAGTGAGGGAAACCAAAGTGCTGCTGCCTGGGACAGAGCCCTGTCTGTGATCCCGAATACACCTGCACCTCTGTCCCAGCCACCAGACCTCTCCTGTCAGGGGCAGGGTGTGAAGGAATGCTCACAGCCAAGTCCTGGCCAGCTCAGAGCCCAGCAAGGACCATGTCAGAAGCTCAAACTGCACCTCCTGAGCTAAGCAGGGATACAAAAGCTGTTGTTTATAAAGAACCCGTTTCTGAAAAAACTAGGGGGCAGGCAAAAAAAAAGGACAACGCCCATAACTAGGAAGATGGTGGAGGCTGGTTGTCTATGAGAGGCACCTGTAAGAGCATCCTGTGTGCACTGAGGCTGCCCCAAGCCCTTAGCTCAGCATCAGCTCCAGCCCTTCTCAAACTGAGCACCCCACCCCATCCTGCCCTGTGCTCCACATCCTCCTGACACAGCTCAGAACAACTGACATGTTAAATCACCACTGAAACGCCTCAGGTTTAGCAGAGGACAGACAGCATCAGGAACACACCACTAATGACAAACAGCTCATGACAGATGCTCAGATGTAGAGTCTGCGTGGCACCTGTGTAGCATTGATAATCCATGCGGGAGCAGTGCAAGGCATGCAGGTATTGTGAAGGCTATGTGTTGCACAAAACTTAATTTCACTTTTAAAACTAGTTACTATTGCAGTCTGTTTTTCCCAATTAAAGTGACTTGTGTCAGAAACATGGACCCAGATCCAACCCAGAGCACTCAGACCCCTAAATATCCTCAGAGATCTGTGCTCTAGTCCATTATACCCAGTTGGAAATGGATTGAATCTGAACACTTCTACTCACATTGCTGGATCGTTTTGGATATTGGACAAAGCCTTCCCTGAGGAAATAAACACTGAAGGTGCTGCACTGATCCTTACTTCCTACCCCTACCTGCTGCTCTCATGTAAGGCTGGGAAGGGCAGGAGCATGGAGCAGCCTGGGCAGTGGGGATGAGCAAATCCCAGCCACCTACAGACGACACCTTAGGAACTTCAGGGACTTACGTTTTTAAGGGAACCCCTCTCACGTACACTGGTCACCTGGAACTAGTGAAACAGAGTCCTGAATAGAAGATAGTGAGTGCAGGATTTCTTTGAAAATATCATACTGGAGAAAAAGATGTAATCAAGAGAGTGTTTTTCACATTAGTATGTCCTGTCCAGATGGGAAGAGCAGTTTAGTGCCCTGTACCGACAGTACTCGTGAGTGACTCTTTCCCACACTCAGGTTACCCCTACTGCAGGAATTTGGGAGTCAGCCTATCATTAACATGCATATCTAGGAGCGTCGTGCCTCATCAAAACTGTCTAGGACATATTTTAGCACATCAGAGCTTCGATTTGAAGATGCTTACACAGAAATACACAGATGGGTATCGGCGCAAGATGGAAACACTTCAAAATATGTGTGGAGCTTGCAGCAAACTTCGCCTTGCTGATCCTTTCCTCCTTGGAAGGGCTTGTAAAAGTCCTTGGGGGAATCTGGATCGTGCTTGTTTGTGGGAGGGGAAGGGGATGCAGTTAAAGCACAAAGTCATACCTTCTGTGAGGAGCAGGCTGTTTGTTTTTTTCAAAGCCCCATCGCAAAGCAGAGTGCAGCCGGGCACAGGTGGGGCTGCAGCACATTCCAGAGCTGCTCTCTGTATTTCTGCGCTCTCTGCAAAAGCCAGGCTGAGCAGCTGCATTTAAAACACGATTACCCCAAGAATCACTGCGCATAAGTCACTCACTGAGGGTTGGATCTGCCCTGCTGGAAACCGGCAGGAAGGGGCATTCTGCTGAAATATGAGGTGCAAGCGAAAAGAGGAGGGAGAGGGATTCCCTCTGCTCTCCCCTGCCCTCACCAGCCTCTGCACTAAAAGCAGCACAGCCGCATCTACAAAGCCTGAGGGAAATGAGCGGCTGAGCTGTAAACAGAGGTAAATGAATCCTTCAGGGAATCGGTCCAACAACTGCGAGCTCCAAGGGGCTGGAAAGCAGCCCAAGAGGGTGGCAGATCCCGCGCTCGCTCCAAGCGCACACATGCTCTTATGGCCCCGGAGAAAGTTTAATTTGCTGCAACTGTTTCAACAAAGCCAAAGCCCCGGTAATGCTGTTACACACTGAAATCACTCAGTGGGAAGCAGCGCGGAGCAGAAAACGCTGTGGGCACAGAGGAGCCCCTTGGCTTTCATCAGGCACCCGGACCAGCCTTGGCACCTGGGCTTTGTACGGGAGAAGCAAGGAAAGGTTCCAAAAATCCCTGAATCCCCCCAGGGCACATAAAAAATGTGGTGTGCTGAAACAATCTCATTATGGGGCGGGGGGCAAAGGGGTAAGAGGAGATGGGGAAACTCCACATAATGTCCTGGTGAGTGTTTAAAGGAAAGAGATTAGAATCATAGAATACCCTGACTTGGAAGAGACCCACAGGGATCATCAAATCCAACTCCTGGCCCTGCACAGGACCATCCCCTAGAATCACACCATGACCCCTGGGCGCATTGTCCAAATGCTCCTGGAGCTCTGGCAGCCTTGGGGCCGTGACCATTCCCTGGGCAGCCATTCCCTGTTCAGTGCCCAACATCCTGTGGGGGAAGAAGCTTTTCCTGATACCCAGCCTAACACTGCCTCCCCCACAACACAGTCTTAGTGAAGAGTTGATGCTGAGTAAATTTTTTGGCCAAAGAATGAGGTTTGCACGAGGACAAAGTGGAACTTTTTGTCACAGACATTTCCTCTGACACCAGGGTCTGAGCACTCTGCCTGAAGTTTCCTTACACCCTCTCCTCATCACTCTCACCTATGCTGCGAGCAGAGGCATCCACATATCCACAGGGAAACCGGCTTGGGCTGGCAGGATATCAGGAGCTGCT
Source organism: Dasyornis broadbenti (assembly GCA_013397935.1). Taxonomy (NCBI): domain Eukaryota; kingdom Metazoa; phylum Chordata; class Aves; order Passeriformes; family Dasyornithidae; genus Dasyornis; species Dasyornis broadbenti. Next base: position 4,158,645 of record VZRN01000404.1, read on the forward strand.
CTCTTCCCTTCTTCTCCTCCAGCCACGGCCATTCTACTCAGCCAAACCACCCCATCCTGCTGATGTTTCCCATCTGGTTCCTGCCTGACCCACAAAGGTGCCTAATTTGTATCTGCTCAGATGATGACTCTCCACCCTTCAGTGGCAGGCACTGCCTGGACACAGAATTAATTCACGCCAGGCTGCTCTGCTGCACACTCTGGACACAGATGCAGTTATCTGGACCAGTTTAAATCACACTTTCCGCCTTATTCCAACCAGTGGAATTTCTTACACCAGCCTTTCTGCCAAGATCCCAGAGTAATTCAGCTCCAGCTTACAAGGTCCACCGACCAGGACTTCTTGAAGGAGCCAGGGCAACTCCAGTAGCTCTGCACCATCACTGCCATCCATCCCTCTCCCCTCTCCTTGCATCACATCCTCAGCCAGGCTGAGTCAGCCGCACACATGGTGAATCACACCGGGAGCTGCGGCGAGCTAAAAATAATCCCGTGGGGGTTTTTGGTTCTCAGGTTGCTATTCTCAAGCTGCTCACTTCCCCTTCCCAGGTCACCATGAAGCTCCTTGCACACACACCCCAGCACTGGGGAAAGGACCACCTTCAGGGCAGCCATCAGGGGAGGGTGAGTGCTGTCCACCACCACCCTGAAGTTCAGACTTCAGAGAGCTGCCAGAGCTTCCCCTCACAGCGCTGGCTGTTGTGGTTGGGAGCAGGCTTTGGTGCACACCTCGCTTACAGGGTGGTCACAGCCAGCGCAGTGCCAAGCAGCAGCACCAGTGCCAGCCAGGCTACTCTCAAACCCAGTCCTCTCCAACCCCAACGGCGTGCCAGGCGTGTGTGTCAACACCTATTCTGTTCTTTGCTTCTCTTTCAGCTGGCAAAGCTCCTACCTCAATAGGCAGCAACTTCAGCCAAGAAAAATAAGCATTACCTTACGTTCCTGGGCTTGTTTGTCATTATCATGATGCTCTGCTCTAACTGGGAGGCCGCATTATGCATCATACTGCCTACTTTCAAATAATAAGCTACATGTGTAAATAGGCTGCGCTGTTTCGAGTTGAATAGCTAACAAATGAGCAAACAAAACCTCCCCAGCCTGCCACACTCTGGTTTAACTGACGCAATGGGTGCCTTTATGCATCCCGAAGGTGAGACATCCATCATGCTCACAGCATGAGCGGCTCCTGCATCACTGTCACAATCTGAATGCCCCAGTGCTGGCTGCAGCCGGCATGGGCGGTGTGGAGGGTCAGGCTGGCACTGCCAGCTCCTCTGCGAGCCTCAGACCTAAAACTGATGTGATACTCACTCCCCCTACATCATCATCATCATCATCATCGCAGTTGCTGTGGAGGCTGGCGATGGGTTCAGCTGTGCTGAGCACATCTCACACTGGGAAGGAAGGGTAGGGTGCTGGGAGGGTGTTTGATCCAAGCAGGGATCCCATGGGGCACCCTGGCTCTGGATTAGACCATGGCAAGGCTCACATAATGAGCCCATAGCAATTTTTGAGCACTTTCCTGCTGCACAGATTTCCCACTCCATTGAACCCTCTGCAAATGGTGTTTCCTTCACCACAGCTCTACCTCCTTTTGTATTCCTTACTTTTCTTCCATAGTCTGTATTATTATCTATTGCAAGAAGAGTTATTTAAGAACCTTTGGGCTATAATGGGCTTGGCATTACAGGAAAATAAAGCAGCTCTCCAGGAAACTCGTGCTGATTTCAGCCTTCCCATTTACGCTGTGATGCATCACACTGTGCTCTAATGTCTCACTAATCTGCAGCTCAATCTGCTGTTAAACAGGCTCATGATGCAGAAGCCGCTCACTAAGGTTGCTTGATATTCATCTGTTGATTGAATCATTTGCTTCTTGTGATTTGCAAATGCGCCAAAGAGCCAGAAGCCCTTTTTCTTCCAGAAAAGTTAATTGGATCAGCATCCTGCACTGGCAGGTGGCACCCGCTCCTACCCAGGCTTCCACTGACTCCACTACGGCAGAGAGGCCACCCAGCAGGATGGGGTGCTGGGATTAAGGACACCACGAGGGACAAATTCCCCAAGAGACCCTTCTCTGCAAGATTTAAACAGCCTGGGTTTTTTGCAGAGGCTCTGAGCAGCCCATGCAGAGATGCTCCTGTCCTGGAGCGATGCCCCGTCCCTTCAGCCTCATCACAACACAGGTACCCAGCAGTGGGGCTGGTCACAAGCAAACCTTGTTTCTAGACATCCTCTATAATGACTTTGCCTCTCCATACTTTCGTCTTTCTCATTTTTGAGCGCTAAGCTTTACCAGCAGCCCCTTTGGACACATCCCACTTGGTTATTCACAGTTACAGCAACCCCTTCGTAGCCTGCAAATGAAGGCCCTTCAGCACCACTTGGTTTCAGCTATTTTTTAATACCACAGCATGCCACACACCATTTGATATCTTCCTCAATAATTAAGCGGTTAGTGCCATTGACAAAGAAACCCTGAATTTCTATGGGGTTTCCAAAGAACTGAGGTCCCAAGCAAGGACATATCAGGTACCAGGCCTGCAGGGCTGTGATTATCTGGCTGTAAATAACACCCCGGAATATATGGTTTATTGTGGTGATAACACACATTTTGTAGGTTACATAAATTGGAGCAATCCTGCTGACAGAGGAAAAATAGTGGTGTGTGTGATGGTTTCCTTCGGTTGCTAGGAAATAGAGTTAGTGCTGGGTCCTTACATGCCTCGGTGCACACTCGTGACAGATGATGGATTCAGCACATGTGTGGAGCCCAGCCTGTTAGCAAGCCCTGACTGAGGGGAAGGCAGCGACGCAGTGACAGCAAGATCCATTTAACCAAAATATATGCATTTTTCATTAAGAGAACTACATTTGTTTGCCCAAGGCATTTAGGGAAATGTAAGCAAAGAATAAAGTTAGATCTGAAGAGACAGGTGGTCCATGCAGGCGAACCCAGACCAGCGGCACAGATGCACAAGACGGGCTGTGGGTAAGGACTTTTAACACCTGTCCAAAGCCCTAATATGAACGAGACGTGATTTTTCAAAAATGGTCTTTCATATCACTGCAAAGCCCACAGAGCCCAAAGGTCTCCTCCCCACCACACAGCTGTAAGGTAGTTCCCTTCCCCTCTCCTCGGTGTGTGGGGTGATGTTCTGTTGCATCAAGGAGCTCAGCCTGGTTTCTGCTTCTGCAAATGTTTGCTGAAGCAAATTGCAGTTTGTTCTATTGGTCTCAGGCTCCAATTTGCTTGGAATAGCACAGCACTTGGTCAAAGGGCATGGAAAGTGGCCAGAACCTTCTTTGAATATTTGTATATATGAATAAATATATGTGCATGCACACAGACACTGTTAGGTCAACTAATCTCTCTCCCTCCCTCAAGGCAGGCACAGATCTACCACCCCATCCCCAGGTGCACCCCTAACCTGTTTTTCACCATGACAAAGCTCAATCATAAACACAGTGTTAAACCACACAGCTTAAAATAAAGAAAGCAATTGGCATGATTACGGCTATGCCCTGTCCACAGACAGGGGATTTCATCCACAGCCGAGGGAGCTGATCTGGCTTCTGTTGTTGTTATTGCTTATATTACAGTGTGGTCCCTTCAGGACAGCTCCGTGACCAGTTGCTCTGCAGGCACAGGACTGGCCTTTGCTTTTTAGAGTGATTAAATTCTCCTAAGAGATGTTCCTAGAGTGATCCAGTCTGTCTTTACTGCGCTCACCCAAACAAATGGGACATCCTCTGCCAAATTCAGCAAAGCAAGGTCAGAGGAAATAAAACAGGGTTAGCAGGGTTGCAGACTCCTTATAATTAATTCTTTGGCACACATCAATGGCCTTTTCTTTAAGAGAATCCTAAGGATTTGCCAGACTGCAAATACACACGTATTTCCTGAGTATTGGGAGCCCTTTGGTGCAAAAGTCCCTCATTTTGGACAGCCTCCAGACTGGGCACTGCCCCCATGTGCAGGATGCGGCGGGTAAAGGCTAGATTTGGGCTGGGATGGAGGCAGAGGGTGGTTAAATGCTCTCTTCTCCAGCTCCAGAGGGTTTCTCTGGCTCATCCCCAGCCCAGCATTGGGGCAGGACCTCCTGAGCTCAGTGATGCTGCCAGTGGGACTCGGCCCCGCACCAGCCCAGCCTCTTACACACTGGGAGGCAGAAGCAGAGCCCATTTCTACAGCCTGATAAAAATGTAATTTAATCCCAGTGACACAAAATGCTTCCCTAAGCCTTTGAAAGGCCTGCTAATCCTTGATTTGCCCTCAAATCTTGAAATTCTCCTAAAGAATGAAGGAGGTACTTTGTCTATCGAGTGCCTCTACGCTTAATGAGGTTATTAAGCCATATTAGCATGCACAGAAGAACATTCTCTCCTGACTTTGGCACAGCGGAGCTCGGGGCTTTTGTCTCTCTTAATCCAAGTCCTCCTGCTTTGCTGCTGCCCCCAGCCCTCAGTGCCACGAGTTTGTCCCTGCTTGTTGGCAGAGACGGCCCTCACTTCACTCTGACAGCAGTGGAGAGCTCCCTAATCCAGTTCCTCATAGTGCTTTTGTTGTTCTGCCTTCAGATGTTTCTGAAGAGCACACCATGCCTGTTCCTACACGGCCAGAAGACTAAAGAGGGCCCTGAATGTACATGTATATCCTGGGGTCTATCATCTGATACAGAGATTGATTTGATTCTTGTTTTAAGCAGAAATCGTTCTGTTTGCTCGGAAAGGATGTTGGTTTTGTGTACGGGCACACATCGATCCAGCAGCCCCAAACCCTTCAGCAAAGCAAGGTCACCTCCTTTGATACAGATGAAGCAAGGGTCTGATTCCTGCCCAGCATCAGGGCAGGAGGACAACACAGATCCACATTTCTGGCCTGCCTCCATTTCCCATCCCAGCCGTATGGGAAAGGGAACGTGTTTAAATAGCTGGGGGCTCGAAGCAAGCTTCTGCTTTCAGCTGAAGTGAGACATATCATTTCCCCAGGATGCACCACTAAAGAAGAAAACTTGTGTCAATGTTATGGTTTATAAAGCAATGATTTTCATAACAGCCCAACGCGGTTCATCAGCATGGGATCTGGCATGGGATCAGCTTTCCCTTAAACCACCCAAATGGGCTGCAAGAGGTGCAGGAGAGAACAGACACAGGATCTGGTTGGGTTTTCAAGGAATCCTTGCAGCGGCCTCAGTACAGCTCAGCCCGACTTGCACCTCACTCAGAGAGAAGCTCAGTGGCACTGCTGGGTTAATGCTTGGACTTGATGATCTCAGGATTTTTCCAATCTTAGTGATTCTGTGACCCCGTTCCTGCCTTGGACCAGAACCAGGCAACCTTACCTCAACACCTCACCCACAGTGCTGAGGGCTGGAGGGTCACCTCCCCAGCAGGCCTGGGACCCCTCATGTCAGCAGGATTTGCTTCATTTTCAGCAAGAAGCTTGACAGACTGCACTTATCTCCATTTGCAATGCCCATGGTTAAATAGCTACCTGAAAATTCAGGTTAGCAGCCTTAAATAATGTCATCATTAAGAAGGAAAATGAGGGCCCCCCAGAGAGTCAGGTCCCCTTGGTGAAGCTCCTCTAAGATGCTGCCAGAGTTGCTCAGAAGGAGCACAGGGGTGTCATCCCACAAACATCTTCTCCTGGCAAAGCCTAGTTGGGATGTTCCTATGCACCAAAAACACAGAGAAATATCCCCCTCCCTCTCAAAAAATCAGCTGATTTCAGTGATGTGATTAACAGAGCAGCTTGCAGGCTGTGGCACGAATGGATGGGGTTGGAAGGTGTGAGGGAACCGGGAGCAGGCGCTGTCCCCGGAGCAATCCCTCCTGCAGCAATTCCTGGAGCCGTGCCAGGGGAGGTGCAGGCACCGCAGCCCCTGCACGCATACACACCCCTCCACCACTTCTGCTTCTGCACGGGGAGGATGTTTTGGGAGGCAGGGGAGGGAAACCGGCTGCAGGGCTTCCTGGAATCAAATCCTTGCTCCTTGCCATAGCGCAGGATTTTTTTTTAAGGCAGGTGAGGTCCCCAGCTCAGCTGGATTTTGCATCAGCAAGGCAGGCTGAGGTGGAAACCAGTACCTGAGGTACAAGCTCCTGGGAGAAGCATCCTCAAGAGCAAGGCTAAGTGGGAGCTGGACCAAAATCCCAATGTTCTAACCCCCATCCCTGGCTTTACAAGAGCTGGAACGTGCTATCCAGCACAATTTGGCACAAAGCCCCACGAAGGCTTGAGCAACTGGGAGACAACATTCCCTGAGGGAATGAGGAGTTTTAACTTTTGTAGCACAGCAAGCATGCAAGCCCAGGATCTCGAGGGAATAAGAAAGATATGTCATTTCATCACAGCTCTTGGAACGAGGACAAAAAAACCAAAGGAAAACAAAACAGAGCACCCCCTGGGATCCATAAAGAGGAAACTAAAAATATGATAAATAGGCTGGATCATTATTTTCTGAAGATGACATATTGCAGCTCATGTTATATATCTAGAATCCTATTGTCACTAAGGATAAAAACTTTGGCACAAATTAAGTCAAAGAGAAAAATTTAATTTCTGCCATTCCACAAAGGAATAAATACTGGTAAAGAGCCATCTGCTAAAAACACAAGCCTGAAATTCCAGTCCTGTAGGACAAGAGAGAAAGAGGACAACATCAGCTTTCCTTGTCAACAGCAGGCAAAGGGTTAAACAAAGGTGTAATTCATCGTGTTATCTCGAATGTTAGGGGAAGCTAAGGGAATTACAAGATCAGAAAATAACTGCAAAGTGTGTAAAGATAATCATAAATCCAAGGGAAATAATAGAGGCTAATAAATGCTCAAGAGATTATGCTAAAACACCTTCTGGTTTTATAATCAAACAGGAAGAGTGGCCGGGTGCCCACTGCAGTGGGTTGTCTCCTGCAGAGGGGGACTCTGTGGCCTGCACTGGGATTTACCCACAAAAAATACTCCCAGAGGAATCTGGAGCTAAAGCCGAAGAGTGGAAAGCTGAGTAATATTAAAAATAAATTCAGAGAAGGCAAAAAGCTGGGATCCTTCATGCCGTTTTAAAGGCACAACAGCATAACAGGAGCAGCAGCCGGCAGGGATGGGAAACCCCCTTTTAGAGCTGCTTGGCACCAGGCGTGAAATCTTCAATTTTAGATATTGGGGAGGAACCTATACATTAGCACATTGTGACAAGATTCCACTACCCCGCTGGCTTTCCCAGAAAATAGGGGTCACGGAGCCAGCCTGTACTCAGAGCTGGGGAATTTTTCCTCATTTTCTTCCTGACTCTGCTAAGTCATCTTGTAGAAAAGTCTCTCTTGGTGTAACTGTTGCTCTTTTAACTCTTGAAACCCTGAAATGAGACTGGGAAGGTTATGAATTTGTGGGATTTTTTTAGTCCCTAAGGCTTAAAGCATTTTCCTGCTCCTTCACATCCCCACTCCAAGGGGAAGCAAGTGGACTGGGGTAGAGCTGGCAGGATGGCCAGGGGCAGCATGTTCCATCTCAGCCTGCCCCAGATTTCACATGGGCTCTTGGGAGATCTACTGAACATCCAGGAACGTGTAACCTCTCTAAAACCTGAGATTTTTGCATCAGTGAATGGTAAAATAGATCGAGGAGTTTGGATTACATCCAGCAGAGGTTGTAGAGCACAGGTTTGGTGCTGCACGTGGGGGTCTGTAGTGCATCATGAACGTGCCTGTTTGGGGCGGTTTGGTGTTTTTCCCCAGATCAAACAGCTCTGAGCACATGATCCCCTACCAGAACCTCTGGCCAGATGTGATAGGAGCTGCTGGATTTGCAGCTCGAAGGTGGCTGCACACCACGTGGGGCTGCAGCTGCCCCGGGCTTTCAGAGATCTCCTCTCACAGCACAAATGCACCCACGAGCACAACCTGCACACGAGCACGGCCAGGGAACCAGACCACCAGGATACAGCAACCTCAGGGGAGTTTTCCTGCCATCACCCTGCCACCAAACACCTCTCAGGTTTGTCCACATGATTGTACGAACACACAGTGCGTCCAGGGGAGCTTGGAGATGCTGGCACCACGTGCTCAGCTGCTTACCCAGACGGGAAGGAATCAACCTGTAAAATCACCTTTTTCTCTGCTGGGGTGGTTTTGAAACCTTTCCTTGCCTGACCCACACATTTCAGAAATGCACCTGGCTAAATAACCACAAAATACATTTCTTTGATTTCCCCAGACATCACCAGATGCCTCCCAAGGGAGATGGGGATGCACAGAACACATTCCCCTCACAGGTCTCCAAAGGAAATCCCACCCTCAAGTGTTTTTCTCCTCATCCAGAGCACGTGGTTTGAGTCCTGTGAGGAGAACATGAGGGAACTCACAGACCCACAGTCTGTGACATGTTGAACAGAACTTTCCCTTCTGCAAATTAAGGAAAATATTCCCAAATTACAAAATGCCTTGCAGCTACACCTTTGTCTTGGGCAAGAGTAGACTACCGTCAAGCACAGGATAACCCTTAAAGTAAAAAGTTTTCAGCACAGTGTGGTTGTAAAGGACAAAGGCGAAGAAAAAGAGATAATAAACTGCTTAAAGTGGGTCCTGTTTTCAGCCTTCTCCTCTTGCACATTTGATTTAGCCCTTATTCACCTCAGAATCCTGGATTTTAGGAAGACACATGTACTACACAAAGCCCCTTAGCAGGCTCCAGTCAAATTTAATCTCTGAAGTCTTAAAAAAACAAAGAAACCCCTCCAACAACAAAAAAAAAAAAAACCAAAAAAAAACCCAAAAAAACCACAAAAAAACCTAACCCAAAAACATCCCAATAAGGACCTTTGCATTGAATCTAATACCTGGATAAATCCCTGTGGAGCACCAAGCAAATAAAAAGGCAAAGCAAGACGTGTATCCTTTCATTTCATAGCGAAAACACAGCCACTATTCACACTGCAGAATTTTTCAGATGATAAATACTGATCCTTCCTTCATTGGAAAAACATGGACCTGCAATTTCCACGGGGGTTCCTTTCCAACACTATGGCCCCATCCTGTCTTGGAATATGTTTTTTTCCTAATTGTACCTATAAAATAAAGATTTGCTCCCCACATAATTAATTGATAGCTATCTATTTCTGGACGATGATCTCACCTTGTTTATGTAGGAAAATTTCCAGAGGGTTCCAAAGACACACACAAAAAGGTACCCACCTCCCCCAAATTATTCCCAGACTTCTCCGGTCTGAACGTATTTATTTGCAATAATGATTGCGGCTTTATTCGAGCAGATGGGCAGTCCCTGAGAGGATGATTTGTTTCCCCTCTTTTCTTACTTCATGATGTATTTTATGATTTCAGCAGGTCAGTGGCTGCCATGTGTTTCTTTCTAATCTGCGAGCGCTTTTCGTTTGCCTCATTCTTGGCAGCCGTCGTATTTACCAAAGAGATCAGACACGGACAGATGATGGCAGAGATCCAGGCTCCTTGAGAGTTCAGCACTTGGATGTTGGCAGCAAATAAAGATATATGGATTGCTGTTGTTGGTTCAAACTTACAGGGGCTTTTTCCCTCATTATATTTCAGTTTATATGTGCACATATATATATAGATAGACGGGTGTGTGTGCTTGCACACACGTGTTTTTAAATTCTCTTTGCAATACCCTGGACCAGACAGAATACAGATGAGCTGTTATACAAAGAACAATAGATGTCAACTAGATTACTACCCACTCCTTTTTTTCTTTTCTCCTCTTCCTTTCCCCCCCTCCCCTTTTTTTTTTTATAGGCCAGGGTTGTTATAAATCCTCCATGCCCATTAACCTCTGAACCTCACTGATGATATCTCTTCCGAGCTAAATTGCCTGTATTTCCAGACATTTGTTTGTTCACTTAGGGGTCTATTGGCAGAGGGAGGAGGAGGACAGCCCATCACTGAATAGGTCTCATGGATTATAAATGAAAATTCTTTCTCTCCTTGTAAGATGATGCTTTGAGACCTGTAGCAAATGGACAGCTTGAGTTTATAAGCCCACAGGTGGAAGCCAACAGTAGAAAGTTAATCACACTGACAACAAAAATATCCCAGCAGCACGACGGGAGCAATGGATGCATCCCTGGAGCTGTGTCCTACCCAGAAATACCACTGACCTGCTGCCACTGTGCTCCTGCAGCAGCAGCAGTGAGGGCCTGAGAGGGGCCGGGACCCTGCCCTGCGGTGCCAAGGAAGGGAACAGATTCTCTGGAATAACCCGGAGCAGGGACAGGCTCCTGTCTCAGGTTCACTGACAGAGACAGGGCAGTGGGAAAACTGCAGATCCAGTGGGTGCTCCCAGGACCTTTGCTCCCATTATTGCTAAGGAATTAGAATCCTGTTCACCCCACAAGCCCTGTACTTTGGGTGGCTTTGCACAGAGTTCAGCCACCAAACTACCGAAGGCAAAACCCTGTAGCTGTCAGTAGCTCCCAAACAGCCTCCAGCAGGACCTACCGTGCAGTTTCTTAGTAAACATGGCCTTAGCACTTCCAGGAGGCCTAGCAGCTCGTTGGAAACATGCTGAACAGCATTTCCAGCATCCTGACTTTAAAACAAAACCTTGGAAGCAGCAAGTGTGCTGGCATTCCCAACGCAGATCTCCTGCCTTCGTTGCTGTTATATCTATTTAAGCTTATAGCTCCAAAATAACATTTTACTTCCATACTTCATTGCACTCATTTAAGCATGGCTTCCATCTGATCTGTCCTGGAGCCAACTCCTCAGTCTTTCCTGCTCACCGTGGGTGTGGGTCCCTGAATGCTGTGGATACTGGGAACAGGAGTGGTTTCCCAGATCCCCTGGCACGTTACAATTCACCCAACCCCAGCCTTTACATCAGGGCAATCCTCCACCAGCCACGGGTGAGCTTTGGAGAACATCCCCAGATTTCTGATCCTGTCTCCTGGTTCACTCTGATCCCTGGGAACAGGTCTGGAAAAGCCTTCCAGGTGGGATACTCATAGTTAATAGTTATAGTTAATGACAATTTGGGGGTTTTTCTGCCTGGGGTTTGTCACACCCTGCTGTGACCCATATCAGAAGATTCGCAGCTAATTTCCATGCCGCGGTTATAGTTCCTGACTCCTCGTCTGGACCAGTCAGTGGGACAAAGCCCAGAGCTGCAATGAAAAGTGTGGGTTCTGAGCCCCCCATAAACGCATCACAACCTGGGTTCCATGCAGCTGCAGCAGGAGCAGGGACAAACATCTTCCCGTAAAAGAATTAAACAATCTGGGGTGGGGTTTTACACAGCAGAGGACAGGAAGCTCCAACAATCCATGGTTTTCCAGATCATTCATGATTTTCCTGCTTTCTCAGTAACAACTCCTGATTTCCATGGCAACCCTCACATGCTTTGGTACGTGGTACTTTTTGCTTATGTGGAGCTCTGTTCCCACTTGCTGGGATGACCAAGCTCCCCAAAGGGCTAACAGAAAGTTGCCAGCACAAACACCTCACCATCTCCATCCTCCTGTGCTGGACCTGCATTTGCACATTTCCCTCTGCCTTGGACAGGATGGGATCACCAGGATTTACACTACTGTCTGCTCCCCATCCAAGAGCTCATTTTAAACTTGGCCACAGTTTCTATTTTAATCCCACACAGACATTTTTGGAAACACTTACTAAACCATTAACACATTTATATGAAAGGAAAGATGATGATTAGCATTTCCCCTCCCCCCAGCAATCCTTTCTTTTTGTGTCAATTTTTTGGCTCACGGGCTGCAGCAGAACGTGGTTACAGCCATGAATACAACTCCAGTGGGTGTGAATTCCTTCATGGCATAAGCTTGAGTTACCCCCACCTTGTTTTGCTCTTCCTCCATTTCTGTGCACACTATTTCACTGACGCTCCTGTGCTTGTAATAAGATGAACATCATGAGCTTTACCCAAAGCTCAGAGACCAATGTAGGAACTTCATCTGGGTTCAGCGTGGGTTTTTTAACAGACTGTGTTAATGGTTCATTAAGACAGAGAGTTGACTTGCCTGGTCTGGCCCATATGTGTATCCTTTCTACACCTTCTGAGATGTTTTCATAAGTAAGAATGACTTCCAATATGAAGCAGCAGCAATTAGTGGATTTATTTATTTTGCTGTAATTCACACCACAGCACTGGCAGTCTCTGATGGCCAAGGAGCAGAGTAAATAAACAAAGTCCACTGGAACTATCTTAAATTTCTCCCATATGACGGATCAGAGGAAAATCGAGGCTGCTGGAGGATCTCTGGCCACATGAGATCGTGTGTGCAAAGATGTAACTCACAGGGCTGCAAATTAGCCCAGAGGAGAGGGTTGGAAGGTGATGCTAAGGAAGCACAGCAGCTCAGAGCTGGGGAGGAGACCCAGCCACAGAGAGCTGCTGCAGAACCTCCTTCCTGGGTAAAAAGCCTTTCTGACTTATTTTCCAGCTGCATATTTTTCTTCCCTGCACTGAAGTCTTACTTGATGCTTCCTAGCATCCATCAAGGAGTTGCATTCACTGTGGAGATGGTGCCCACGACCAAGGAGCCACAGGCATGACCCAGGTTCTGCGTCAGGAGGCTGCAGAGGAGGGCGTGACGTGCGATTCTGCCCAGAACAAGAGCACCAGTGTTTCTTTGGGTAAAGGTGACTCTGAATATATCCCACATCTGGCCAAGGGAAGCCAAATTCATCCCTTGTGAACTTGGAGTAATGAAGTTATGTGGCTTCCAGGTGGGAACTGACTTTCTTTTGATTTAGTGGGCACTTAGAATTTTCCCAGTAGATGTGCAGGCAGGCCATTGGGAACTGGATTCCCAAGAACACTATTGTGGCACTTAGCTGCCTCTCATAGTCTGTTTTAGAATTCCCTCAGGTCCTGCTGGACATGGAGCTGGCACAGGCTCAGACTTCTGCTTCCACTGCAAAAGCCTGGTTTTTCTTAGACTTCTGTCTACAAAGGAAACATCTGATAAAACAGTATCTACCCACACTACTTGATATTAGCACTTGCCTGAGAAGTCTCTACACTCTGCTGTTCCCAGGAGAGACACACCACACTCAAAAGCATCACAGATGTTCATGCAAAACAAAAACCATAACTCTGACATGGAACTTTCATCTGAATAGTGTCTTGCAATCCTTAGACACCTTCGCTGCATCCAATTTTCCCCCTGAATTTGATGTATATCAACAGGAGGCTGGGAAGAGGTGTTTCCATATAAAGCCTGCTTCCTCTGCTTTCTTCAGGAAAGAATCTAATAATTGCTGAGAGAGCAGGGCCATCAGGATGGAGCAGGGAGCAAGTTACCATTGTCCTTATGGGTCTACACGAGGCAACGGAGCAAACCAATATATTGATTAACAACTCAAAGCCTTTACCTTGGCTTACAGCAGCAACAAGAATAAAAAGCCAACTCATTTTGTAAAAAGCAGCTTTCAACACCTTTCATTTGCTCCTGGCCCTGGAAGGCCTGGACTCCCACCTGCATCTTTTGAAAAGCTATTCCCACGCTGTTACACTGGGTACTGTGTGCCTTCCCACCTTCCTCAAGATCTGTTCCTTGCCATTGGGTGAAATTTCACATGTGCCAAGGATCCTCAGAGCTGCACAGGCAAGGAAGGACCATTCCAGAAGCTGAACTCCAAGGAAGAGGTGTAAAACAAAGGACCACACGAGAAATTGTAGCTTCTTCAGGCTTGTGGGGGGGTTGAGGGATGGGTCAGCCAATGTGCTGGAGATCAGCTCTGTTCAGATGAGAGCCAGTAGAGCAGCCAGGTAGTGCAGAACCTTGTCAGAACACATTCCCAAGGCAGGAAGGAGTCAGGCTTGTACTGCTGTTCAGACAAAGAAACCTGGGGAGATGGGTCTGTACGGCCTCCATGCACAGGCAAGGCCCTGGATCACGGGAAAAAAAAATCTCACGAGGTGGAGAACAAAGACAGAGGTTGGATTTTGGAGGTGGAAGCCCTCGGCATGTTACCACCAGCTCCAGGTGGTCACCACATGAGCAAGGGGAAACGTGCCTGCGAGTGGAGCGATGACAGGCCCACAGCCATGAGCAATTTTCTCCAAGATGCACTTAGGCATCTGCTCTGAATTAACATTGTTTTACTTAAAATGAGCATTTGGGAGATGTTTAAGCAGGTAAGTGGCTGCACCCAAGCATAAGGAAGAGGCATTAGAAAGCAGATGTGGAGATGCTTGACAAGTGGGGTAAAGTCAGTGCTATCACCGAGATAAACACCAGAGCACCTTTTGGGCTGTGTCAGGGGACACAAAGAGCAGCAATGGCCCAGGTCAGCAGCATGGGATACAATCACTGTAATAAAATGCTGAGTTAGTGAGGAATTGCAGGAGTTTTGAGGAACTGCAGTAAAAAGGCTGAAAGTTGTTGGTCTGCTGCAGTTAGAAACTGTGAACCCCAGGCTTTATCACTTGGAAAGAAGAGTCCTTTGTTTTTATGGCAGGAAAAGAGCGCACATGGCTTGTTCTCTGTAGTTAAGAGATATTTGCCAGCTCAGCCTGGCTGGGAAGGGGTCATGAGCCAATGTACTCAGCCCTTGCTTGCCCCAATGTTCTGCAATATCTGAGTTTATTTTTAAAGCCCTGCTAAAAAAGCCCAAATTAATAACTACAGCATTCAGGCTCAGATAATACCCAAATACGACCAATAACTGTGCAGATGAATGAGCCAGACTCAGGTAGGGCAGAGAACAGCTTCAAAGGCTGAGTGGTAGATACACGCAAACACCTAATAAATATGACAAAAAACCCATTAGACCAAGGGGAGCAGACTTGACCTTGAGGCCGAGGAAGCAGGAGGAAGCCTGCTGAGGCAAAGGGGATGTCAAAGCAGGTGAGGAGTTTCCTGGGGGCCAGCGCTGAGCAGTGACAGGGGCAGGGCAGCTGCTGAGCTCGTCCTCAAAGCCCAGAGCAGGTTTGTTCCTTTGAAGTTTCCAGCCAGAAGCCATCACTCCTGTCAGCCTGCAGTGCTTTAGGCTGGACAGGTTAGGCCTAAACCTTTTGTCCACGACAGAACTTCAGCCTCGTGAACTCAACACAAGGGGATGGGTCTGGGCCCACAGAAAGTGACAGGATGGTTTGGGTTGGAAGGGACCTTAAAGATCTCCTTGTTTCAATGCCCCTGCCATGGGCAGGCACAACTGTCACCAGACCAGGCTGCCCAGAACCCCTGAAGTTTTCATCACCAACTTTCCCCCAGCAGCGACACCCCCTAAATGCACCCTGCAAAACCCAACTCTACAAGCACACGCAGAGCCAGCAACTGCAGTGGCAGTGAGCAGCTCCTGCATAGTTTCTAATTTCCCCAGCCTGAACCACAGGACATGGATGACAACCCCAGCCTGCTCCTTCCAGAGGCCAGAGCTCAGGGATTTCATGTACATGCTCTAGTTCAGGCTTTCCTCTCATTTCTTTAAGAGACTTAATGCCTCCAATGCTTGGATTCCAGGATTTTAATGGGTTTAGCTCTGTTTCCCCCTTTCCTGCTCTGCATCTAATACTTCAGCCCATAAATCTCTGCAAGCACACAGCACAAAAACAGATAAGGAAAGCTGTATAGCCATAAAACATGCTGGAAAGAACCAACATAAAACCCACCCAATATAAGGTTTATAACCGAGGGAAGAGGCAAAGAACGCCAGATTAAGCATTGCTGTCAAAGTTTAAGTAAGTCTCAGAAAAGGTGCTATATGACAGCTTAATTAAGCCATAATAGATCTTAATCAATCATATATCACTCTGCTGATAGAAAAGCTTCAGAAAAGCAGATGAAAACAGGACAAGCTCAGTTTGGGATGCTTTCTGCAAATATGGTGCTGTACTAATGGCTGAGATTTCCCCCTCCTCATCTCCCACATCCCTGTACAGCTCTCCTCTACCAGGGATGAACATTTAGAAGGGGTCTGATGGACCCATCTCCTCCGAGGGGTGTGTAAATGCCCACCCCATTAACCATCCCCTAGTGCAGTGTGCATGCAAAACCTCACAACGCATCGCCTTCGGCATCTGTGCAATGATGACACAATTAACATGAATAACTATTCCACTCCATAGATTTAGTCCTTTTCCTCTGGGTAATTATGATCTTTCTTCCCCTCCCCAACACTCATTTCAAATCCTCGAGGGTAATACGCAGTCAGCTGATTTCACATTTATCTCGGTTCTATTTGTTTGACACATTTCAAGCAAGCTCCACAAAGCCAAAACCTCCTGCTCGTTAATAACATTCACATCACCTCCTCCTTAGCTTCTTTAACATGCTGCTTTTATTTGGTCTAATTGCAACTCTCAGCGTGATTAATCACAACATTTTTGTGGGCAGCTGGGGAATTTGATATCCCTGTCCTCATATGGATCTGATCACAGTCATGCTGAGAGTCCAGGCACGCTTCCTGCAGTCTTAATGTAAAAGCTGAGAGTCAAACAACCCTCCTTGGCCACTACACACTAATTACTAGTGATGCCAGATTCACCCAGGTCCCAAACATGGATGAAAGATTGAAGGTAGATAATGTGATCACATCCTGGGAAATAAATATTTCCTCTTAACAAAAGTCTCCTTTCAGTTAGGCTGTCTTCTGAATTAAACCTCCAGACTTTGATGGCCTACCAGGCAGAATCACAGAGTCATTTAGGTCGGAAAAGACCTTTAAGATTATCAAGTCCAACCATAAAAAGTTAGCAGGGATGTTGGAAATTAAAAGAACTAAAATTACACCCACGAAGACCCTCAATTCAAGGGGCTGAGTCTCTTTGGAGAGAGACTTCAGAGATGGTAAAAGGCACTATGGAAAACAAGCTCAGAATCCATCTGAGTAAATCTTCCTTACATGCAGAAAGATAAGAACCACCAAAATTCCTCAAAACCAAGTCTGATTCTCGCAATAGTTACAGCTTTGAAATTTTTTTTTCCCTTCATTTTGCAGTGCTAGTGATAAAAAGTTTTTAAATCAGCAGTCTTGGAATGTCATCTTTTTCTTATAGAATTCAGCGGCAAGGTTCCCATGGATTTTAAAGAAACATGGAGAGCATCGGTGTACATTTCTGAAGCATCATCTGGAGGTCACACGTTAATATTTGATGACGACACAACCTTGCTTCCCACTGTACTGGCAGGAGCAGCACGACTCTGGTTTGTCTCTCCGCAACAGGCTCAATCTTTCCCAGGTAACAAGTAATGCAGTGTCTCACCCACTTTCCACCTTACAAACCCCTCTTCCTGCCCCAAAATCATCTGGGGAAAGGGCCCAGGCCGTTTCCCAGGAGTGAACTTTCCCCCTTTCCTCCCACCAAAGCAAACTGTCAGACCAGATGAAAATCACATGGACACCAACAGCCTCTCCTCCCCTCTGCTCTCCCAGGCTGCATATTCTCCACATCATTTGCTTTGTAAAGCTCTTTAATCAATCGGTAAAGGCCCACTGATTATCACCTACTCAGAAAACACCATGTGAAAGCAGGGAATTAACTGCAGGCTCCAACTCTAACCCAGAGCTTCATCTTTTTCCCGATGATCTCCTACAAGTGCTATTCCCCTTTCAGTGCTTGACCAGATGTTATCACTTGGACGCTGAACGGCTGAGAAAGCCAAGAGCTAAACACGGGATTGAGGATGGTGTGTGAAGGGGGAAAGGACCTTTTGACAAGAGGGAGAAGGTAAAGCAGGTCGTGTACCCCAGGTCACACACATGGAGGGGTTCTGGGGCAGCATGGACACGGATTTCATGGGCAGGGAGCTGTGAACTTCCCATGCATGGAGCTGCCTGGTCACCCCATAAATCATCCCTGCTCCAGCCTGCAATCACTGACAGGGTGAAACCTGCACGATCACACCAGCAGAAGGTGGCAAGCGTGTGATAAAAGGATGTGATGCTCCTAAAATCCTCCACCTGAAATCTCGGGTTGTTTACTGAGCATTTTTCACACATGCACATCTGCAAGTCTCTGTAGCCCTGACAACAGGCTGCACACAAAACGGTGTCTCTGGGTGTAAGGTGTTCACCCAGCGCAGGCCTCCTGAAAGAAAATGGGAATACAGGCTCTGAAAAGTCCCCCAGAGCACAGGGCAGCCCTGCCAAAACCAACACCTCACAATTTCTCACTTTTCTCAGCTCATCTCTGTGCCGATGCCTTTTCCAGGTGCCCAGCTCCCAAACTCCTCTCCATCTGCACTGGTGCCTGAACTATGACCAACAGCCCTGGAAAATCACTGCTGCTCTGAAATCACATCATTTTGCTTGTATGTTTGAGTTCTTTAGGAAAAAAATACTTTATTCCCCAAAATATTTAAAAAACCCCATCTAAATCACAGTTAGTATTCTAAAATACTCTTAAATTGCATTTGCACAGGTACACGCTGTCATGCTCTGGGACCATTACTTGGAGAAATGCAAGCTTTATGGATTCTGTCTCACTTCTACCAAAATAAATTCAAAACTTCTACAAATATGGTAATCAACATTATCTGACTATGAGGAATAAAGGGATCTGTAACTGTAATTTATTATCCAACCATACTCCTCCTCCAAGCTGCCCATTTGGACCTGCCAGGGACAGTGGAAGGCAGGGATCTTCTGTTGATGCAGGTGATCCAGAGGGGTTGATGGAAGTTTTTGCATTCACAAAGAGCGCTGCAGGTCTGTGTCTGCACGAGCTTGTCTCCCCATCCCCATCACTCACAGCAAAACACAGCTCAGAGCGAAGCGGGAGAATCAGCCAAGGCTGGGAGCTTTTTGCTGCTGTAACGTTACGCTACGCACAGTCGGAAAATCTATCAAAGCACCCGCCCGAGCAGCCTGTTTCAGCTTCTAATGTTGCTTAATATAGACTTCTGAGGAGTCTCTCCAGTTCAGACACGGCTCACTCGAGAGCACAGCGTGAGCGTTACACACAGACAGCTTTGGATCTCAGCAGTAGGCGCGGACCAGCGCAGGCCCCAGCCGGATGGGCAGCTCTGCCAGGCAAGTCCCTTGTCTGCCACCTCCCTCCGTCCCCAAAGGGCTCTGTCCCAAAGGAAAGGGCACACGTGTGGGCACGCAGCTGGTCCTTGCTCCTGTCACACACCACGTTCTGCTGACTTTTCTGCTCTACTCACTCAACCAAGCGCATTCTCGGGTGAGTTGTGCCTAGAAAGGAGCACAGACGTGGCAGCAGGAGGGACAGCCCCTACAGCACAATGATGGCAGATTCGGCACCAGGTGAAGGCACTAGATCTGCATGCTGCTGTTCAAACAACCTAAACACATCCTAAAGAGACGCCAGGAACCATCCTTCCCTGGATAAACACCAGGGCCAGAACAGATACAGATCACTGAGAGCATTTCCTCATGGAAATGCACAGACCACACACCAAATTTAGCCTTCTTCAGCTCAGCATAAAAAGAACCCAAACAAAATAAAACATCCAACACCTCCTTCCTCAGCAGCAGCAACCAGCCCACAGGGCTTCTGGCAGATTTGGGATGAGGAAGCCCATGAGCAGCATCTGTGTTTCTCACTGATGGAGCTGTGCACCATACCCAGGGTGACACCAGCATCAGATGAAGTCACTTGTGGGAGGAGAAGATGCTGAGCAAGGGGGAATGGTGAAGGGAGCAGAGTACACATGACCCTCTCAGCACAAATGGGGTGGAAACAGGCTGTTATCACCCCTCCCTGCACACAGCAGGGATTCTTGGGGTTTTATGAAATACAGGGACACAGGCTGCGTTGGCGACAAGTAGGAAGATGAGAAGAAACTCCCACAACAAAAGGAAAGCTCAAACCAAACCTCTCTGATTTTTCTGCACACCCCAGGACTTTACCAAGCAGCAAAACCGCCGGCACTTTTACACCAGTTTGGCCCATCATTTTAACTGGATTCCCCGAGGGAGCCTGCATTGTTTGCTCCATCCTGGCACACTTTCAGACCGTCCTTTCACCGTGACTCACCTCCTGCCTCTTCTCTTCCTGGCGAGTTCAAAGGAAGTTGCATCTTCCCAGCGACTAGCACATCAGGCAGTCCCTTCTGTGCAGCTCCCACTCTTATCTGTAGCTCGTTTCCTAAAAACAAGAAGGAGGGGGGGGGAAGGAAAAACCTATCAGCAAACGACAATCTGGTTGTTCTCTATTATCCTTAAAATATTAACTAGACACTGACATACTGGAGTACTTGCTGCATGAAACCTGCTGCGACTGGGGATAACCGGGACATTACCGAGGGCTATGAATCAACTCAACTGCAGAGGCTTCAAGCCCTTTTGCTAGGCAGAAGTGAAATATGCTTCCTTACAACCAAGTGACCATTTCAGTATTTTTTCCAGTTATCTCCAGAACATTTATTAGATTAGGGGGTTTTATTTATGGACTCTGAAACTGTGCTGTTTCCCACTGAAGCGTTTGTTATCTGTTTAATGTTCCTTTTGTTCTTCTGGACATTTGCATTTATTTATTGTGATTCATTGCTGCGCAGGTACCGGGCTCCAAGCACCTACAGTTTTAAATACATTCACAACACACACATCTTTGCCATTTAAAATATCTTTCCTCTAACAGCCTCTCCAGAGCCAGAACATCTCCATTCCCAGGTGAAACCTGAGATCATAGCATCAAAACTGCTTCCATGTGACAGGTAACAGTAACCTTCCAAAAGCACTTGTGCAACCCTATGCAAGTTACTTCATAGTTTGGCACATTTATGGGAAAGTTCAGAGCTTGTTACACTTGAGTTATTTAATATAAGGGTTCATAAATAGGGCTTGTTTCTCCACTGCCATATATATATGCAAATAATTGGGGTGGTTTTTATGCCCCAAATAGGCCCAGCCCATCCAAAGTTGGCCTTGCCAGCAGGGAAATTTCACCTGCTTCTCTGCCCACCATCAAAGTTTAAAAGCTGCCCATGTGCCTCCAAGTGATTTGAATTTAGGACTGAAAGCAGAATCTTTTTGCCTATAGCCAAGCCCTCAAATCCAGATGCAAGTTTTCCATGAACTGATTTGTTTAACACTGGTGCAAGGCAAAGTCCAAGCTGCAGGCTGGAGATCTGGACCGTCTGCAGGACCAGGGCCTGAGCAAACAGAGAGCCCACTGTGCTCCTGCCAGAAACAAAAATGAGCGTGGAGCAAGTTGCCAAAGGAAACCAGGCATGAAGAGTGTCTCCACCCCAAAATACCAGGTTTCAGCTTTTGCTGGATGAGCGTGTAATGTGACTCTGAGCATCGGCCACCAGCCCCACAGTGCTCAGCAGCTTTCCTTGGAACAGATGAGGTGGGTGCATGTGCACTCTTATCTTCAGACCTCCTTTGGTTCCGAAGGTACTGCACTTCTTATAATGTACATTTAACATTTCAGAGATATTTTTAATGCCTCTCTCAATTGGAAGAAATATGGAACCAACTAATACCTAAGTAAAGGCAACATTTACTACATGGGATTAGCATGCTTTCATGGAATTTGGGTATAAACTCTGGGGACCCTTGAAATTAAAGTTCTTTTAATTAATTAATGCAACCAGTTGATTTGGAGCAGCCCTGTAAAACAGCTGGAAATTCAATATATCAGGGCTCTTTTGGAGAGGGGTTTTTTTTCCTGACATGATTACCTGTGGTTCAACAGACGTTCATTTGAAAAAAAAAAGACAAAAACAACAAGCAGGAAAAGGAAGACACAAAAAGAGCAATTTTTCCTCCCCTCCCCGACTCCAACAGCAGGGGAAAGACAACACAAGGACATGGATTTCCAGGCTACTGGGATGTGCTGGACGCTGCTGGTCACACCCACAAACAGGAAGGGCTTCTGGGGCAGGCACAGGGATGCAAGAGGGCTCTCTGCGGGGTGAGCCAGGAAAGGGACGCACAGGAGAGCACTCGGAGAGCCGGCAGCACGAGGCAAGACTGCAACAACACCTCTGCCTTATGCTAACTTTTCCAAGGCAGATTATCTACCGAGAATTCCACCTGGAAAACCACTAATAAAGTAAGTCAGGCTATTCCCCAGCAGGGGAATTCGAGCTAATCAGTGAAAGGACGCCTTCCCTGCCCCTTTCAGGCTGCGAGCACAGGCAGGAGCTGCTCACTGGAAGTTTTCACTTTTACACCGGGTTGGTCTCTGAACAAAAAACCGCAGTTGCTCTAATTTCTGTGTTAATGGCTCTGAGCACCACCCGTGGCCCGAGGAGCTGCTGCCCTGGCGATGCCACCAGGAGCGAGCCACGGGCACTGGGGACCCTAAAGGAGCAGGACATTACAGCAGAGGCACATTAAACCTCGGCACTTGGTAGCCACCACCCCACTTCCCAGACAGGGCACATCTCCTGCTTTTGAGGCTCTCTCTAAAGCTGTTCCTATCTCCAGCAGCACACCAGGCACGCAGCAGGGCACCTGCTATAAACAAACCCGCCCTCAGCTGTGATGATACCGGCTCTGCCTTTGTTGACTCTAAATTCTGCTTTTGAAGACAGCAAGGGAAGAAAACAAGGAGATGCAATCCTGGCTGCCACTCTACAACCATCCTTTTTTCCCCTGGCTTATCTAATTTCACATGTGTAAAGAACTACAGGCAAGACACCTCTGAAAGTAAACAGACACCAGAACATTCCGTATCCCCTCCAAATCAGTGCCCAGCGCAGGCAGTTTTCATTCAGTCAGCAGCAAGTTTTTAATCCCTGCCTAAGGAAGGAAGGCTGGGGGCCACTTTTGGCACTAAGGATCAGGGGGATCTGCTGAGAAGCTTTAGCTCTGTCACGATTGGTGATGGCTTTGGGATCAGTGCACAGCCCAAATCCAGTCAGGGAAAGCACTTGTGGTCCTCAAGCATCTCCTGAGCATGAATTTCACCATCTTTCTGACAAATCCCCAGAATGGGCATGAAGTCCTTCACTTGAAAAAGAATTTTAAAAAATCCCCCCCCAATTAAAACAAGGGATCTGCTTTTGAACCCACATAAAATAAGAGCAGCTTTTACAAAGGCTTTAGAGAGAGACCTGCATGTGGAAGGGTGGGACTGAGGTTGTCAAAGGTGCAGGTGGTGAAGAAAAGAGCCCGGAAATGAGCTGTTCTCCATGTTCAACATTTCTCCAATCATTTTCATATTAGCATATCTCTAAGTGCATATAATTTTCACATCAAAGGGTAATTTTTTAGGTATTTAAAAAAAAAAATAAAAACAACAAAAAACCCCCTAGGATTGAAGTAGAGAATAATTTCTTTCCCGAAGTCTTTCAAGCAGCTCCTCTCTATGACATGACAGTAAAATTACAGGGGAGACAAGTGTTTAGAAAACTCTTCCCTGGAATTCAGATTATTCTTCAAGCATACAGTAAAAAAGGTTCAGCCAAACTGCAACAGGAAATGTAAAGAAAGTCCTGGGAGCACCAGAGCACCAACCTTACAATGTCTTCACTCAGGAGCAATCTGCATCCTCTGCACATTGTTTAGGGGCTGAAATGATCAGCATTTCTGAGCTTGTGGTGGGCAGGGGAAACAAGAGATGAGTCTGAGCCCTTCTTGTCTCCCACCAGTCCTTCCTTAGCCAGGGTGGTCCCCATGTCAAAACCAGGAGTAACTCTCTCCCTTTCCCTCCTCACTGCTCATCCTTTGCTTTGCAGTCTACAAGGCTCCTGCACTCCTCTGGAGCCAGAGAAGAGCAGCACAGATGAGCACCAAGCACTTCTCTCCAACCCTCACTAGACCTTTTCAGGGCCCCTTTTACTCTCCCCTGCCTCTTGCAGGGCTCAAGGCTGATCTTGGTGCTCCGTTCCAGCAATCTCAGGAACCAGGCTCGGGCAGGAGCTCTCCTTTAATGAGATTTTATTAAAAGACTGTATTACAAATAGCCACTTAAGCAAGTGAACCTTTGGAGCCTTTAGTCCATGATGTCAGTGCTGTGGCTGGATGTTTCCTGGGAGTACTAAACCTGATGCTAATGTAGCGCTGTTCTATATGACAGCTATAAAACTGCTTCAGCGTACCAGGCAGGAGGCCAGCAGGGCTTTTTGTGGCTATCAGGGCCTGGCTAAAGGTCTCCTGCAACAAGGCAGGAGGAAGCAGGGCCCTAGGCAGGGATTCAGCTTTCCCTCACCTCCTTTGCAAGGCTGGAAAATCCCCTGAGGCTGGAAAAATCCACAGAGCAGAGGCTCCGCAGCAAAGCCTTTGCATCCGTAGCCAGATCTCCTGGGGCTGGAGAGATTATCCATCCCTGGGCCCTGCCTGTGGGGCCCCCAGGGCAGCTCTGCATCATCACGCACATGGAACACACCACACCTCCTCCCCCTCTGCATCCCAGCCGTGGCCAGCAGCTGTAGGAATGAATACCCAGCATTTCTCCAAGCCCAGCGGGTTTATTGTCACACCCAGGAGCACCATTGACACCGGCCTGGCTTTTTAGTCTGCTCCCTGGGAGCAGAGCTGCCTGCCCTCTCCACACAGGCATCCCTGGGGCTCCACGTGTCCCCTGGCAGCTGCCTGCCCGCAGCAAAGCCTCGTGTTTGCGAATCACACCCAAGATACACGAGGAATGCCAACAATGTTTGCCAACGGCGGCCGATATTGAAACTAACAGCAGAACTGGTCTGACCCACCTGTCAGCTGGGGAGAGATAAGCAGAGGGCATGATAATACACATTAATCACGTTTTAATCTGCAGTTTTCCACCAATAGGTGGCACCAGCAATTTTTGGATGCGCTACAACATGGTACATCTGTTCCCTTGCCACGAGGCTTCCAGCCCATGGCGGGGCAGGGAAGATGGATGGACCAGCTATTGCCATGGCAGCATCCAGCCCGTCTCTTTTTCCTTTGAGGAGGGAAAGGTTAAGACTCCCACAAGCCAATTTTTCCTTCCCCAAACAAACTTCTTCCCAGGAATAAATCTAACTTGAAGGAGTCTTCCAGAGAATATGAATCTGGAAGCTGTGTGCAAATAGATCAGAAAAAATTGCTTAAAATGGAAGCACAGACTAAACCTCTGTATTTAGAAGGCACAGCAAGAACACAATTTAACAAAGAAAAACCAAAACTTCGTGTAACTGAGTCTGGCCACTCATGTGAAAACATCTAAATCACAGTCTAACACAGTTTAAATATATTGTATAGATAGTTACCTTGACCAGAACATCCTACAGAGGAAAACATCACACCACACATGTGCCCAAGACACACATGTTCGATCCCCGTACACACAACAAAGGAGCAACAACCTCAGCCAGGTCCAGCCGAGCCTGTGGCCAGCACAACTTCACAGGGAAAACTTCCTGGAGCCACGGCAAGGCTGGAAGCAGCCTGAGAAGCAAACTCCCATCAGCTGTGCCACACAACTACAGGTGCACAGCACGCAACCACTTCAGCTTACAACTCCACACAGCTGAATTCAGCCCATATAAATTATTAAAGAGTCTGCAGAACATTACACAGTTCATGTAGTTAATGATTATAGTTCAGTGTCTAGGTCAGATATAATTAGATGTTACATTAAAATAGCTTCACAGAGCCATTTATTCTGATTTAATTACTTAAAATGATAATATAATGAGCAGTGCTTTCAAAGAAAAAAAGAAATCTTTTAATGAGCTCATTTTAAGTTAATATAAGGCAAATTAATCATTTAACAAAATGCGGTGAAAAGACAAGTTCATATTTTAAAATATGTTGTGCCTTTGTCAAGGGGGCTTGTTTATTACCGTGCTGGGAAAGACACAGAAATGGGTGGCTCTTGAAACTGCACCACATCCCACTGTACATCTGGAACATCTTTAAACCATATTTTCTTCCTTCCCCAGATATACCTGCTACGTCAAAGCCCTTTGAAATACAACCTGAGCAACAGATTTATGACCATCAAACTGTGTCTTTATTCCAACGTGAAGCAGAGTGATAGGCGTGCAGAGCAGTCACCCGAGGAGGTGAGCTCCTGATGAAGGGTTAATCGTGGCTTGGTTCATTAATCATTCATTTGCTGGCTCAGAAAATTAGCTTTCACTTGTTTGTTTGCTCAAGAAGCGATAAGCCCATTCTCTCGCTAGTTCATCTATTTTCTTCCCTTTGCATTGTTTTAGAGATTTTAATCCTTTCAATTTTTGTAATCAGTCATTTTGGTCTTTTAGCAGGAGCGTTTCCAAGCGTGCAGCAATTACTGGAGTGAAAGCAGGCAGCTCTCTGCAGGGAAGGAGCAGGCTGTGGTTCACAACCCTGCCAGCAACCGCATCCCTGCTCTCCTTGTCCCACAGGACACCTCACACAGCCCCTGAGAAAAGGTGTCCCCACCACCAGAGCCAGAGCCAGCCCATTTCTCTGCAAATAGGACTCCCTGCACTCCCACAGGCATTTAAACAAACATTTATAGAGGGGCTGAGAGCAAGTCAAGATGTACTGAGTGGTTTGCAGGTCGTCTCCCAGCCACCACCATTCACCTCTTCTATCCTAAGCTGGAACTGCAGCCTCACTAAGCCAGCAAGGAAAACCTGGGAATATTTGTGGAGGAGGTGAAGGGGGTCCTACACCCGAGGCTGATTTCTTTCTCACACCACAAACCTCTCAGTAAAATGTTTTCAAACATTTCCATAGCATCACCTGCAGAACGCGTGGTCTTCGAGCCCAGGCATCCCTTGGATACCTCGGTGAGGGAGTAGAGACTGACTGTCACGCGGCAACTGCACTCCTCCCACCAGGAACAGAAATAATTTGGGGCTCCACATTTCTTCCTTAGCGCATTTTCTCCGTTCCCAATTAGGTAAAGCCGACGGCTTTCAGCTGCCGCGCTTCCTCAGCAGCGGAGCCGGGAGCAGGAGTGTGGTGCTATGACAACACGGTGGGTGCCATCCATCTCACAGGTGGCCCAGGCAGCCTTCGGGTGCACCCACCCGTGACCTCCCCGGCCCCTCCCTCCCAATTACTGTGGCTTAGGTAGGCTTCATCTGGGATATCACTCTCCCTTTGTTGTTTTTTTTTTTTTTTTTAACCCTTTCTTAATCTTTTTGCACAGCCCAACCCACCCAGGTTTGCAGCAGCAGAGCCACCCTGGCCAGGTGCCCACATTTGCTTGTGGCACTGGACCAAAGCAGGATGTGTGCAGCCCAGCGTGGCCTCAAACCCCACTCTCTGCTGCTTCCCCTTTTCTAGCCTGAAACCTGGGTTTTGAAGGAAAACACAACATCTCTGAGCCGCAAGGCCCCAGCGTGAGGCTCGTGTCACACAGTCATTAATAAGGCTTTCCAGACAAATCTGACTGGAGAGATAATAAGCTTAAACAATTAGAAAAAAAAATTAAAAAATAAAAAAAAAAAAATTCTGTGATGGAGTATTTTCTCGTCCTATTCGCTGTAATTATCTTCTAAATGTAGATCATTTTATACTATGCAGGCAGCAGTGTTCCAGTGCTAATCAGGCCATATGTTTCCACATTTTGAGAAGAAAACTAATTAAAAAGAAATGAAAAAGGAAAAAGAAAAAGAAAAAAGAGAAGGTTTGTAAAGAAGACTGGTAGGTTTGGGTCGGAGAGGAGCGGTGAAGGAATCTTTCAGGAATGTATACATTCACTCCGCTCGGCTCTGCGTTTTGTTTTCAGAATTGTTTCTGGCAGAAACCTAAAGAAAAATATGAACCAGATGTACAAGGAAATAGTTTCTTCATCAGAACGAGAAGAATAGCTCTCTGTCTGCCAACAGACTTGGAGTCTTTATGTTTTACCAAGGTGATGTTGAAAATACCCTTCAATGACGGGTTCTCCCTCAGCGGTGCCGGGGGCAACTGGGACACAGGAAGAGCATCCCTGGGAAGGAGGATGCCCCAGGAGGGCATCTGTGAGTCCCCAGGAGGGCATCTGTGACTCCCAGGTGCCCTCAGGTCTGGAGTGAGTGGTGGCACATTCTGGTGCCTGCAGAGACCCTGCAGCCCCAGCAGTGCTGGGTGGGCAGCCAGGGCCAGGCAGGGCACCTGGCAGGCGGCTGCTGCAGTTGAGTGTGAATTTTTCCAACCGCTCCCGAGGATTTACCATGCCAGGGGCTCGATCTCTAGCCAGGGCCTCATGGCAATGGGGCTGCACAGGTCCTGGCTTTCCGTAAGGGTTTAGGGAAGGATCAGCTGGGGTGGGGAAGAGCAGATTTGGAAGCCTCATCCAAGGACAGCCCTTGGTGGAAGGGAGGTGGGAAGAGCTCAGAAGCACCCTGTCTGCCCCTTGGCAGAAGGGATGGGGCTCCAGCTGATTTCTCATTCATTGCCCCCCTCTTTCATTTGCCACATGAAGCAAATCCCCTCCAACTGCTGCTTTCCCCTCTGCTCCAAGGCTGCCAGCACAGGATCTGGGGCGATGGCTGATGCCCCAGCCCTGGCCTGGCCCTGCAGGGTGAATCCTCCAAGTCCTCCTCCCCTGGGCATCTGCACCACACGTGCAGCATCTCTGCTGACACAGATCCTTCCCTAGCCATGCTGGAAAGCTTGGAAATGTCCCAGGAACAGGTCAGCAGCTTCATCACAGCATCTTAGCAGAGGTGTGAGGAGCGCAGAGACTGAGACCAAGAGGCGGGGAGAAAGAATAGTAACAAATTATTCCTCTGCTCCAAATTACTGACATTTGATGAAACCAGCCACGGGCAAGAGGGCAGGTCCTGAACGCTGAACTGCTTCCATGCCTCATCCCACGGCTGTGGCTGTGCCTGCAGCCCTGCTCCTCTCCTTCTGTGTCCCTGGGCCACCACGGGGTCCCGCTGGGAGAAGGACCCACCACACCGAGTGACCTTCCTGCAGACACCCTGGGGCTCCACACTGTCCCCCGTGGGTGCTGCAGGGGCACAGCCACCTCTCTAACCCAGCAGGGCTCCCACGGGCATCCCCAGGTGTGTGAGCTTGGGAAGGGAGCTCTATTGGAAATTAAAGAGGACAGGAAGAAAGCAAGAGAGAGCAACCAGGGAGCTTTAATCTCATTAAATACACCTCGAGGCTTAAAGTAATTTTGCCAAGAGGAGTCTTTTTCTTGCCTTTAACCTTGCTCCAGCCTCCCTGCGCCAGGAACAGGCTTCACAAGGACTTGTCCTTCTCTGCTTCGGGCAGGTCAGAAATCTCTCTGAATCCTCATGTGTGCTGGATTTGAAAGGGAGGAGGGAAAAAAGTGAACTGATCTACAGAAACCAGCTTATTTTGAGGGAACCACGTCAGCTTTGATGAACAGGATTTCTGACGAGGATCTCCAGCAGCAGTAGCAGGCGGTGGCTCTTCCATAGGCGTTTGTTGTCCACAGTAGATGAATTTCTGTCTCTCAGCAGTTTTTAATTCCAGCAGAAAAAGTTTTCCAAGTTTTCATAATTAAAGGTAAGGAAACCCAAGGCCTCACTACAGTAGTATTACAAGATCTTTGTTTTCTGGCCAGCACTACTTTAAAACAAACAAATGCTGCAAGCTCTTGGAGTTGGCTCAGCAAATTGGCTTAGTCCTCATAGGCACTAGGTAATACAAAGAGCAAGAAGTTCAATTTTTCTGCACTGAGAAAGACCAGTTTCATCTGTTTGAAAGCCAACAGCATCAGCTTCCCAGGTCTATCACAACTCCCCATAAATTAAAAAAGCTCAGTTGTATTTCTCAAAGCATCTAAAGCAGCTGAGATTTCACAGGGGACACCCCGGAGAGAAGTTTAACAGCGCATGTTTCATGGTGATTGGCAAATTATCAGGTCATTGCTCCAACTTCCACAAACATCAGCAGCCAAAAGCAATAAAAATACAGGTTTTGGTCTCAGGAGCGTTCAAACTATTTTCCAGAGTTCGACTGCATGACAAGATGCTCACTACGACACTGCAGAAGCACTGAGCTGCTTAATTGGAATAACACAGATGCAGTTCAGTTTTTAAGTCAATCAGAACAATAAATATAGAACCAACAGACTTTCACAAGAATTAATCAAACATTTTTCTTGCTTTTTGTTTTAAATGCAGTTTTTCTGTTTCCTCAGTGAGTATTCCTGAAGATTCACATTTCTTCTTAGGCCAAGGGGCATCGCTGTAGGTGGCCACTCTTCAGCTTACCTGGAATTTGTCTCATTCAATGGTCTCAGCACTAGGAAAAAGCTCTCACACACATTTCTCCCAGCTCTCCCATCTGACAGGCAAGCCAGCATTCGTACGGTGCAGATATCTCCAACCTCAACATTTCCCTGACAACAATATCAAGAAAAAAAACTCCAGGGGTTTTGTTAATAGAGAGAAACTTCAAACATCCTTTATTCCCGGATTTAAGCGGGCTGTAATCCTATAGGGTTGATTTTTCTCTCACTGGTGAGAAGACATACCAACGAGATGTTTCCTGAAACACTCACAATTGCTACTGATGCTTTTTTTTTTTTTTTTTTTTTTTTTTTAACCTTGCTTGAAAAACTTCAAGTTCGTCAGAGCAAGCAGGAGCCAGGCACTCCCACTCCTTTCTCCCCCAGCTTTGGGTAGGCTGCTGTCTGCGCTGGAGGCAATGGAGCACAAGCCTGCGTTGTGTTTTGCCCTGAAAGGCACAGCTGGGTGCTGCCCATCTGCTAGAGGAGGATCCAGATGCAGACAGAGCCTCCTGCTCTCCCTGCTCGGTGGTTTGTAGCCTCTCTCTGGCTCTGCCCTGCCTGCTCCTGCCCTGCTGCCGTGCTCTCCCGGGGCTGAGCGGCACCGCCAAGGGGATAAGGGGCCGCGATTAGGCGCTGCAATTCCCTGCTCGTGTGGGCTGGCAGAAAATTACTGCTCAGCCGGAGAGGAAAATAACATCTTATTTACTGTCTCTCCTGGGACTCGTCTGAGGGCTGAGCAAGTGCTGACTCACAGGCTGCGGAGAGGTGCCGAAATGCAAACCCCAGCTGCGAGCTGCGAGCTCTCCTTGGCGCCGGCAGAGCCCCGCACCAGTACCTGCACCTGTACTGGCACCAGTACCCGCAAAGCCATCCCTCCAGGACCAGCATGGGCACCTCCTGCCTCCAGCCACCTCAGGCAGCTTGTGACTGTCCCTCCGCAGGCAGCAGGCGTGGGGCTCCTCAGCGAACATCTCAAGGAGCCGGGGAGCTTGGCCGGGGATGGCAGGGACAGATGAGGGGCCATCGCACGCTCCCACTCCACAGAGCTGCCAAGAGAGCCAGGAGTTTTTTAAAAAGGACCCTGCCTCCCCATTTCACTTTCCTGCTGAAAACATCTGGTCTGCTTGGCACCTATGCTGCAGCAAATATAGCAGAGCATCTTGCTCACGGGCACGGTGCCACCGCGACAGATGGGTACGAGCACAGGCAGCCAAGAGACCTTGTATCAGCATCAAGTGTGTTTGCTAAGGGCAGGATTCGCAGCCAGAAATGTCAAAATGGCTGAGTTTCCGTGCCTGTAGATACCAGGGAGGCGAGACTGTGCTAAACCAGTTCTGGGCAGGATTAGCTCTGGAATGGTGGGGGGAAGCTCATTCTGCAGCTAGAGAGCATAAGTTTCTGGTCGCGTGGAGCTGGATTAACTTCTGGCTTGGTGATGTTCCCGCTGTCTCATCCCGTTTCCAGGCGAGAGCGCCCACAGATTGTCCTGGGGCTGGCGGGACACCAGCAAGGCGAGAAAACCGTAATCCCATAGCCGGGAGGGACACGGGCAACAAATTTGTCTTTGCAAAATGGGTTAAGAGACCTGCTCTCAATTAACCCCAGGTCAGCTCGG
Organism: Dasyornis broadbenti; assembly: GCA_013397935.1. NCBI lineage: Eukaryota > Metazoa > Chordata > Aves > Passeriformes > Dasyornithidae > Dasyornis > Dasyornis broadbenti. The sequence goes on from VZRN01000404.1 coordinate 4,190,277, forward strand.
CAGGCACAGGGAGGTGCCAGCACGTCCCCGCTGCTCGCACCCTCGCAGCCCCGGGCAAAGCTGCGCCTGGCTTCGGCGGGCCGACCGCTGCCTTCATTTTCCATCAGGGAAAGAGCAAAGGACTAATTGCACTAATTAGCGTTGCCCTCATTTCACAGCAATTTCGGGAGCTCGGCGGAGCGCTGAGCCCCGTGGCGGGTCGGGAAGCGGAGTGGGAATGAGGAGCAGCAGATGTGCAGCAGAGAGGTGCGGGATGGGCTGCTCCCGGTCACTCCGGGTGGCACCGGGAGCGGCCACCGGCACCGGGCAGCGCCAGCGGCGGGAGCGCGCCCGAGCATCCTGCATCCCGAAGCCCCCGGGACCCATTCCCAGAGGGATCGGGAGGGGAAAGGAGCAGTGCGGGGGCACAGGGGCGAGTGTCCGTGCCACGCTCCCCGCCGGGCACCGCCTGCCCTCCGCCCGCTGCAAGGAGCCCTCGCTGACAAGTGGTTGATTTGGCCATTATGATCCCCCGTGATCACAAAAACAAACACGCTCCGTGTGAAAATCCCGGCTTTCTAATCCCAAAGACGCTTCCTGTGGGCAAACACGGTTGGTTGCTCGGAGGGGGACAGAGAGGCATGGGATGAGCTATTCAGAGAGCTTGCGGGCAAATGAGGAGCAGGGCAGGGATGTCTTTTCTCCTACACTGCCACAGCCTGCCTTGCTCTTTCCTCAGCTGGTGCTTTAAGAAAAAAGTAACGCAACACACACCCGGAATGGGAAAGGAAGGAGAATTGGCAGGAACCAGCACGTCTGCACTTGTTTTAAATTTTTATATTTGTTAAAATACTCTGGAAGTCTCCTGCATTCCAGCAGCCTTTGGAACAGCCCTGAAATAAGTTACGTACTGGGGAATGCTTGATTTCCAGCGGCTCCAGACAAACACATCTCCTGAAGAGACCAGTAAGGATAGGCACAGGAGTGACTTAGCTGTGCTTAACCCCATCTGTAAAATGTTCATATTCTCCAGTCTGAGCTCTTCTGGCAGAGGCAGGAGTCAGCAGCAAGCTGGCCTCAAGTCTAACCATAAGGGTGCTTGGATTGAGGTGTTCACAGAAACATCCGGCACCTCCAGTAGCTCTGACAACCTCCAGCAAGCAGCTGATCTAAGAAGGATCATAAAGAAAGTAATTAAATACTGAAATGCCACTAAAAAGACAAGAGATGGAGACAGCTGGCAGTGCCCTGACCCTCTCTGCTGGTGCCAAGAAACAGCACAGACCACAGCAAACTCTGGTGAAGAAGGCAAATATGCCCAGACAGCCCAGTATCGTGAAAAAAAAAAAGTTAAACCAGCTTCCAAATCTGCTCTGAGCCCCTGAGCAGGGCACCAGGGGGGCACAGGAGAGATATTTCACAGCTCTGGGAGCACACTCACCGCCCAGCACCAGCCTTTAGCTCTGGTAGTTCCTTCCCCACAGCGATGCTCATCATCCCTGCCAGGGCACAGGCTGCTCCCTTCACTCCCTGGGCACCAAAGCCTCAGACCTCCGAAATATGGGGATGTTTTTGCCTCCAGCAGCTTGGAACCCACCCAGCGCTGCAGCCGGCGGCAGGGATTGCTGCCGGCTGGAGCAGGCAGAGCCAAGGCTGGCACAGGGAAAGTGGCTGTGGGCACTGCCAGCAGCAGCATGAGGGGCTGGGACCTACAGACATCTCTTTTCACTGCTGCCAGATGGGGTCAGGGGCTGGCTGAGGAAATCAGCTCGGGACCAAAGCAATGTGAAACCCACTGGGAAAGTGACGCCCCTCCAAAAAAAAAAGTTGGTTCAGGAGAAATCCAAAGTGGACCCAAGGGAAGGAGGGAAGGTGCAAGTGGAAAAAAGAACAGAAGAGAGCAGGAACTCTCCTGGGCAGCTGAGAAGGAGAAAATGGAGAGAGGCCGAAGTCTGTGCAAATACTGGATGAGGAAGGAATGTTTTGCACAGACTGGGGTAAGACTGTCCTTACCTGAGCCATGCAGCTCCTCAAGAGCCTCTGATTTGTGACAGTCACATTTTAAAGTCTGGAATTCCATCTGGAATGCAAATTCAATGCTCGTTTTAAAAGCACCTGGCAGCTTTGGGGACACAAGGACAAACAAAAGGTATGAGGGGAAATGCACTTTTTGCCTTTCATTTTGGGGGAAAAACACAGATCTGCGGGTCCAGATAACTGAATTCCTGAATACACAGAGCTGGTTTGTACACACCCTGCAGCTCCAGCTGACTGACAAAACTCACTGTGGATATCTTGAAGTGTCATAAAATATAGAAAACGTGTATCTGATAACCATGTCCTACAACGAGGACATCCTACAACACAGACATCCTTTATCCCCCTGCAATTACCTTCACGCGGCTCCGTCTTATTCAGCAGCTCTGTGGTCTCCAGACTTTGGAGATTTACCTCTTTACATTTACTTTTTTCCTTTTTTTCCAGTTATGAATATTACAGCCTCAGAGATAAAAAGAGGCTGGGAAGAAAGAGAACTCTTTACCTGTGAGGAATGAACAAGAGAAATAGGAGGACACGAAAACCCCCAGAGTTGCTCCGCATACTTTCTTTGCATCCTTTGTATTCCCCGAGCTGCAATGAAAGTGGTAAATCACAAAACCCTGGTCCAGGACATAGTTCCACAAGGCACCAAAATAAGTCTGTGGTGCTTATGTACCCAACAAATTAAGAGCATCAGGCAAATACCTAGAATTTATTGTTGGTTACCAGAACAGACTCAAACACACTGTTGCTAAAAAAATTAAGGAGAGGCCTGGAAGGGGCTATAATCCCCCCAGCTCAATGGACAAGGAATCTAACTCAGTTTCCTTCTGGTGCTAATAATTAGCAGGTCTTGTGAGGCCTGAGGGAGAAATCAGGTTGTTTACAATTTGGCCTTTACCAGATAAATTCAGGTCCATCTGAGGCCAGCAGAGATTGCCCAGGAGGGGTTTCTCTCCTGCTGGGCAGGTTTGCTGTGCTGTCCATGGCAGCAGGAGTGTCCCTTGGACTGAGACACAAACTGGCTTTAAAAGGATAAAAAATGGAAAACAGGCTGAATTAATCCAAGAAGAAGATCAATATCCACATGCAGCACCTGGAGTTGATGCCAAAGCTCTGCCTGCAGAAAAAGAGGGAGACTGGAGCACGGTTCCTGTGTGTGCAATGGGACCTCACCATAGATGGAATAACATCAGTGCCTCCAGTCAGCTCACAGCCCCTTCTGGGAAAGAGGCAGAGGTGAAAACTTCATTGCCTGAATTAATTCTTCCCTCCCAGTTCTGGAGCTTTGTACTGTTTTGTCCTAAATGACACAATATGGGACTTTGATGAGACAGGCCCTAGGTGAGCTCTTCCCCGAAAATGACAGTTAATGCCATCTGAAGGGCTGCCCAAAAAGGCTCCTTTGGAAAAGCTCTTTCTCCAGCTAACCTCTCCTCCAATTTAGTGCTTTACATCTGAAATTTTGAAGCCAATTTTCTTTTTACTGGAGCTTTAATGAAAGGAGCAAATTATTTATAATGGCAGTTGTTACTCAGGGAAGAGGCAAGTGAAGCTCTCAGGACTTTTGCCCTAGACCTCGTGTCACTTCTTTGCTCTGTTTGAGCAGCAGAGACACATTTTTTATTCCAGTGGCTCGTTTGTTACACACAAACTAGCACAAAGCCTCATGACAGCAGTGGAGACTGGGGGGAGGAGTCACCTTGGGGAGCAGGAGGGGTGTGGGATGGTCTCACACAGCTCTGGATGGTCTACAAACGGCCCTTGAGAGCAGGCACCGCTGGCCCCCATCCCAGTGGGGTTTGCCTTCTTGTTATCACACAGCCCCGCTGTAATTCTGCCTCATTCCCTGGCACCAGACACTTTCAGGTCCCGCTCCATCCTACAGCCCAGGCACCCAACCCCAGTGAGTGCCTCTGCAGCTCTGGCCCCCAAGGCTGACCAAAATGTCTCCTTTAATCCATTAGCAGCTTCTAAAACAATGGTACTTGGGGGCATGGGCAGCGGAGAGTAGGAGAACACCCATTGCCTGTGCTTGGGGAGGTGGTGAATGCTCCTGGGTTCACCCAAGGAAAATGACTGAGCCTCTGGAGGGGTAGGGTGAGCCTACAAACACTTCAGCTGCTGTGAAAAGTTTGATTATTGTTTTAATTAAGCCTGTCCAAGCACTGTCTGGGTCCTGAGAGGGGTGGCCAGGACTTAAGCATGCATTTTCTCTCTCGATCCTAACAGCAGCACAAGATCCCTTGCAAAAAAATGGGCAGTTAAGGAACCCAAAATGTCAACTTTTTAAACTTCTGACTTTCATAACAATCTGTTTCTTTTATTAGCTGGGAACTGACAGTAGGGTGAACATTGTTTGAGTCAACTGACATATATAGGTGAAAAAATCCCCAGTGACTTAGGAAAGGGGTCTGAGAAGGGAAAGGCAGGGAGGTGGGAAACGACTTATTGCTTTGCAATAAAGCTTTTAAAGAAAAGAGAAAGGGGTGGGGAGAGAAGGAAAGAAAAGAGCAGCAGGAGGCCATCTAACAAAGCAGATTCTGCCCAAATTGCCAGCGAGAGGCCCACAAGTCAGTGGGGGCTCACGATGGGGGAAAAAATGTTCCAGCAGCCCCGAGGACATTGTGAGGGGAGAAGAAAGTGCTTTGCAAAGTGGGAATAGCCTGCCCTGTCGCTGGGGTCCTTTCTTTGTTTCCTCAGCTCTGCAAATCACTATCTGGTATTTCACAGAGGCAGCCCTTGCCTGGTGGGATGGGCAGCTCCCAGTAGCCGGTGTCCTACAGCATCTGCATCCCCCTCTGCTCTGAAATCATTTCAGGACAGCTGCACTCGCAGTTGCTCTCCACGATTTTCCCTTTGGACCAGCGGACACTGAGCAAATCTTCGTGGCAGAGACAATATCTTGTCTGAATGTCACATCCATGTTAGGTAAAAAGACTTTGACTAAACCAACAAGCAAATGCTGCCTGAAAAATCCCACCAGTTGCTCCTTGTTCAGCGCAAACCGGCGGGATGCTCCAAAGCTCACTGCTGAGCTTTCTGTGCGTGAGAGAGCACACAGCCACCGCTCCGGCAGATCCTGTGCTAAAAGTAAAATGTGTCACTTTTTGGAGCAGTGCCTCACTTTATCAGCCAGTCAAACGGGCAGTAAAAGCTGCCCCACAGACTCCCCATTTCTCGCTGGCGGATGAAAATCCCCGTGACTCGATGCCGAGGGCTTCGGGTCTGTCAGAAGCCACATCTCCCACAAAAGAGCCCCCAGCCAGGACCAGCCTCTGCAGGACAACGCTGCCAGGGGAGACTTTGAAGTCATGTCCTTTCTTCTCTTTCAAGGAGCGATTTATAGAGGCACTTGCTTCCATGAGATTGATGGACAAAAGGGCTGGATCAGCTACTGTATAGCCAGGGGTGAAAGCCTGGATCCATCAAGGTCAGTGGCAAAATTCCCATTGACTTCAATGAGGGCAGGAATTCCACCCTGCTCTCTGCTTCGCTGGATGCACTTTCACATGGAAACCTTGTGTCACAGCCGGACAAACGTTAAATTCAGCTTTTCCTTCAGCATGCACACCACAGGGACCCACCGAACAAGGCTCTTCAAAGAATCCAGGCTTGCAGTCCGCACGCACGTGTGCACACACGAACACGCACGCCCTGTCCCAAAGGGTTTGATATCCTGCGGAGTTGCAGGGAAACACAATTTGTGAAAGGAAAGCAGCAAACTTTACCCCAGGCTTGGGCAGCAGTGACCTGCCTTCCTGCCAATGAGCTCCATAGGTTTTATGTGTTGGTTTACTCTGGTGATTAATAAAACGTTTGGTACTTGATGGGATTTATCAACCCCTCTGCCCAGGAGAGCACAGATCTCCCAAAAAAAAGAACAGCAGCATCCTCAGTTACGCAACTACTGCTCAGGACCAATAGATGCTCAAAAATTTCAGTGCCTGTAAATTAATTTTCAGTCACTCCAGCCTCTGGGATGGACTTTACTGCCGGCGGGAAGAGCTTGGTGTGTCCCTAGGGTGCCAAGGGACACAGTGTGCGCTGTGCACACACTGCTGAGGGAGAGTCACCCTGTGTTTGCTGTCATTGGTAAGAGATATTGAGATACCAGGTGCTGATGTGAAGCTAAAGCAGGTGAGGTTTGAAGGAGCTGCTGAGTGGGTCCCAGAGGCAGCCTGGTTCCACATGGATATGGCTCAGCCGAGTCTGGCACAGCTGAACAGTGGCTTCACCCAGCCCTGGGAGTCATCCCCACCCCAAGGACCAAGCAGCAAAATCCCAGGTTGACAGGGCCTTTGCTGGAGAAATACCTGCTCAAGCCGCTCTCCGCCCGCACGTTTTTGCTGACCATATGGAGTCCAGACACGCTCCCCCCATGCAGGCATTCATCAGCCCCACACTTATCTGCATCCTGGCCTGTGCTTAGTAGGCATTTTTAAGATGTCCCTGGAAGAAACATCTCCCACGAGTGCTTCAGCGTCCAGCGTGAGTCAGAAGCTCAAGGTCCCCCAATGCGCTTCCTCCTTCCCCTGTGCTTTTCGTGGGTTTTGCCAAGTAAGCGGTTTTGGGCTTCAATTCTCCTTCACAAACACTTCTTTATGAGCTCATGTTAATACTCAGGAGAGATGCAGTCAGACAGCATGGGAAAGCGGAATTTTCTGCTTCCAGAGGAGATAGCACGTTCCCCAGCAGCAGGCCTGCTCATGGGAGAATTGCCACAGAAAATCCTCCTGGACAGACAGGGAAGGCAGGGAGCACTTTTTTCTCTCATTGTCCCATGAAGCCTGTTATGAGGAAGGAGGAAACTCTCCTTCACCATTCCCACTCTGAGCCATCCTGCATGGATAGAAACCTCATGTTCAGGTCTTACAGGATGCCCAGAGCAGCTTCTGTACATGGAAGTTTGCTGAGGGCGGGGAGGAGGGCAGGGGGAGGCAAGAAACCAATGAAGAAGAAACCTCTTAGACTTGGAAAACACACAGGGCTTCCAGAACCCCTCAAGCTGGACCCTGCAGCAGCCCATTGTTTTTCTGTTGGGCATCCTTGGCACCCCAGGGACACACCAAGCTCTTCCTGCTGGCAGCAAAGCCCATCCCAGAGGCTGGAGAGACTTTGAAAATTAATTTACAGGCACTGAAGTTTCTGAGCATCTATGGCAGGGCTAAATCTGATGAGGGGGCTGGGTAACACTCACAAGTCGTGCCTTTCCAGACAGGCCTTCACCAAATGCAAAGACTGTAAAAGGGAAAGGTCTGGGCAGACACTCTTGCTAGGCCTGGAACAAAGCACACTCCAGCCAGATTTGGGTTCAAATTACGTTTTCTAATACACCACCAGAGATTTTGGCTCTGTTGTTACTGTGCAAAAGGATTTGTAATAGAATGGAGATTTAATCTGTTATTGATTATTACATTATTAGAAAAAAATTAAAAATAAAGTCAGTCTCTTTGAAGGACAAGGTAATATATTTTTAAAAACCCCGAAGTTTCATAGAAACTCTTAAAAGTCTTTACTGCTCTTCCCTTTCCCCAATACAAATCTTATCACCAGGGACAAAGTTTTACTCCTGTGCTGTTTTATATCTCACAGTTTTATCCTGTAGCTGTCCACTACAGCCCCAGCATCACCTACTTTATCTCCCCTTGTCACCTGCCAGCATTCCCCTCCACTTGCATCTGCCTGGCGCCACATCTTCCTGCTCCTCCAGGATTCTCCAACTTCAGTCACCAGCTGGAGTTCCTTTCACCCTGTTTTCCATCCAAAAAGACCCCCAACCTGAAACATATGTAGAAAAATATGTACATATGTAGAAAATAACTTTCTACTTTGGCTATGAACTATCAGATAAAACCCTCTAGTTTGGAGACATTTAAAATCCTTTGGGGAAATGAATTTATGTCCCATAACGTGGTGTTACATGACATGGTTTAGTGCTTTGGAACTGTGAAATGGTGAAGACAAGAGGTTGGAATACCGAACCAAGCCAACTCTGATGCAGTTTGGGAGGCAGGGAAAGGAACGAAAAGAAAGCCAGAGAGAATCTACCCACAGGAGGAGGTGGAAGGAGGCAGCACCCCAGCACAGAGGATGCTCCAAAAATGGGCTGCCAGAGCCCTGGCTTGCACCAGGTGTGGCAAAGGGTCAGGTCCACCTCAGGTCCCATGCTCAGTCAGCTCAGCCCCGTGCTGCCCCGCCAGCCAGGGCTCTGTGCTGTTCTCACTACGGAATTAATTATCACAATATTAAACCCAGGGGGTTTTGGTAAGATGTGGGTATTGGGGTTCATGTCATAAAAAAAATTACACAGTGTACACAACACAATTAAACCAACAGTGTTGGAACCTTAGGTTTTGGTATCCTTTGTATTTTGTTATTTTAACCCCAAATCTAAGTTTACTTTAAAATCCAACTGCTGCTTTAACAGAGGTTTTCTTTTGCATCTTGTACAATTAAGCCTCTCAACAGTGATTTGGGATAAGGGCACATTGGAGATCAAAGTCATGCAGCTACATTTTCCCTCATCACCTGAGGACCGCGAACACAACTATGCAGATCACAGAAACCTCATTTAAGGTGAAAAATCCTGTTAGCTATAATCTGCAGATTCTTAACAGATGTTGTGCTGGAGCCAGCAGCTCCACGCTATGGCATCTATTGTGGAACAACAGTGTTTAGTCATGAGGCATTTCTTTCATAGCACATTAAGATGCTTGTACCCCGGGGAGAAAAATAAATAATTTCATTTATAATACATTTAAAAGCAACCTTGGACCTGGAGCTGTTAAAACTGGGCTTGTCACAAAGGCACCTAACTACAGGGCTGTCAAACACCTTCCTGCATCCCTGTGGGCTGAGAAACCCAGTCCTGGCTGGGGCAGCCAGACTGGGAATGCTGTGAGTCACAGCAATAACAACACCTCCCTCTGGCCACGCAGCCAGAGCAGGCACAGCTCTCACAGGCTGCTGCTCGAGGATCCCCGTGTGCCAGCTATGACTGAGCTCTGGCTGCAGCTCCAAATGCTGGAGAGGAGCACCAGAGATGCCCATGATGTCAAAAAAACAATTGGTTTAAAGATGTTGATGTAAAAAACCCACAATGATTTAATTGAGTAGGTTCCTGGCCAGCTGTGAGAAGGGACAGGTTTCAGCCGGTCTGTCAGCTGGAGAGAAGTTAAAACACACCAGAACTAGTATTTTTGTGATGGGCCCATGCTTTCCCAGTCTCTCCAGACAATACAGAGCCTTTAGAAATGAAGAAGCTCCCAAATGCTACAAATGGAAGAACACTCCTGAGAAGCACATCCTTAGCTCTGAAGCACAGCGTGCTGGAGCTGGGCATCCCTGAAATCCTTCCTTAGGGATGCACCAGCGGCAGCAGTACCTGTGCCATCCCTCAGTGGCTGCACCCTCACTTGTTCCCTCTTGTTCTGTGTGCTCCAGTCCCTTGGGTGGACCTTGGACCTTCCTCCCAGCCGAATTCCCAAGGCTCCCTCGCCGCGGAGCCGCGCTCCATCCTGCAGGAGCAGCGCTGATGCACGGGGAACCTTGCTGCGCTCTGTGGCTGATAAGCAGCACTCACTTTTAAGATCTCATAAATCACAATGTCAGGCAGGTTTTACGGTCTAATTGAGCCTGGAGTCCTTCAATAATAAGCCCTTGAGAAGTGGGGGGCAAAAAGAGTTTCCCAAACTCGAACTCAGAGAGGGTTTTTAGCCTCGCCAAAGATTTTTGCCTCCAAGGCATGCTTTGCTGAGCACACCCAGCAGAACAGCAACCCCGAGCAGCAGTGATTAAGTGTCAGGTGAGTGTGTCAGGTAAGTGAATGCAGAGGGAGCAATGCTCACCGCAGTGAATAAGGGAGAATAAGTCACCCAAAGGCCAGAGAGATAAAGCAAATCCTGCTCTGGATGTCTTCTCAACGCTCATGTCTCCGGTTTGTGGAAATGAAACATTGCAGCCTGTTAACTCCCCAAAGCCTGGGGAGGGATGGGGTCTTATCCCTCAGCAGAAAAGGGGCTTTACAAGAGGCAGATTACAGGACAATCTGTGGTGAGCTTGGCGTTCTGCCTTGAGGAGTGGCTGAACTGAGCAAACTCCAGGATATCTCTGCCACTCTCCATTCTGGTGTGATTCCGCAAGGAGAAAAAAAATCCTATTTTCACATGACCGTGCTCTCCTGCAGCCACATCCCATCCCCAGCCAGACTTGAAGCAATGAGCTCAACAGACAGGTTGTCCCTGTCCTTGGGGGAATAAGCCACAGGAAGGATTGGTAACATCCGGGGTAACACGACCTCCTCATCCTCTCTTACAGCCAGAGCCAGCTTCACCTCCCATCCACCACAAGCCATCACAGTTATCCAGGAAATTACCTTGCTCCCAGATATGCTCATTAAGCTCTTTACTTAGATAAGGAAGATTGCACTCTTTCCCTTTTCACAGACTTTAAATCAGTTCTGGTAGTTCTGTACACTTTTAGGCATAATTAACTTCCATTTTAAAATCACAGACACCGAAGCTCAACAGTTCACAGTTGATTGACAGCTACAACAAAATCCAGCAGCAATAACCTCTCAGCAGCTTCCAAGGAGATCTCAGGAGGTGCTCACCTTGGCAAAGGCACATCCTGGCATAGTGACCACAGTCCTGGATGATCCTGAATTTCTCACACAGATCAGGATGGGCATCACTGTAAACTGAAAGACCCCTTCTGAAGCCCTGCAAGAACTTCTAGTTAGGGGGGAAAAAAAGGTGGGGGAAGAAGACAAGCTGAATGAACAGAGCAATTGTTTCCTAGTGTGTAAGCAAGTAAGCAATCAGAGGTGCTAGGTTTGAAATGAACCACACCTTTAAATACTCAATCGGTTAATTGTTAACATTGGCTTGAAGCATTCTGTTAATTAGACCATGAATGGCTTCTTTCATTGTCTGTAATAAAGGATTTCTCAATTCCAGCATCTTAATTATTTGCCTTCATATTGAGTCATTGCAGTGCTGACAGAAAAATTTCTTTCTTATATAGCAAGTTTTTCTCTCTCTCTTTTCTCTTTCCCCCTGCAGCATGTAGGTATTTTTGTCATTCATGGCTCCTCGTACAAGACGGAATACTGAATGGAACAGCGTTAGGAGTTTTAGACGTGAATTTAGGAAACTCAGATTCAGGGGGACACGGGTATATGAACATGGATACACGAAGAAGGAAAGGATTTTTTCTGTCTCGTGTATACATGTTTGCAGGTAAATTTCTTTAATATTTGGCCATTTGCCTGTGAAAATCAGCAGCATTCCTGCAGGTAGAAAAACCTGCTGCAGAGATGTACTGAAACTGAGCAGTTCAGGGGCAAAGGCATGGGAATATGGGCGAGTTGGGAAGCGCCACTTGTACCCTGATCATTCTTTCCTTGACATCAGCTCAACACCAGAAGGCAACACAAACATTCAGGCTCTGCAATTAAATCTCTCTCTTAATTCGTCTCCTCCTGAGGAAATGCTTCACCAGCTGTTAACAGCTGTGTCAGAGTGCCGAGGGCTGAGCCAGGCTCCTGCCAGCACCTCGGGATGCTTTACACCGGCTCGTGCTGGATTCCCAAAAATCCGATTCTTCCGTGGACTTTGGTGAAGCCAATGTGCAAAGGAGGCTTCTGGTCAGACCTCTCCAAACCCACCAGGCTCAGGCTGGGAAGGAAAGCTCAGGCCAGCAGATCTGCTCCCATTCCAAGGAAACCATCCTCATAACTCTGTGCACATCGAGGAGCAGTAACATCGATGTCTCTTCTGAGACACATTTAAGGTTGGCGCTGGGCCCAGGGATTTTGCAATCCACTTCTGTTCTGCCTTGAAATATGTTCCCTCAATAGATATTTACATTTTTCTCTTTTTCCAGCTTAGGTGCAATCCTCAAGGAATACATCCCGCTCTCCCCTTCCTCCCATCCCTCCTCTTTCCTGCCCGCTCAGTCCGCACATTACTCAGAGCCCTGGGTAAAGCTCTTTTCCATGCTAAATATGCATCCAACCACTTAATGAGCTTTGGCCAGCTCGCCAGGAGTTTTGACAAGCCTGTTGAACCAGTGCCAAGCAGAGATGAATGTTTGGCTTGGACCAGCACAATGCTCTGTTTGTCTCATTGTTGCATTGGAAGTGTTAGCAAACTAATGTGACAGGATGGAGACGCATACAACTGAAAAATGACTGAAAATGTAATTCCGTGTCAGCACTGACTCCTGAAGGATTATTTGTCTCTGGTGACTTTCAGGGAACTTTTCTTTACAGGCTCAGTATAAAGACAGGTCTGTGTGCCGGGGGAAAGCGATCAATTAGTTTTAACCCAGATGTAAGGAGCTGCCCTCTGCTCTTGCTTCCTAAGATTTACTGTAGCTCAACCAGGCACTCTACCACAATTATTTTTTTACTTATTTTTTTTCCTTTCAAAAAAAAAACATGTATTTGTCTGCTTGCAAAGCCCTGTAAGAGCCTGGAGTCTGCTGTGCTCCTGGTGTGGGGACAGGATCCTGCAAAACCTGTAACGGGGACCCTCTGGGTCCACAGCTCAAGAGAAGTTCCTGGATGAGAGCAAATGATGTTCAATCCCAACCAGAACCAGTGCTTCAAGAGTAGAGCTATGGGCCATTCACCATGGACCATTCACCATGGACCATTCACCACGGACCAGTACAGAATTAGACAGAGTATGAGGAGTGAAGAATGATCCTTACCTTTCATTTTCTGGTGTTTTACTGTATCCAGAAATCTGTGTACCTGGATGACATCTAAACCATTGTGTCCTTTTGGGATCTGGCTCCTTATTCCTTCATCTGGGGTTTTTTTCTCATTTGTTAGTTTTGGAGCTGATCTTCATTCTTGTCTCTGCAGCACTATTTTCCCCTTTACATCAGGTGAAGGATCTAATCCTTAAGAAAGCAGAGTTACAGTCAGCCTCATGTTATTCTTTCCCATTAGGAAGGCAGGGTCCCCCAGGAATCTGTCAAATTTACCTCCCAGTGTTTGTCCTCTCCAGACAGGGAGGAGAGGGTTTCCCAAGCAGCTCTGGTGCAGTGAGTGACATCCCTGCTCAAGGCAGGGGCTTGGAACCAGATGATCTCTAAGGTCCCTTTCAACCCGAACCATTTTATAATCCTGATAAACACGTATCTATTGCTTTTGAGTCTTACAAACCTGTGTAAGTCTGTACCATCACTGTAGATGACATTGTTCACCTGCAATAATGGTGGATACCACCCCCAGAATTAGAAACTATCCATGTACCCCACCCACCTACAGAAATACACAGCTTCACTGGACATTTTACAGTTTGTTTCTTTCACTTTTATAGCCAGCACTGCGCTGATAAATATAGCTGTTTAACCAAAGTCAATGTACTGGAGGCAGCAAAGAGATAAACCATGAACATTTATTTGGGTTCCTGCTGCAACGGTGTAAATACTAAAGTTCATTATAAAAATAATGTAAAATAGTCTTTGTAGTGTTATGCTGGCTTTGCAAATCCTTTTAATTATATCTATATTTCCAACTGCTTGGATGTCAGAAAGAGGTGAGCCGGTGCTAAACATGTCCAGTCTGTTGGGGTTTCCTTCATCTCTTTGTATCACTGAAGGATTTTTCAAATCCTTGGGTCTTCTTATCTTGTCAGGGGCTATAATTTTTTTATTCACATGACAGTTTACTAGCAACAGAAAGTGTAAATATATATTTTACTCCTAGGAAAATTGCTAGGATCCCTGTCTGAAGCTCTCAAAGGGACTGACAGGGTCGTCAGGTTGCCATCTGCAGAGTTCCATGTGCAGGTGCCCGTGGTTGTAGCTCTTTGGGGACGATGACTTGGACAGCACAAAGAAGATCCACAATAACCCCCCTGAAAGGACTACAAATGTAGAAGAGGATTTCATGAAAATTCTTGTTTCCATTTTGTAAACCCCTGGTCCACTTCTGTGGACCTTTTCCATGCTCTTCTAATGAAAGCTGGTTCCCAGGAGCCATGTGTTTCTGCTGGAGCTGGAGCTTCGGAGCACAGGAAAAAGTCCTATTGCGTGAAAAGGATAGTGATGGAAAATTTTAACAGCACTGATTGTTTAGGTTTTCTTCCCTTTTTCAAAATGAAACACTTTCAAAATCAAGCTATTTCTTTCCACTGGCTGCTTTGTGAGCACGTTTTTTCACCTGGTTCCAATCTGGACTTACAGCGCAAAGAGTGAGAGCATCCAACGCACTGCCAGCACAGCAGGGCTCACTTTTCCCAAATTCCCCACCAAATCCTCTGGCTTATCACGAAGGAGCACAGAATAAATATGACTCAGTACCCAACATAAACCCTCCAAGGCACAGAGCAGCTCGGAGGGGCGGTAGCAAAGGGCCCTCCCTCCAGACTGATGGTTCTGTGGCTGGAAGGCATTGGAACCTCTTTCTCCCTGCTGATTTCTCAGTGGATTTACACCAAAGGAGATGGCAGTTGGGGTCCAGCCCTGCTGAAGAAATTACTCCTTCAGCAGAAGCCCAGGAAAATATCAGCGAAGCACAGTATTGGCAGGGCAGAGGAGGGTGCAGGGCACCACCGACACCCCTGAACCAGCAGGGACTTGTTGAAATGTGTGGGTGATGCAGCACGGAGAGCTGTAGCCCAAGCTGTGAAGAAGAGCAAACCAGCTCACCGTCGGGTGGCACCCATGGGGACAGGGCACAGAGCCTGTCCCACTGCACACACAGCGCTCGCTGCCTTCTGCAGCTCCTCAAAGGGAGGGGCACCAAAACCACACCAAAGTCAAATATCCATCAACGGCACAAACCACAAACCCTCGTGACCAGCAGAAATGTGAATCATGAAGGGAGAGAACAAGGTTTAGACAAACCAGGACCCTTCTGGCTGCTCTGAATTCCAGCGCCTGAGACCCAAGACACAATTCCTGCCCAGCTCTGCGGCCCTCTCCCCCAGCTTATCAAACTCCGTCTTGAAACAATTTTGTCCTTGAACAGATTTGTTAAGCAGTGTAATATGAAGATCAAGGAATAAAGATGAGGACAGGCAAAATTAGATCAAGGCTGTAGATAGCGTTTGAGTATAACTAATGCCAAATAGCCAGAGGGCAACATGTCAACAATTTAATGGGGCACAACGTGAAATAATGTTTTCAAAACAAGCGCTTCATTGGATGCTTCCCCTTTGAATCAGATAAAGTATATCAGTACAGAGAGGTTTGCTTTGATCTGTTCTGCAGCAGAAGGTCAAGGGTGTCTAAAGCAGCTATTCAGAGCTTGTGAGTAATAGAATTAAACGACTCAGATCACATCTCTGAACCCTCAGCATCTCCCAGATGTGGGGCCAACCCCTGGGGTGAGGAGCCAAGCCTGCACCCCTGGTTGGCAGCTGAACTGAGTGCTGGTTCTGAGCCTGGCCTGCTCATGTACACCATCTCATGGGGTCTCTTGAGGCTGGGGGGAGATCAGGAAGTCAGGATCTCTGCACCCCTGTTTGTGCAGAAAGCACCTCTATTTCTAGAAAGCCAAGGCAGCACCTACCTCCATACAGGATTTCTCCACACAAATTAATTCCTGTTAGTTCCAGGCGCAACCAGATACTTGTGAAACTTGATCGTTGTGAGGATGATTTAACCCCAAAGACATTTTCCACCCAGGCTGATGGTAACAAGCCCAAACTCTGCCGTGCCTTTTGCTGTGGCTTGCAGAGGGGCCAGTTTTACGTGATTTCTTACCCCAGTGGGTGAGGAAGGTGCTAGTGGGGCACAGCCCTCCCTTGCCCTGCAAACAGAAACATGGGGAGAGGGGGAATGGAGGCAAATAACAGGGGAAAAGATTAAAACAGAGCGGCAGGCACGTTTCTGATGGCTGCAGTGCACAGCACCACAGCACGCCATGGCATCTCACTGCCCCGTCTCAGCTGTAACACTTGAGCAGAGGGAGATGCCACAAAAAACACCCCCAGAAGGGCCAGACACAGATGTTCTCTCCCAATCCAGGGGATATTGGCAGCAGGCTTGTTCTTGGTAAAACACTGTGCAGCAGCCTCAGCTCTCTCCCAAAGTGTGGCTCAGATTTTCAGAGCTGTGCCAGGTGAAGAGCCTTTGCAAGCCCCACCTGCATGGGCAGGCAGAGCCTGGAAGATTTTCTGTGAAGAGCCCTGAACACCTCGGTCGCCGCCGCCGGGGCTGTGCAGGAGCCCCAGGGGACTGCCCGGGAATGAAGGCAATAACGGGAGTCATTCATCTTTGGGATGTCACCCTGATAACAGGCTGCACACGCTGGGGAGCTGCTGTGCTCACTGCTGGTACTGATGGGAGAGCGCAGCTGGCACAGGGTCCCTCTGCTCTCTGTGGGTCTGGTGGTTTTTTCCAGAATTATAGCCTACCTCATTTGAAAGTGTTGGGAGCTTTTTGTTAGCTGAATTTGGTTTATGCTTGTTTTGCTCCTGAAGGGAGAAAAAGGCGCACACACATAATCCAGCTCAGCCAGGCAGCTCTTCTCCTCGTTCCATTTTAATTTACCTCAGACACGAAGAGTTCACCCTTTCTCTGGGTGTCCAGGATTGCTCTCCCATCACACACTCATCTTTCCCTCTGAAATCACCCGATGATCTGTGTTATCTGCCTGCTTCAGGCAGTGCCCTGCAGCCCTTTGGTGCCCTCAGAGTTTCTTCCAGGAGCCAGCCATCCCACAGCATCCGGCCACAAAAACTCCAAGGCTTTGCCAGACATTTGCCCAAATTCTCTCTCTGCACCCAGAAGCACCCAGCCCAGTGAAGCCACGGCTGGGATGCATCCCACTTGCTCATGATGCTCTTCCAGGAGCTTCTCAAAGTGTCAGGTTTTGCATCTGTTCATCAGCTTTGCTTTCTTGACCTCTGAGGAGAAGTTTGCTTTCACAGGCTGTCACGTCTCAATTAGCTCTGTCCCTCTGGCAGGGCAGCGTGTGACACGGGGTCACCAGGTCTCCACAGCTTTGTAGTTCTAGCATGGAAAGGTAAATACATCTGCAGTGCCCAGCGGGGCTTGGAGCTGCCCCTTCCCTGCGAGAGCCTGGCCCTAGAGCAGGGTTGCGGAGCAGTGAACCCCTCAGATGAAGGCAGAGGCCTCTCCTCATCCCAGCTTCCCAAAGGAAAAGAAAATTTGGCAGAGGCAATTCTCAGCAGAGATCTGCCCAGACCACATCTAATGACAGCCCTGAACCACATCCCTGCCAATGAGATGCTGCAGACAAGCAGCTCCAAACCCTGCTCCTCATGCTCTGTAGGGCTTTCTGCAGGCAGCAGAGCCTCTGCCCTGGAGACCGGCATTTAAAAGGAAACCAAACACCTATAAAATCTCCACCTCCCACTGCTGGAGCAGCCCCAATTACTTGTCTGGCAGCAGCTTGTTCCAGCTCCCAGCTCATCCCTCCTACAGCCCAGCACCCCCATCCTGCCTGCCTCTTGCAGAGCTGAACCCCTCCATGCCTCCTTCATCACCAGGAATGGGCTCTACCATTACCCCAACAGCTCAGGTGGCCCTGATGCAAAATCCAGGGATAGGAAAGGGGCAGGAAGAGCTGGAGCACAGCCACAGGCTGCACGCTGCAAGCTCGGGGAAGGAGAACAAATTTAGCCCTGTCTCATCCAGGATAAATTTGCCACCTTCAGCAGAGCTTTTCGGGGTGCACAGCTCGGTGTGGCTCTGGGGTGTCAGGGAGGGGTTGATTGCCACCCTGATCTGTGCGCAGTGACCCAGCACATCCCAGGAGGAGCACCCGAGCTGGGGCTTTGCTCCCAATGCGGTAGCACGGCGGTTCTGCAGCTGTGAGAGCAAGGGTGGGACTCTGCTGATCACTAATTACTGAAGCTTGTAATCAGCGAGAGGCACTGCTGAGGCTTCTGTACCCAGAGAGCTCCAACTGGCTGTCCTGACATTTTGATGCCAATTACCAAAATGCCCGCACTAGAAATAGCTGTAATTGATAAGGCAGGTCAGCGTGTGTTAATGAAGCTGAAATTGAGACAAAAATGGAAATGAAAGTTTGTGACAATGCGAACAATTTTCCTCTCGCTCTAATAGCTGGATACAGCTATGTGTTATTTATGGCTGGTGTTTCTTCAAATAGGATGCTTCCTGTGAGGCACGCAACAGAGACGCCGTGTTTTGCATCCCGTGTGCTGGAATGGACCAGGCAGGGCAGGACCAGGTGGTGCCCACAGCCACCCCAAGCCCGCGAGGACACAGGGGTCCCATCCTCAACCATCCCACCCCTAGGTGGGTGCTGCAAGTGAAAACAGCCAGGGTGGCTTTTTTTCCTCCCACAAACCAGCCAAGAAGCAGATGGAGGGGAAAATCCCTCCTCTCAATTCCTGCTAGACTAACATTTTACCTGCAAAATTGAGGTAGGAGGCTTTTAAATGACTTGTAGGTGGATCTGGTTCTAGAAACAGCTCTGTTTTACAACAAGTCTTTGCTGTTTGAAGAAGGAGGCTGTAACAGCAAACACAGAAACAGTTAACTGCAGCCTGATGTTCCTGCCTGCTCTCCCCAGGCTGCTGTAATGTAAGGATTCGGGGGTCACAGTCACAAATTTACCATTAAAGCAAATGCCCATTCCATCCCTTTCAAGGGTGGGTTTTCTTTAAAGCTTTCATCCTGGCAGAGATGTTTGAGGAGCTAAAAATAGGCAGCAAAGTCACGTGAGAACCTCCGGATGTGAGAAATCACATAAAAGATACGAGCGTGAGTCCCTGTTTCCTTGGAAATAATAGTAGTAGTAATTCTTGAATGTGAGGTTGTAACAGCAAGATCTGAAACCGGCCCCTTGTTCTCTGAAACCCTCTGTGAGCAGCCAGGGCAGGGTAAAACCAGATGCCAAGGGAATAAACTGCCCCAGAGCGCAGCTCTGTGTGAGGGAAACCCTCCCCTGCGGAGCTGCAGGGAATCAGCTGCTGCCAGAGATTTCCGTGGGTGCAGGATTGGATCTGGAGCTGCTGCACGGAGGAGATGGGAGAGCTGGGGCAGAGGGGATGGCACAAAGCTCTCCAGACATCCAGCCCTGGCTGCTGAAATCTTGGTTGAAGGTTTCAGTTTGGGATGAGCCCAAAGGAAACTCCTCAGTGCCAGCACCTCCAAATTTTGTGTCTGGATTTAAATCCAGATGTTCAGATGGTGCGGGATCAGAGGGCTGGCTCCAAGCCTGGGATTTGGACACCTCTGGAGAAATTCCAGATTGGGAGTAGAATCAGTGGCACGAGCCATCCCTGGTGGGAGTCACTGACCTCAGTGACAGCAGTAAAGGGATCTCACCCATCCACATGAAATGGCTCCTACTTAAACTTTAACGTCCCCAGACTGAGCACGTGAAGCCACGGACCACACTCAGCTCCAGGCTGTTCCCAGGGACCCGGGCAATGCTGGGTGGGCATCGTTAACAGGAGCACAGTGCCCTGTGGGATGGGATAGGATGGGATGGGGCAGCTCTGTCCCCATGGGGTGTGGGCACAGAGCCACCCTCCAGCCCCAGCAGCGTGACCCCGAGCCCCCGCTTCTGCCCCATCCCTGCCTCGTGCTCCATTTTCCACTCCTGCACTGCCAGCTGGAGCTGCACACTGCCTCCTATAAATCCCTTCTAAATGAGCATCAGCATTTCATTTATTTCAGAGAGACTGACTGCTTTGCCTGTATGGATTCTGCATGGGAAACATGGGTAAGGACCGGTGCTCAGATTCTGGAGCCAAATGCTCACCAGTCAGTAAATGCTGGAATTCGGGTTCCATAACCCATCCTGCCAAGTCAGAACTTGGCACTGTGAGACCGTGGTGCTCAAACTTTCCACTAAAGCAGTTCCCAGTGCCAAGCATGTTACTGGGCATCACTGTGAGTCACCTACAGACACGAGAGCAGATGTGGCTAAAATCCTTCCACTGCTGCAATTTTTCAAAAGAATCTACTGGCAGTGGAAAACTGCCAGATTTTTCAAATTTTTTTGAGCTGGAAATGTTTTTCCCCTAGGCTAGAGAAATGCCACTCTGTTCCTCACTCCTCCTCTCTTTCCTTTTTTTGCTGCCATCCCAACTATCATCGCATTCTCTCATTCTTTTTACCAGGAAACAAGGGTGAAAGCACGAGGAGCAGGAGCCCCCTCACCAGCACCAGGATCATTCCTGTGAGCATTCAGCTCAGAGAAGCGGTACCCAGCACTCAGCAGGGTGCTGCAGAGCCCTCACCTGAATGTCGTACTCAGGCTCACCACAAAAACCTCAAAATCAGCCCCAAGCGGGGGTTTTGCTGAAATAATCATCGTGCCAGATGCTCCAGCACTCCACCGCAGCCTGTCTGTCACTCTGGTTGCCAGATGCCTTCATGAGGTTTTGTTCTGGATGACCAGAAACCGAATTAGGCTGCCTCCAAAGAGCCAGTGCAAGGTTGCTAGGAGATTCCTCTGTCTGCAAGGAGCTGACAGTCACAGGAGTTACTGATGGGTGCAGGGTGCAGTGATAAGGTTATCTCCTTCTGCATATGTGACTTGGGCATCTTTGTGCTGACTCCAGTCTCTCAGGGCAAGAAGACTTTGGCTCAACTTTAAAACTGATGGAGCTCAGGAACAGGGTGGGAAGGGGATGTTGATGAGGCCATCGAGCAGTGCCTGCAAGGAAAAACAAATTGTGGGACAACAGAGGCTTCAAAATCATATCACACTCCTAAAGCTAAAAAAAAAAAAACAAAAAAAACCAAAACCAAAATTAGCTTTCCCCTTTGATGTAAGGTGAATTGCTTTTCTGGCAGGGAAAATGGCATTTCCTCCCCCAGGGCAGTGTTATTTGAGCAAAATCTTTGTTCTGCCTGACAGCAGACACTGCCCATGAGCCGAGGTGATGCCTCAACCAGCCAGGGCTGGTCCTTGCCTGGCTGCACCAGTGCTGCGTCTCAGGGCGGGATGGCCGCTGTCCCTGTCCCCAACACTGCTGTCAGGCACTGGGACGTGTCACAGGTTAATTACACTCGCTCATTAGGGCTGGTGCCAGAGGCCTTTGTGGGGAACAGCAGGGAAATGAAAGCAGCTGCAGGAGCAGCCAGGGCGGGAAGGGGAGAAGGCAGGAGGGGACTGAGCAGGGGGGAAATTCATCTGGGATTCAGGGAGCACTCCTTCGACTGCTACCTTTTACTGATAAAATGATGCTATCCAAAAAGGTGAACTTTGAGCCTTTGGCAAACCTGCTTGCTTTAATGAGGCTGGTTACACAGATTTTGCCTTAAATGCAATCGGTACCAGACACAGAAACCAAGGGAGTGAGGAGGCTGTTAAGGCAAAGAAGTGAGAAAGGACATTAAAATGAGCTCCTCGACAAGCTGTGATGCTCTGAAGCCTTGAGCACGTGCTCGCCTGCAGCTGTTCAGTTTCAGTGGCTCTGCTGGCTTTTTGGGTCCCCTCAGGGATGGTGGGGATGCTGTGATGCTCAGCAAGCAGCCTCTGCTCCAAAATCCTGCACTGATAGCTGTGACAAAGACAAAGCACATCCTAATTCATCACATCCCTCTGTACCAGGCACATCCAGCTTCCTCAGAGATCCCACCTGAGAGGGCAAAAAACTATTTATGTAAGCATATATTTTTCAACTATGTCCCTCATTTCATGCACTTTTTGGGTGGAGAAACTTCGACACCAGTCCTAGGAGGAGAGGATGCAAAGCTCTGCCTTAACACCCTATGGAAAGCAAAAATTGTCCCTTTGCCAAGAGAGCACAAGCCCAAGCTCCTGAGCACCCCACCAGCAGAGCAAGTGAGCCCAGGGGGTCCTCGAGCATCTGGGGAGCTGTGCAGATCCCATTCTCTGCCCTGAACCTCAGGCTGCAAGGCAGAGGCTCCAACTGCTGAGGAAGCAGGAATGCGCTGATCGCTGCCTTGCAGGATCTTGGCTCGTAACAGCAATTGGCGCAGAGTCATCCTTATCAGCTAGCACATTAATCTTAATTAACAGATCGACAGCAACAGTTCCTCCCTGAAGCTCCCCTGAGCATTCCCAGCCTTTGCTCTGCTGCTGCTCCAGCATCACTGTTGTTCCCGACATGGGGAAAAAGACCAAATCCTGCACGGAACTGGAGTGGCTCCGCTGGTTCCAGCCCTGCTGGAGGCCCAGCTGAGACCAGAAGCAAGCACATCCACCCATAGCTGGGACCAGGAGCAGGAGCAGCCCCTCTATCCCAGCCCCACAGATCCTGGTTTGGGCTCTGATGCAGCACTCACAGTCACCGAACTGTCCCATTTCCTTTGTTCAGGACCTGAGAGAGGAAGGGTTTTCCCATGTTTGAAAGCTTCTTGAACAGAGGATTTTTTAAAAAGAAAAAAGAAAGCAAACCCAGACAGATTATAGATTAAAACGTGGTAAAATCACGCCAAACCCCAACAGCAGGGCCTCTCTCACCTTCCGCTCCCTGTGTCTGTCATGGCTGAGAAATCAGTGCCGGCATTCCCAGGATAGATTCCCACCGTGGTGCCTGGAGCTCACCTGCTCATTGTGCATGGACAGCACTGAGGGCTGAGGCTGCAGCCGGCAGGGACCCTCCTGCTGCTGGGCACCACAGACCCCACAGCCCTGCAACCCGCTGGGGCCAGGGGCTCACAGGGACCCCACTGGGGTCATGGGGCAGTGCAGCTTCAAGCCAGCCTAACTCCAAAGAGGCAAAGGCTATAACTGGGGCACAGGAGTGGAGAGAAGCAATGAAGTGGCTGAGGCTCCAGTGAAAAAGAGAGAAGTAACAACCCCTGGCTGCTGCGGGGTGAATTTAGGGCACAGTCATTCCTGCCAGGTAATGAAAGGGCACAGGGACGGCATCCATCACACCTTGTCTGAGGACATCTCAGGCCAGATGCAGAGCCAGGACAGCTCAGACCTGGCAGAGCTCAGAAAAGAATGTCATTCTCTTAGAGAAATAAACAAACAAAATGCGACAGCAACACCACAAAAAAGCAATGCCCTTGTGCAGGTCAGCAAATCCCATCATCTCTGCCCAGACTGGACCCTGGGGTGTGGCAGGCACTCATGGCCACGGCGGCGACCTTAGAGGAGCAAAGTCGTGATTGTACCAAGCAGCAGGCTGAGCACTCTGAATAAACCCTGTGAATTCACTGATGAAGGTGTCCCAGGATGGGTGAGCCCCTCTGTACCCCTTGCCCCCCTCCCTTTGGGTATCTCCACACGAAACCCTTGGGTGCAGCAGTGGCTGGGATTAGGGATTCCTGCTCCCCAAGGGCACCTGGGAACATGAAGCTCAGCTTCTCCTCTTGCACAGATGTGACCAGGAGAGCAGCCTGGTTTGCTGAAGTTCCTTCCCAAGGGTGCTCAGTAACTGTGGAAGCTGGAGCACCACATCAGGCAGAGAGGTCAGCTCCAGGCACTGAGTGCTGAGCACACTGATCTAAGTGTTTTTCCAACAGAGGAGAGGAAAAAACCTCATCTCAGCTGAAATACCAAGGCTTTAAAAATTAGTTGCTGTTCATGTGCAGTAGCTCTTGTTATTGAAAACACTGTAAAAGTTTTACTGTGCTGACTTAGGGTGCACGTAAAGAACCTCGCTTGTCTTGACAGGCCATAAAGGAACTTTTATGACCTATTGGGTCAATGATTTGCAAAGAAGGATTTACGCTGCTGTCCAGGGCTGGGATGAGCTGCTGGAGGAGGAGCACACAAAAAAAAATGGCACTCAGAGCTGAGGGGTGGACCTGCTGTGGGCTAAACAGTGTGTCTATCCAGCACGACTGCGAGTGCCAGCATGCCGTGTTCTCACACAGATTGTGCTAACCCAGATTATGGGCACAGGATTATGAGCTGAGTGGGTTTAACTGACTGACCTTTATTCTTTTGGGGTTACAAGTGGAGTTTTAGGAGAAAAAAGCCTTACCCATGCATCAGTTCAGCTCTTCCCCAGGGATAAAGCTTCAGAAATCCAGGCTGAATCCCCAGTGTAGCAACCTCTTAATCTTTTATCTCAAAGTGTCAGGCAAATATCAGCTCCACTGGTCCAAGGTTCACTTTCAACACTCTCCTGGAGTAACTCAAGGGAGAAGAGGCCCTGACTGAGTGAAATATCATCACCTTGGGCTGATGCTGCCGGGTGTGCTCAGGACAGATGAAATGGTGCAAGGGAAAGCCCTGCTGTGCCAGCAGCCTCCCGTCAGCGTCAGGGCTCGTTTACCTTCACAAGGCGCCGGTGCTGGGCACACGCAAGGGCAGAGACTGCAGCTGCAAGCAAAGTTCCAGTGAGATCCAAATACAGACCTCCAGCCTCAAGGGCTGGTGAGAGGGGTCCAGGGCCATCTGTGAGTGACTGAAACTACCCTGGAAAAGGGACTAAACCCCCAGTGCCACATTCCTGGGGGAACACAAGTCTCACAGCCACTGCTTTCCCTGGATAGCGCAGCTCATGTCACCCCGATCCCCTCCAGCCCAGTCTTGGCTGCTCACATTCGCTGCTGGTGTTGGAGCCGCCCCCAGGGCTGGGCAGGGATGGGGACAGTCACCCAGAGCACCCAGGACGCTCCCTGCCCAGGCTGACCGACACGGAGGGAGCAGGATGGTGCCAGCCAGGAGGGTGCTGGATGGTGCCAGCCTTGCAGGGAGCAGGATGATGGCAACCAGGAGGGAGCAGGATGGTGCCCGGCAGACTCAGAACCCCAGGGAGCTCTGCTCCCGAGCCCGGCGCCTGCGGGAGGGAAACAGCAGCCCCGAAAGATCAAACGCTTCAAACGTTTCTCCCCCGAGTGCCAGCGTGCGCTGAAAGGAAAACCAGTGAAGTCTTAGTGCCTGAGGGTGGAAGGATCTTCCAGCCAGGCACTCACAGCCGGCGGTGCTGCTCCCTGGGGCGATGGCTGGAGGGTCTCTGAGGGATGGATGAGTCCTTCAGCCTCAGCTCATCCAGGTGCCCACGCTGCCGTGCGGATGCTCATGCAGGTCAGACACTCGCAGTGGGACCCTTCCAGCCTCTCTGAGGAGCAGCACCCGCTCTCCCTCCTGAAGCTCCCAGCCCCATCCCCAGGCTCACGGCACATCGCAGGCACTGAGGTGGCTGCACTCTGCAGATTTCCCTCCCCAAAGCCCTTTTCCTTCATCCCTCGGCATCCAGATGGATTGAACCAGATTTGCTGCACACGTGGCAACCAAATGAAATGGTTTCTTTGGCAACAATAATGAAAGCTTAGAAAAAAATTTGCTTTCTGTCTCCTGCGGCTCCAGCAGCCCAGGTAATGCAGAGCGGGAAGCACAGAACTGCAAGCATCTGCCTTGAATTACTGCTTCTGATAGGAATCAGACATGCACTCTAGCATGTCTGCTGCACGGTTATTTATTTATTTGGGGCCTGATTGATTTAAAGACTCCCTATTGCCTGAGCACCAGCATGGCACAATAATTCACTTGATCTCTGATTTATATTTCATGTTCAAGTGAAGCAGGATGCTTCTGCCCAGCACAAGAGCTGTGTGTGCCAACATTGTGCTCGGCAGCTTCAGAGAACCTGGGCATGTAGAGAAGCAAAAGCTGTGGCTGCAGAAGGGAGCAATGACAAGATAAAAGCCCTGTTACACATCCAAAACTGCGTGGCCAGGGTCACAAACTGAAACGGGGACTCACAAATCACTGTCCCTATTTGCTCCCTTGCACAATGCTCAGTCCCAGGCTGTGTTTTCCAGCCAGGATTCATCTCATCTCACCCTCTTCTCAAAGAGCTCCCCTCATCCCACAGCTCTAACGGCAAACCAGGGGTCAATGATGCTCAGTCCTGAGCTCTCCAGCCTTTCCACAATGCTGGAAGACTTCGAGCTTTTGCAGCTCAACAGGAGTGAGCACAAGGTCCAAGACATCCCCCATAACTCCTCCACTTTGGCGCTGGTGGGCCTTGGATTTTCTATTTGACCTGATGCCAACTGGCCCAGCCGCTGGGGAGGCGGCGGGTGAGGTAACTGCACCTAATCAAGTCCCTCTGCTCTTCTGCCTCCCATATGGGAAAGGATCAAAGCTCTCCCCACCACGCTCCAAAGGCGAGGAGAGCCCAGGAGGGGTGAGACAGGAGGGGTCTCTCAGGCTGGGAGGGGGATACAGTCAAGCAGAGACATCCCCTTTTCCCCCTGCCAGCATCACCTTCCCTGCAGCCCCTCCGAGACATCCCCGGGTACCTCTGGCTCCAAGGAGTGGCAGGAGCCTGTGAACCTCATGGGAGACAGGGCCAGCAGTGACCCCCATCCCGTGCCCCATCACCCTCAGGGTGCCCCATCACCCTCCAGGTGCTTTGCCACCACACTGGTGGTACCAAAAATAGACACAAGCTATTTCAAACGTTTCTCCCTCCTTTTTACAGAAATTGTTTCAAGGAGCAGAGTTAAGATCTGCTATTCTCTGCTCTGCTTCCCACTTGGAAATACCTTCTAGAAATTAAGGAGGATAAAAATAGTAGCATTCAATGGGAACAGGAGCGAGCTCTTCTCTTCAGAAGATGCTGCAATCACGCAGCGCCCGCGCCCGAGCCCGGAGCCGCCTTGAATAGCGCTGCCAGTTGATCTCCTTCAAAGCATTGCTGAATGAGGTCTTAGCCTCGTAATTTAAGGGGATGAAGTCCTTCCTAAGGCTGTGAAGATTTGGGCTTTCCAGATCTATTATTTTATATTAACTCCTCCTGGACAGCCTAATTAGACAAGGGGGAAAGGGCTGTTCCCTCCCCACTCCGTTATCCAGGGCCCTTTCTCCTCCTGCAAGAGATTTTATTTGTGCTGCGTGGAAGATTTATCAACTGCCTTTATAGCCCTCCCTGCACTAAATCACACTCCTAATGGATAGCCCGAGGTAAGAGCACCACTGTTTATTTTATTATTATTTTTTTAATCCATGGAATAGCAAGGATATATGCACACAGAGCTGCAGGCTGAACTCTGCCTCCCTGGACAGCAGTTTTAAGACTCCCAAATGGAATTACTTGCACTGGCCAAAATCCCAAGAGAAAGGTTGTGAAAGTCTCAGCAGGAGCATCTCAAGGTCCAAACACACATGGCAACCCAGGGATGACTGGAGCAGAGTGGCAGCATTCTCTGCTCACCCTCTGCTTCTCTTGTCACCAGCTTTGGGCTCCCAAGTCCCTGTCCCTGCGGGAAGAGGTTTTCTCCAGCTTTGCCAGCAATGTGGAAATAATCCAGATGCAGACACAAAGTTTAAAAACCCCCACCATTTACCCTAGTCCAGAAGTCAAGAGTATAATTAGTGCTAGATAAAGGTGAGAAAAGAGACATTTCAGAGCTGTTTGAGATCCACTCCACCATCCCAGCTTTGAGGAATGCCAAAACCCTTCCGGCAAACCCCGTTTGGAGGAGAACCTGCTCAGCACCAGGACAGTCATTAACCCACTACAAATAAACTGTTGAGCTGCTGTTGGGAAAAACATCTCCTGATGTCCAGCAGGACAAGGCACAAACTCCATTCCTGCACAGAGAGTAACTCCCAGCCGTGTGTAAAATACAACACCCAGCACACCAGCAGGAATAACTGCACTGACTTGGTGCAGGCTCCTCCCCAAGACTAGGAGGGATGGTGGTCTGGCTTCTGGTTTCAGCCAGGACATCAGGGGTCTGAGAGTTTCACATCCTGCTCCTCAGACAGTGCATGGATGTGGGGAGGGAAGGGGACCACTCCAATGAAGTCCTTCTTCAGATAAAACCTTTCCCTCCACCGGCTGAGATCTCTGGCTGGCAGGGAGAACACAGGAGCCCACAATACCCAGCTCAGGGCAATCACCAGCTTTACAGAAGGGAATATTGGCTCATCACTGCTCTCAGTGGAGTCACCTCCCACTTGTTTTAACTCATTGCCTTTGACTTAATCTTCTGATTGATGAAGACTTTGGATATATAAATCTGTGGGATTTATAACCTGGTACAGAAGGAAAATGACGATTGGCATCTCTAATAGGACTTGCAGAGGATGGATGGGTCCATTAGGACCCAAAAGCAGAGCTGGTCCTGCATGCTAAGATAAACTGATGCAGGAAACAAGTTAAGGTTGACAGAGCTGTTGGTGAGGGGTGTCCAGCGGGGCTGTCTCCCCAAGCCTGCTCCAGGAACGCTGGAGAAGCAAAGCAGCACGGAGAAACTGAATGCAGGCTGCTCTCCTGCTGCTCCTGCAGCCTGGCTCCTCCTGCCAAGGCCAGAGGGGAGGACGGCAGGGGGATGGCAGAGCCTGCAAAGGCCTGGGGGATGGCAGAGCCTGCAAAGGCACGGGGGATGGCAGCGGGGATGGCAGACCCTCCTGGGATGGGTGGGAAGGTGGAGGAAGCCAACCCAGACCGCAGCCAGGGCTGAGTCAGACACCAGCCTGCAAACGATTCCCAAAACCTGGCACCCCTGTCAGCCTCTCCCACTCCCCGCCAGGCTTTCTCCCCCTCTGAGTGTCAGCACAATTCGGCAGCTCTGCAGTCAGGGGAGGTTCCCATCACTCATTTTCCCCGTGCCATTGTAGCACAGCGACTCCCAGTTCGATCCCTGTCAGAGGCTGTCACGCAGCCATCACATCCCGCGCTGCCGGCAACAATTCCACCCCGCAGGAACCATGGTTTTCCTTTTCCAGGGAATGCTTCCGCAACTCCAGTCCACATTTTCCCTCCTTAACTTCACACCAACAAAACTTGAGTTGAATAAGGAGAACAATGGGAGCAGCTAAATACGCTTCCATCCCCTGTCTCCTGGTAGCCAGCACAAATCCTGGGCGTGCGGGGATGCTGCCAGGCTTCTGCAGGCTCTGCTATCAAGGCTGTTAATGCCTGGATGCAGCCTTAACCCTCAGCCAAAGCCTCAACCTCTCACAAAGGCTGAGCAGAGAGATTTTGAGATTTTAGAGGATTCTCCCTGCTGGGAATGAAGGGAAGGGAAATGTGCATGTGAGAAAGGTTGAAAGGCACAAGTCGTTTGCTCCTGGGCAGAGGCAGCCCCTGGGCTTCCCCTGGCTGTGGGGCAGCTTCTCCATCCAGGCTCTGTGGAGCCTCTTCCAAAGCCGTTGGGAGGATCAAGGCTGATGGGCATCTCTTCAAACCTTTGAAAAAAGTCTGGATGTATAAATAAATTAACCCACCCAGAGAGTAGCATCAGGCTTGAGCCCTAACCAGCTCCTTCTTCTCCTCCATGAGTTTGTCTTTCTTGGACCAGAAAGAAATTAATTTAATGGAAAGCTACTTTTTTCCTGCCCTTTGTTTATCTTCTTTTTATAAACCCCATAGGGAAGCAAAGCATATGAACAGAGACAGCCTACTTGCTGTGGAAGCCAATTTGCAGACAGTTATAACCACCCAAAAGGGGTGGGAGGGATTGTTGGCCCTGTTTATTCCTGGCTTATGCTGGTGATTCCTTGAGAGAGTCAAAAAAAGAGTAAATCCCTACCAGACAACTTTCGACAAGTCGTGCTTTTAAACTTTACTGCACCTCTAGCCTATCCCATAGAATATCTCTACAACCTATGTAAAAATATACCGTCTATACTTAAGACTATAGATTATATGTATTAGATAGATATCAATTCCTGGGTGAAGGCAGAATTAAAATTTCAGTGGTTCTGCTTCTCTACTCTGCTCTGAGCTTTAATCGCTGCTAAAATACACACACAAACATGGAAAACTCCTCCTGCCAACTCCACACCAAACCTCCCAGGCAACATGAATCAGACAGCACAGCATGAGGAAGAACAAAAATCAGTTTTATCCATTCCCATTCTACTTACCTGGGCCACTACATGCTGTTCCTACAGCATTCCAGCTTCCTCCTGCTCACAGGGAGATTTCATACCCAAATTCAGCTCCCACACTTGTTTTTTTGACACTCGAGAGCAACTTAGAGCAGCTTAAACACTTCAGACCTCCTCCCTCAAACTCTGTCCAGCTTCAGTAGCTGTGGCCAATTAAAAAGATTCCAAAAAAGCTTTTGATGTGCTGTTATCAAGTGTGTATTACACTGGGAATTTCACAGTATTTAAGGGAATATCAGCTTTGGATTCCTCTACCTCACCTGCTGGCAGGAGGAAGGGAGGATTGCCAAGGCAGGGATGTGGAGCAGCAGGGATTCTCACACCAGGACTCTCTAGCTGGTACTGTGCAGTTTTCAGTCCTTCTCAGAACGGTTTTGGAGAAGGGGGAAAGCGGAACAGCCTCTTACAGACGTCAGAACACTTCTGACAATTCCTAATGATGAATAAAAAAAAGTTGGAAAAAATTAGGAATGTTAGAATGTAATGAAATCTCCAGTATCCAGGGAATAATAAATAGTCATGGTGGAGAGCAATGTCTCTCTCTTTTTTTTTCTTTTTTTTTGTATGGAGACAGAGGAGAACAAGGGAGTATTTGTTTCTTGATTCCTCGTCTAGGAAGCACAACTGGCTCGAGCCTTCCATGTTTCCTGCACAGCCGGGGCTGCCAGATCAGCTCCTACTGTGCAAAGAGTGATCCCTGTCTGAGGAGCAACAGGGGACAGGAGGCAAGTGCTGAGATGGGCAGCACCGGCTGCAGAATTTTCAGCTTTAGTATCAATACTAACTGAAGAGAAGAGTTAGGCACAGAGTGCTCTTCATTGTCACAGGCTTCCATGCTCTGCCGTGGGGGAGTTTTGCAAGTGGGATAATTGCAGTGGTGTGAAGTGCTTTGATTAGGAATTTCTGAAACAGCCTTTGATGTTATTGGTGATCTCTGCATGCAGGTTTTTCTCTGCTGAGAATAAACAATGAGAAAACCCGGCTGAAGTTTCCAGTGCCTTCCTATTAGATGGGTTCAGCTGGAATCAGCATCCGCCCCAGCCCTGTGTGGAAAAAGGCTCCATACAAAAATCAAGCAATCCATCATCGTAAGGCAAAAACAGCAAACAAGCCTCGCTGTGCCTGCTGACAGCAGGAGCAAAGACAAGCAAGACTTAGGCACGTAAATATTCAAGGAACAGCCAAGAGAAAGGCAGGCAGAAAGACCTGACATTTCCCTCTCCTTGTTACAACTGTAAAAGCCACGAGGGCATCCAGGTGTTACAAAATGCAGCCAATCTCCCTCCCTCTTCCTTCCAGATCCTGCACATTCTCCAGATCAGTGTTTTTTTTTAAAATCTCATCAGTTTGTGAATCACATGTGAAGTTTCACAGCTCTGCTCTCTTCAAAGCATCGTAGACTCAGGTTTACCTTTAAAACAACCAAGCAAGTGCGGCTGTATGAATCCATCCAGCCTGCTGCGAGGCAAGGCACCAGCCTGAAGCTGAACATGTTCATCCTGGAGGAATCCACACACTCACGAGTGCAGCAGTGCATCATCTTCATACTGTGGCAGCCAGCGGTGGGGACAACTGCAGCTCCAGCATTGGAAGTGGCCCTTGGCTCACATGGCTCCAAGGCAAGGAATTTCCAGACCCGAAATCACAGCAAAGAGGGGACTGGGCAGGCTTTGAGGAAGACAACACTGCCATTGCTGGCTCCATTCAAAGCTTTACCTTCACATTCAAGCATCAAGGTGATGAAGATGGGGTCATCTCCTCCTCTCCCTGCAGCTCTTACGCTTTGCCCTCGCGGTGGCTCTGGCACCTTGAGCTGGTCACAGGTTGAGGACAGGGACTGTACACTCTTCAAGGTAAGGACTGTTTCTCTTCTCAGCCCTCAGCATGCCAAGCAAGTGCTTTTCAGATCTGCAGAACAACCACTACCTTTCCTGTTTCTTCTTATTCTTGGCACAAAGGCACCTGAATCGTGTCCAACTGAGGTTAAAAGCATTTGAGCGTCTGTTTGCACATGGGGTTTTTCTAAAGCGACCTCTATTTGTAACACACACTTCCCCCAGCATACATAAAAGTATCCAAATGCCTTTCCATTTAGGAACTGCCCTCCTATTCCCAGGAAAAAGATTTTGTCCCCTTCACATTTTATCCGTTGCTTTGTTTTCAAATTTCACCTTTGTATTTGAACAGTTACATCACACATCTCCCATCTCGGGTGGTGGAGGGGAAACACAAACTACAAAGAGCACAATAATTCACATCACCTTGTTTCCTAGCCAGAGGACCAAAACTCTGCTTTGCAAAATACCGGTATTTTTATGCTACAAAAATACAAGTAGACTCTCAATTACATTTTATTAAATTTACTCCTGGGACTTCGTTAGCGCAAGACAGGCGAAGGAACTCCCAAGGGCTCTCACTAAATCCTCTTCACTAAGCCTTGCCATTCCCGCAGCTACAGAAAGCAGGGAAATCATTATTTCCAGGGACCAGAAACCCAAATTCTGCTGACACATCTGCCACAAAGTCTCCCCACATGGCAGAGTCCCAGGGAACAAACTGGATTTACTCGCTTGACTGAGGTTTTCCATGGGCAGAACCTGTGTTTGCAGAAGTGGGTGCTCAAGCAGTGGCTCCGGAACGAGCTGTACACACTGAGGAGCTGCTCCAACAACAGGACTCTCCACCTTTTCTGAATACTGGCATCTCCCAAAAAAGAGAGCTTTCAGATTTAATTAAATTTTACTATTTTATTTGTGAAAAAACTACAAGCAGAATTCATAAATAGACATTTCTATTTAAAGCAGGAAAATGATAAAGTGGCTTCTAATAACAGTCGTGCACATGCCAGTAACAGGAATATATTAACATCTTTTATTTGCTAGACAAAGAGCAGTGTCCAATATAAATTTCCCAAAAACATTTAAGACCTGTGAATTTCTGACCAGTTCACAAAACCACCATTGACACTTTAGCATGAAGATTAAAACAAACCTAACAGGACTGTCAGCTCTAAAGACTTTACAGAGCGGAAAAACTTTCAGAAGCGTTATACAAGCTGTCTTTCTGGGCAAATGAAAAATAGAGCTCGTATAATACATTAACATAAAAATCCACAAGATAAGATTATGTTTTGACATACTTAAACAAGCATTCTATATTTGTCTCCAACAAACAAAGCTAAGGAAATAATGTAACCATCTTTACACAGTAAATTAAGGTTACAAGTCATACACAAGAACAGAACTGCTTGCGCATTAAAAACTGTTCAGCTCCATTGTCATACTCTAAATGTTGGCTCTTAAAACCATTCGGTTACATACAAGCAAAGGTTATTTATATAGTCAGCAATTAATAAATTTTCAATAATTTAAGTTTATGGTAGAGCTTAAAAAAGTAGACTGAGAATGATCTTGGTAAGGCAGGTGAAAACATCTCAGTGGAAATAAACTCACAGAAGCTGCTGCCAAATTTTCGATCTGTCCAATTTGAAGCCAAGTTCCAATTGAAATAAATAGCCTGGTGGTGTAAAACGCTGTCACCTTTCCTTTGCAGAACTACATCAACTGAGCGAGTCAGGCAAGCTGTGTCGGTGTCTGTGTGTGTGTGTCTGTGTAAGAGTCGAAACTTCGCCATCGTAACACTGTGCTTCACTTACCTGCGTTCTGTGCCACTGAACACCGTGAATCTGGTCCTTCCCTACACTAGTGTTTGGTTGGTTTGGTTCTGGAACACCTTCCCCACCACGGGCGGGCCGGCCCACGGCCACGGCGCCGAGGGAACCCCACCTGCGGTGCTGCAGGGACGCCAACTTGGGAAATTGAGTGTGAAAGCAAACGCTGTCCTTCAAACCCACAACACAACAGCTAGAGGAGGCTTGGGGGTTCAATGCTTAGCTAGCACTTCCTAACTGAATGCAGAATTACAGGTCACTTGTTCCAAAGAAATTTTCCCATTTTATTTATAGCAAGCTACTTCATCGAGGAGGCATGCCAAGGGGACAGATGTTACCGACTTTACCACGAGTAGCTGGGTACGGCGTTAAAGCTTCTTAACTGAT
The DNA here is from genome assembly GCA_013397935.1 of Dasyornis broadbenti. NCBI lineage: Eukaryota > Metazoa > Chordata > Aves > Passeriformes > Dasyornithidae > Dasyornis > Dasyornis broadbenti. The sequence goes on from VZRN01000404.1 coordinate 4,224,104, forward strand.
CTACAGGTCTAGTTTCACTTGAAAAAGAAGCAATTTCCTGGTACACACAATGCTTTTTTTTTTTTTTCCCTTTTTTTTGCACAAATTCCCAAATCCAACGAAGAAGGTGAGCATGTGGTTTGACTTGAAGCACCAGAACGAGCCCTGCTGAGGCCAGCAGGATCTGCCACTCGCTCACCCTCTTGGCTGGATCACGGCCGAGATGCACGCAAGCCTAATTGATAATGGATCATTTATAAAGCAGTGCAAAATATACAAGTTCAGGGGCATCTTCAAAAAATCTCTCTTAAAAAATTATTCCAATACATTTCAGTAAAATAAATAAATATGGCTGACCAGTTTACCCTCCCTGAGACCCTTAAAGGAATAGTAAAAACTGGAAAAGGAATGTCTTTGCAATATCCCACTAATGTTAAAATGTGGATTGAGATAGTCATAGTATTTAAAACTATGTATAATAAATTGTCTTGATGCTCAGAGGAAGCATCTGTTTTCCTTTGGTTCTTTAATACTTTTAAAAATGCTTACAAAAGACAGCCTATACTGAAATATAACCAGAATTAAGTTGGGGTGCCCATGTTAACATATTCAGAATAAAACCACTCCTGCCAAGGCACTGCCATTGCATGTGCCTTCAAGCAGGGGCTCTACCAGATCCCTTACTCACACATTTCTGTCACCAGTGTGAAAGGAACCTATGTCTGCTACTCAAAACCACAGAGATTTTAAAAGAAATCTTAAATCAGTTGCCTCCACAAAGAGAAATTTCTCTTGCCAAGCAAATAATTCACAATATAACAAGCAGGCACAAAGTTGTCAAAATGTGGCCCTCTTTCATCATGCCCAAAAGTTATGCATTTGATGCCAGATGAAGCCACAGCTTCTGCGCCTGAAATTAACTGCAAAGCACCCTGGGGTCACTAAATAAAGATGAAAAGCCAAAGAGGTTTGGGGTTTGTTTTGCTTTCCAAAAAAAGTTTGTTTCACCTCTTCAGCCCAGTGTTTTAGCAGGATAATGCATGGAAGGTAAACTGTAAAGCAACACTAACAGGCCAGGAAAAGAAATTATAGTCTGGATAGCTTTAGAGTAAGAATGAAGGAGATGCTGGTCATGAGCATGAGCCACACGTCGCTCACTTGCCAGCACGAAAACTTTTCCCTACTTTTGCTCCCACAGCAGGAGACTTGGAAGTGTCCAAACGCTGACAAGCCCATCACTGGACAAGATGCTGTTCAGAAACCACTCCTGGGATACAGACGGACTTCAAGGATAAGAGCCACCCCAACAGCACGGACAGGACAGATGGAACAGGGCTGACAAGCACCGACCCCACGCATGGTTGGAGCGAGCACCAGCTCGGTTCCTGAACTCAGGATTGCTCCCAGGCTTCCTGCTGCCTTCAACCCACAGCAACCACTCCAGTTCTAGGTACCTCAGGCACTGAGGCTGCTGGCTGGAATTCATTACCACCACCAACACGTGTGGGACTGGCTGTGCATGACACCGAACACACGGATCCGTGGTGTAACCCCGGCAGTCTGGCTGGGAATGCTTACGCTCTAGCTGGGCATGGACTTGCACATCACCAACCTGAGGGACCCTAGGGGAAACACCAGCTACCTGGAGCAATCCTCTCTCAGCTCAGATCCCAAGCTGTAACAATCAAAACCGTGTCCAGTACACTTTAGCCATTGCTTAGGGAAGAAATGGGAAGGGAACAATAGAGAGAACAGGTCCCATCCAGGTTCGAACCTTCAGGAACACTTTTCACCTAAGACCAGTTCCATTTCAGTTTCAGTACTTTCACAGAAGGGGACTGTCCCAGATCTTGAGCTGTTCATTATTTTGTTTTATCACTTCACAGTGTTTCAAGCACCAGCGTTTCCATGTATTGGTTTCAAATAACCCTTTATATATATTTATTTATATATATATTTATATATAATTTATATCAAAACTGATAGTACACAGTATAACTGGAAGAAGAACTGAACTTAAAAAGGATATGTTGAAAGAGGATGGAGTTTGTGAATGCAATAAATAAAGCCCCCTTCCCACCCCACCCGCTCCCTACCCCCCAAAAAAAAAGTTGTCATGTTCATGGAAAATTGTGCACAGCAGATATTATAAAAAAGTAGATTCAGGAGCACATCCAATTATAAATGATTGTTAGGAAAATCATATAAAACAATGGAATACATAAAAGTGTCAAAGAGTAATCGCTAGGGTGAGAAATTCCTTGGTAGCCAGATGCCCACGGCAAGCAGAAATTATCCTGGTTGCATCAGTAAGTGGTCGATGTCCAAGAAAGTGTGTTCAAGCACAGAAGAGACTCTCCAGGATTTGAACAGCGTGGGCAGGTGGAGTGTTTGAATTTCATACCCTGATTCATAGTTTCCACAACTCCATGTGCAATTTTTCAGAAAGATTCGTCATTGACTGCCGACATGTCCCCCTTGGGCGTGGAGGAACGGGACGAGCCCTTGTCTGTGCTCTCAGAGCCCGAGCTGCTCTGATTCTGTTGTTCTGATCCTGCACTGGAGGTCACTGTAGAAGACGACGTGGATGAAGAGCGAGTCTTTTCCTTAAAGTCTGTGATAATTACTGTGACATTTCCCACTGTGACTGCCAGCTGCTGTGCGGTACTTCTGTCCACATTTTTCAGTCTGGGTCTAAAATGAATGAGAAGACATTTATTAAAAGGATAAAAATAAACAAGAAAGGGAAAGTTTATTGGGAAAAGCATTTGAAAACAAACTCGGTGCAACTTACGCTCCCTCGCCCGCGCAGATGGCAGCGGCTGGGAGGAGAACCCAGGCAGGCAGTGAGTGCTGCAGAGCAGAGGATGAAGGTGTGACCTGCTCCCTGTGCCAGCGTGGCTCCCTGTGCCTCTGAGGGCTGCAGAGCACACTCAGCCCCAGAGAACAACCTGTCTCACAGAGCTCTGCACAGGCTGTCTCTTGCAGGCTTCTCCCTAATCCAACCCTGCCAGAAAGGAGGACACCACAGCAGAGCCAAGCGGACAGGAGCCAGACAGAGCGAAGGATCTCCTCCCCAAGGGGCAGATGAAAGAGCTCTCTTATCTAAATTCACCATCTCATCATGTGCCCTGATGTTATGAGACAAGGCTGTGACTCTGCAATACAAAACCACATGAAAGCATTCGGCCACGGCTCTTTCATTCCCATGTTGGAACTCTGCAGCTGCAAACAACACAGGCACTGGGACAACTTGGCTTCTCTTTCAGCTGCTTTGAGCTTATACAAATCAGATGCCCAATCAGCCTATGGATAAAATAGCTCAAAATGTTCCCTCTGGAATCGAGGCTATTGTAAATAAAATCCAGAATGTGCAACGGTATTTTTTGCAGCCAGCGCTTTTGGTTAGGGGAAAAAGAAAAGGGGGGGGGGGGGGGGGAGGGAAACAAC
>VZRN01000404.1:4227583-4264443 GCA_013397935.1 Dasyornis broadbenti
GGGGGGGGGGGGGGGAAATGCAAACGACCCAAAAAGAACCCACTGGTATTTATTGCTCAGGATTATCTCAGTAATTTGCATGCTGTGCTATCATTCAATTAGTAATGTAGCTAATAAGGGTCGAAGCTCTAGGAAGCTGACATTGAAGCACATTTCACGGGCTGGTCCAAAGCTCTGCTTCAACAAGCCTTGGACACTCCTCCAGCTACCAGCAAATTCCAAGTCAGCTGCAGCGACTGCTGTAATTTACAGCTTTTGCTCCTAATTAAGGGTCAGGCTTAAGCAGCAGAATATTCCCAATAGGGAAATTAAAAAGGAGAGTCTTTATACATCAGTGAAAAGCAGCTTGCTGAGAGCTGCCTTAGTGAGAGGGATGGAGGGAAGGTTAGTTTACTTTGGGATCAAGCTCCAGCTTTTAAACCACTCTGCCTTTTCTCCTCCTCACTTGCGGCACACAAGGCTAGTGCAGTAAAACAGAAAAAGAGGGAATTAAGCTCATTTTCTATCCGCCATGAATACTCAAGGGCTTGCAGTGGTAAGTTAACAAGAAGAAAGTCGTTAAGTAGCAGTTATCCAAGTGGTATTCCGGAACCAGACAGGACAGAAAAATGCATTGGGGACGGATGTACAGCTTCCAAAATAGAGCAATTGTATTTCCGCAAACTTCCTCACCAAAAATGAAGTTACTGCACCAAAAATAGTATTTTGTTATCTAACCTAGGAGGCTGTGGCAATTTTTAACAAATACTACAGGAAAAGCATTTTTAATAAATAGAAAATACAAACAAAAAACCAAAACACTGCTGCCCTGGGCTAACACTGAGTAAAACTCCTACTTGCAGCAGCCTGCTTTGCCCCGGGACTGGCCTTTCCAAGCCCGGAGCCATGCTCTGGATTCCCAGGGCAGGGAGAGGCACCCACGCTACACAGACACACTCCCAGGAGCTGCCAAGCTGCACACGTAACCACGGGCGAGATGAAATGATGCCACCTCGTTTGTGGCTTCCAAGAAAGGCCAGCTGGCTCAGCAGGTTTTGGGGTTTCCGCTGGCGCTCCGGTAGCGTCTCGGCAGATGCCCCCGCACGGCTGCCGGCGTTCCCGGAAGCGTAGTACGAGGACGTATTTTCCTCCCCAAGCCCCGAGTTCCTCTAGGAAACCCAGTTCTTCCTGTAATTTGCTTTGGTCATTTGTTTCCTCTTGTAGTCAGAAACAGCCTAAATGCTGGCCTAGATACCGGAACAGACACTGCTGCCTCCACCTTCCTGCAGGGCTGGACGTGAACTCTGGCTATTGCTCGCTAAAAGGCAGCTCTGAGAGTTGTAATTAGTTAAAAAAAAAAAAAGGTAGAAATGGAACTGCCAGTGCATCTTTAAACACTATGATAAAGTAGCATGGAAGGGCTGTGGGAAGAAGGGCTGAGGTGCAGGATTTCCCCACAGGCCCACTCACAAACATTGACATTGTCAGTTTTAGAACTGAGCCTTCCGACCATTTCTCTGGGAGGTTTTCAGGGTTTCCCCTGCACAAAGAGCTGATTAAGCACAGATGGAAACCACCAATCTCTTCAGCACATGCATACAATTTTTGTTTCTTATAAAAGGCAAAGGGATTGGCCCACTCAAGTTATTTTGCAAAATTAAACACCCCGATGCTTCATGTTTATAGCGAAAATGGTTTACGGCCAAATGAGTGAAGTGTTTCAAAACATTCAATCTGAAAGTACACAGGAAGGCAGGGAATAAACCAAGATATTTTGTCAGAAACAGGCATGGTATCCAAGAAGTTTAAACAGGATTTCTTTAAAATCCAGAGAGCCCTAAAAGACAATTTACAAAAAAACCCCAAACAACTGTTAAGCAATCTGGGCATGAAAAAACCTTGTAATTCTGTAAAAATCAGATCCTTTAAAAAGACTCTTGACAGCACTCCTGAGAACAGTGAATTGCCAGAAAAGTTCCACTAAACAAAACACTTAAAAGCACAGTTTAAGAAGCAAAGGAGATGAGGTATCCTTTAAAAATACTCAGCTAGACCTGATACTATTAAGGCTTAACTAAGACTGACAAAGGCTTGCCACAAAACACGGACTTAAAGACTTCGCAGTAGACAGAGTGACTCCTTCAACAAGTAAAAACAATTATTTGATGTAATCTCTCAATTTATTATGTCATTAGTCAAGTGCATCAAGTCTCCTGCATCCTAAATCTCAAAATAAGTACAAGTACAAAATAATTTAAAGCAGAAGAGGACAAGAAAAGAGTCGTTGTAATAAAGCTGCCTCTCTGTAATCAAACCAGGAATGGACTCGTCAATCTTTGGGGGCTGAGGAAGGGTTAAGAGCAGTCCCTGCTAACAGCTCAGTCTTGTAGCACAGCAACTTTCACACTGCTCTCACTACACTCCAGTGGGTTACTGTGCAAAGGATATTCTCTTTTATAAAAGATTTTCATGCTATTATTTAAAAACTTCCAAGACGAGTTTTCTGCAGTCATACCTTGCCAACTTGAATGCCAACAGCAGTGCCAACCATATTTCCCATGTGCTTTACAAGTGTTTGCAGCTAATACTGCCTCAGTTCATGGGATTTCACTATAAAACACTTATTACAGCACATTTTCAAGAGAGATGCAATTCTTATACAGCCCACACAGGCAAAGCACCCAGCTCAGTTCTGCCTCTTGTAGCTCTCAAGTTCAATAATATAAAAACTGCTCTGTGATGCTGAATTTTTGATTTAAGAAAGGGAAGAACAGCATAAGCAAAACTAGGAATAAACCTCTCTCCATACGCTCATTTCAAACTTAGGCAAATATCAAACCAGCCATTTGTGCTTTTTGTTGATAGCAAGATCCCAGCAAATCTGTTCATGTGTACTTAGTTCCTGTATACTTGGAGAATTATCTTGACAATTACAGTGACTGAATTACGGATAAGGAAGTCAAAAAGTAACCTTTGTTACTGCTATCGAGCCACGATAAGAATTTGATATGATTGCTGGTTAATGTTTTTCCCCCACTGTGTTTACAGCCAAAAGCATTACTACCCAACTGACAATACAATTATTTTAGCAGAGAAATGAAAACTGAGTGGACAAAAGAATTAATATTTCCAAAGCCTGAATCTGTCCTCACTAGCAGAGTGTTTAAGTGCTCATAGATGAAAAAAAGAAGTGTTTGCTTTTTAACACATTTCTCAGATACCGAAGGCTCAACTTTAGCATAGAGTTACCTTGAAGTGTGATTTGAGTCGCTGGTCTTTGTTGTAGTATTCCCAGACTGTATGCTGTTTGCTTCACTAGGAGGATCTTTCACAATATCCGACTTTGGTCTGTGAGAATTGGAGGGAAGAGGGAGATTACGATGTTGGTTTAACTGCACAATTAACCAATGCACAGAGCTACTGAAATCACATCACATTTAATACTGCATCCTTCAGACTTACTTAGTCTTCTTGTTAGTGTTCTTCTTTGTAACACTTGGACTAATTTCCTTCTCTTTGTCAGGTTTTTCTTTCTCTGGTTTTTCCACTTTCTCCTTCTTCTCCTTCTTAGGTGGTGGTGGGGTTGCATATTGCTGGGCAACTTGTTGTGCCACCAACTGAGAGTTTATTCTAGGTTTTCTACAATGACAATGAAAAGAGAGATCTATAGTCAGTTTTACATAGTAAAAATAACTACACTGAGAGCAGTATGAAGATTTATTTCAGCAACCAGGGAAAAACATTCCACTTAAAGAACCAAATGGATGTCCTTATTTGATGTGAAGTACTACTGCTGTAATCAAACAAGACAGAAATGTTAAAAAAAATAAATACTCAGAACTGCTGGTTCATCAGGTTTTAGCATCTAACATTCTTAGGTATAATGCACCATTTCTTCATCCATGTCATGAAATCACAGCCAATTTTGGGGGGACAATAGTGAAAAAGCAACTTTCAAGAAGCTGCCAGCCATGCACTATGGCTACACTTTATGAAAAGGAACAAAATGTGACAAAAGTTTCCTGATAAACATCAGCCTCCTTCATATCTTTCAATTTAATTTCTCAAATGAGCTTCTGGTTCAGCAGCAGCAAACCTTGCACAAATAACAAAGAACAAGAGAAGGTAACTGAGCTGACTTTGTCCCGAGCGCTGGCCCGGGCTGGCAGGAGCACAGGAGACAAGTGGGCATTCACACTTGCACTGGGAATGGCCGTGCCAGCCTCTGACACACCGTCCCTCACACCATTGTCTGCAGTCCCCAGTGTGCTCAGACAAAAAACACAAGCAAACAGCCTTTCAAAGGCTGCTTCCACTGCAAATTATGGCTTACACAGAGAAGAGCTTTGATGTAACCAATACCTTGGTTCTTGGCACTCACATATCCTGCAGGAATTGGTACCTTTGTCTCTCCTGCATTCCTCACCCAAACTCTAATGCCCTCTCTTGACAACTCTTCCCCCGGCATATCACAAAGCAATTCATAATCTGAATAGTCTGACTATTCAGACTGATTCGAACCCTTCAACATGCCAGAAAGATCTATGCTCCCTGTGTCCACACAGCTTGTGGGGGAGGAACAAAAGGTAGGTAATCAACTCCATTAGTTGTCCGTAATAAACCAAATACTAATTGCAACAGTTGCTCAGGCCTGTCCAGAGCTGTTAAATTGTTCATAAATACAACTCAAATTTTGTACATAGATCAGACTACAACAGATTGTCAGTGAAAGCTGCACCCAAGTACCATCAGCTCCACAGCTGGCACACAGAACCCCAGGGGTTTGTGCTGCAGAGCTCTGTACCTGCACCCAGCTTTTACTACAAACATCTAGAGAGATTTCAAGCACCTACTTAGTGGTTTGATGTGTTGAAAAGAACTATAAAACATTAATTGCTCACACATAACATCTGCACTGAGAGATGAAACATACAATGGAACACCCAGAGAATTTCTACTCCTTGTCATGGGAAAATCCAAGTATCTGCTAAGTGTCTCTTGGTACTGGTTTCCTGTATAATGGTACCAAGATGTTCTTACTGAAGCCAGATGTACTCAACGATCTCATTTCACTACCACAGATTATTACAAAGTTGTAATTATTTTAAAGTTGTACAGGTTGTAATTAGTTCTCTGAACCATCTCAACACCTCTGGCATTTGGACTTTCCACCCAACATAGAAACTGTAACTCACTTGATGATCTGCATACATGTCTGAGTGAATCATGATCTGGTCTTGAGCCTTAAATAACCATGATGCTGAAATGTTTTGTAGATGAGATCAAGCAGTTACCTGTTCCACAGAACAGCAAAAATATTTAGCATCCTTGAAATCCAGTACACAGCAATTTCTGTCTGTATGACTGAGAATAAACACGTAAAAAGAAGTGGTTTGGTTACATGGAAAAGATTTTCAGATTGATGCAACCACACTAAAAGCTGACAACAGTAACTTGTATCAAGCAACCTGCTCACCACCTACTGAAAAAAAAGATAAAATGTCAAGAAATCTTCAAAGAGAGGGGAGATACCATCTCCCTGCATGATTATACATGATTAACCTCACTGCTTGAAGCTGCCACTTCTGCCCAGACTTACAGTTATTTGCTGTTTACACAACCAGCTAAGTCAGAAACCTGAGCCATTCACGGGAAATCCCAATTCATGACTCTGAGAGTTTTTCCCACTTTGCAAGACTCTCATGTGCTGCTTGTGATGTGATTTCCAAGCCTCGTGCCCCACCTGCGCAGCTGCCGAGCTGCCCTTCCTGTTGCAGGAGAGCTGCACTGCTTAAACAAAGATACAACTTTTAAAATGTAAACTAAAATAAAAGCCAAACCCACACAAATATGTCACACTGTATTTCCCTAGAGAAGGCTGGAATGCCAATAGGACCAGCCTTAAGGCACTCCCGTGGAGAGACTGCCCCGTGCTCTTCCTCTCCTCATCCGTGCCTGTGACAGCACACTGCATTTATTAAGTTTTATCATTTTCTGGCCAGCCACTGATGTAACCAGCACAACTTCTCCAAAATCCATATTTACATATTCCCTCTTACCCACCAGGACGGTTTGCTGGCAAAGGCAAAGCCAAAACTGGAAGGGAAGAGAGAAGGAAGCAGGCAGGGACCTTAAGGAAGGAGAGCCAGCCCTGCTCATGGCGCCCCTCCTGCCGCGAGGAAGGGACCACAAAGCTGCTGAGACTTTGGTCAACCCTGAGCATCTTTCAAACTCTGTTGCACTACTAGAAGAGATTTTTTTTTTAAAATAATGCAAATAACCCAACAACTTTCCAGTTCCTAATCTGACTGTTTCACCCATGCCAGCAGCAGGCTTACGAAAAAGGTAAAACTAGGTAATTTAAGTAACTGGCATAGTAATAGTAATAATAATAGGAGTAATAAAATCCTTCAAGTAAGACCCACGCTGCCACTACAGCCAGGACACATTGGTTAAAAGCCTTTTACTAAAAAGCCAAGCAAAGCAAGTCAAGCAGCACATTTTTAACCACAGTGAACTATAACCATAGGGAACCACAATTGAGTAAAGCAGCTGCAACATCCAAAACTGACTCCAGGTTTCCCTGCCTACCAAAAATGATTTGGCCACCTCCAAAGAGAATGCCTCAACCCAAATACACCACTATTACATTAAAGTAGTTATCACTTAGGCAGAACAATCTGAACAGAAAGTTGTAACTACTCCTAAATTTTATTTGGAAGAATAAACAGCTACAGAACCAAGTATTAACCATTTTTTAACCCAAAATCTTCTCATCAGTTTACTTTCTGCAACGTTAAACTGTTCAGGCGCACAAAGAATACATTTAAGTGACAAAAATCAAACCCTAACTCAGCCTCTTCAAGCTTTCTAACCAGCACTCATGCTTAAGGAACAATCAGGTTGTAAACTACTAGAAGGTTGGAAGTATCAACACTACTCACAACCCACAGCTAACAAGCCTCAACTTCCCAAAAATTATCTGAAGAGATGCAATACTTAGTGTGAGACTTAGTTCTTGAATTTTCAGTGCAAGTATCTGGAATAGGTGTGTTTTCTCCTACCTGAACTTTGTAACTGTGAAAGTTATGCTCTGCTTGGTCAATTTTCCCTTAATTTAGGTAACAATCTGAGTAAAGACAGAGTAAAGATCCAACACTGATGTGACAAACAAACGCACATCATAACTTTTCTTTCTACAACATGAAGAGGATTGTCTTCTCTCCCTCTAAAACTAAGAGCAATTAAACAAAATTAAACTGTGCTCTCAAAGTTATGTACAGACAAATAAATTGTTTCACAATAACTGAACTGTAGTTTACATCCCAGGAGCAGATATTTGCAAAAATAACTCATGACCTCTGCAGCAAGGACACGCTGCTGCATGAGAAAGCTGAAATGTATTTGTCTGCTCTAAGAATGGCTGTGGCACCTGGGTCTCTTCACCATCAGCTCCCGTAAATGATGCACACAAATAATCTTTACTACCTTTTAGTAACAGACTTCACTGAAACATTGTGCCTACAAATACATACTATATGCAAATATACAAATATATATATACACACTCTATGCAAATATTGTACCCTCAGATATGAAGAGACACTGGGATGTTCGGCTCATGGGAAGTGGAGTAAATGCAGGACTTTTCTGAAGGGCTCACTGCCTGTGCTCTTTAAATAAATTAAAAACCAGACTGTAACTTTAAGGTTCTGGCAAGTAGTGTGTTTCACTACTTGCATTTCTTTTTGTACGTAAAAGCTTCCCTTTAAAGCCTTTCTCAGGGCCAAACCCAGAGCATGGGCACCCAGGAATTCTGCTGCTCCACTTGTAACCCTGCAAACGGGCTTAGGAGTGGAGCAGCACAAATCACTGCACATTCAACACAGGAGTTACTTAGACCTGGATTTCAAGAGGGATATAGGAGGATAAATTGCACCTCATTTTTCATGTGACTCTAATTTCTGTATGTGTTTGGGATTTCTGTGGCCCCTCTGCCTTGAGAAAAGGGAAGGCACCTGCCTCCTGCAGACACTGTGGAGCGCGGAAGTGACTGGGCTTTATCCCTACAGCAACACAGACCTTGAGGGACTCCAGCAATCCCCAGGAACGTGGATCTAATTACAACTGCTCTGACTTCCCTACATCTATGTTATCAGAATAATGAAAGCGGCATCGAGTGGGATTTCAGAGTCAAAAGCCTCATGTAACGTGAAGTAGGGAGGATTTGGATAATTTCATGCTGTTCTGGCTTTGATGCACGCAGTGATACCAGCCGACCTCTGCACGGCTCCGCGGTTCCTTGAGAAAATGTGTTTCATGCACTGTGCAGTGTGAAGTACATGATTATTTTAATAACCCCAGTCACACAAGAAGATATCTTTGCTCAAAGAAAAACAAGAAACAAGACTAAAAGTATTTACTGTGTTTATAAAACAGTTAGTGCCAAAACAATAACACAACAAGCACCCTTCTGAGCATGAAGCAGGGTTAGAAACTAACCCATGAGCACAAACTAAATTAACATCTCCTCAGATTTTACATCCAGAAGAACGAAGTTTTGGACAAATTAAGCTATAAACATGATGGGGTGAGCCCCCATTGCTCCATGCATATTTTCCAGCTCATTTGTGATGACCACATGGTCCTTTTTAGCAAGAAGAACAAGGATGAACGAACACATTGTCCTTAGTGTGGAACTGCAAAGCAGTATGGAAGCTGTATACATTTATCTCAAGTTCCCCACGTGATCCAGGAACACAAAGCAACAATAACAACAGTAAAAGAAGACTAGAAGGACAAACTGCTAGAAATATGTGACTGAGCAATATTTTGTTGAAAGAACAGATTTTCCCTTTAACACTGATGTGCTAGCACCGTGTTTTTATTTAGAAGACAGATGTTTAAAAATAGAGAAGTTAATCTAAGGAACACCCACTTGTGGGCCCCAGGTGCTGGGCACAGCAACACGTTTGAAAGACTCCGAGTGTACGTCTGAATAGTTCAGAAAAAACATGAAAGAAAACAACAGCTTCACACAAAGCATGCAACTGTTTGTCACAAAATAAACTAAGTACATTTAAAAGTGTACAGCCACCTCCAAAAACTGTTCAAGTGTTCAGTCCTCCTTGATCATCCAGCCCCCCGTCTTCTACCTCCTTGGAAGAGTCAAGAACAGGCAACGCAGAGATAAAGAAGCCTCAGTTCTGCTGATAGCTGTTTCTGGCCGTGACAACAAGCCTTGAGCTGTTCACATTTCACAAGAGTGTTTTAAACTTTTTGTTTGTCCACCAGAAGTTTTTAGACTTCAGGTCACTTCTCACAGACTGAAAAATTCTTACCCTCCCCCACATCCCATCCCATACTTATGTTTGTAAACTTTAAGAAGTTCAAATTTATTTGCAGTAGTTAATATTTACTGGGCTCACACAAAGCTGCCAGCTCTTCGTCTTTTTGGATGAAAACCTGATTTTCTTCTATTTTTCCCACTTTTCTTTTGAATCAAATAAGAGTAAGAAAGTTATTAAATGAAATGCAAGCTGTCACCTGCATATACTGAACAGGACAGGCATTTCTGGTTGCTGGTCAGCAGCACCAGAGGAGAGTTGAGACTCTGAATGATGCCTGTAAAAAGAATACTCAATTCTTGCTTGTTACAGGAGCCTCAGCATTACTTATTTTTAAATATTTGGGCATGTTTACAAATCAAAATGTATAAATAAAAGATTTATTCCCAGGGTTGTCACTGCACAGATTCTGCAGCTCACGTTTCTGATTTTTTTTGTGAAAATATGCAAAGACCGTTCCAAGAGAGTCCTAGAATTGCTCTATAAACTATTTCACTATGACTGCTCAACAGCACAGTAAAAGGTTTTGCAATACATTTACAGTTCTTTGTTAATATACATTGTTCCACATAATCCCATTACAAAAGTCTGAAGTCAGGGCCGTAAGATATTTTTGGAAGCAGTTTGACATGCATTTTGCCACCCCGAAGTGGAGTACTCACAGAATTCCTCAAAACACCCATTCCAACACAGCACAGAACTGGAAACTGCAAATACCATTTGCTGGCACCATCACAAATTCGAACATGAAAGTGAATCTGGACCATTCACCTCCTATCAAATTAAGAAGCATCTTACATAGCGCTTCTTGCACAGCTGGACTTAGGACCTGGTGGGCTGCCAGCAAGAAAGGAACCCTGAGCCAGAGAATGGGGCTATTTGGGAATTTGTTGGACAATTTTCAGTGGAGAAGTATCACTGTTTGCATTTTTGCAAGCGTTTGGCCTCTCTTTGGGTTTGTTTTCAATTTTTTTTCTACAGGGAAATTGATAAATCACAGAGCAGGTTTTCTGGTTAAAAAGGGCTGCACCTGAGTGACCACAAACCTGGGTCTGTTCTACCAAGTCCCATGGGCTTTGCTCCTTGTCCATGCCTATCACACAACACTACAAAAATCTTTCAAAAAGAGATCTCTAACACTGTATGGTGCACGTGCTTTGGACCACAGGTTTATTCTGATGTGCTTCTGTGGGGAGTTCCTGATACCAAGTAGTTTTAAGATAGCAAACAGCAGCTTCTGAACACTCTGGAGACCAGGGAGCCAAAAGCAAGAGTTAAACAGCAGTTGTTCTTCAGGCGTCTTTGCTACCAGTGAGGATTGAAAACAGTAGTGATGACGAGCAACAACGCTGAGTATCAGTTATTGGAACTGAGCCTGACGTTTGCTTAAGTGCTAATACCGTGAAATTTAACTTACTGTGTCTGCAGGAGGCAAAACAACAGTCAGGCTGAAGTTGTAGAAGAAAGGCTGCTGTTCCTCCTTTCAGAGGAAAGGCCTGCCTGGAAGCACAGTCGGTGCTGGCAGCCTCACCTGTCTGCTCACCTGTAGCACCCATCTGAGCAGATCACTTCATATCTAATCTGTAGCTAGTGAGTGCCAGAGAAAACCCCGAGGCTGCCCAGCAGAGGCTCATCCCACAGCTGCTGTCTCTGACTCGTCCAAAGCCCTGCAAAAAGGCTTGCTTGGGTGCTCCCAGCCAGGCTCAGCTCCATCCCTGGAGATGCAGCCCCACACCTGTGCGGTGCCCTCCTGCACAGCTCCCGTGTCATTGGGCAGTGCAGGAGCTCTGGGTGTGTATAAATAAATATATTCACACACCACACCCAGCAGGACAGTGCTGAAGAGCTGTGTACTTTTGGTAAGGATTGGTCTGTATTCATCTGCTGGAATTAACTTCCAATACAAATAACTTTTAAGGAATAGAGTGGGGAAATGTGTGAAATAGCTTTTTCTGCCTTCACTTAAAAAATAGCATTTCCTTAAGTAAGGAGTTCACACACTTCTAAATTAGTGTACAATTAGTAAAGAATTGGCAAAACACCAAATTTACCACATTTTAAGACCATTTTTGTCTCATTTGATGGGGAAGCAGAACTGCTCAAGTGATCACAACTTCATTATGCTTACAAATACTGTGAAATTACTACTTCTGATTCATGAGTGTATACAAAATATTGCATCCCTGGGAGTGTTCAAGGCCAGGCTGGATGAGGTCTAGTGAAAGGCGTCCCTGCCCATCACAGGGGGTTGGAACAAGATGACCTTTAAGGTGCTTTCCAACCCAAACCATTCCAGGATTCTATGACTCCGTAAGATGAAAATACATAGCCAGAAATACAGTTTTTCAGATGATTTCCTGCTCCATTATTTTTTTAAAAAATAAAATAAAAATTATATTAAGATATTTTAATGGTCCTTTTGAAAAAAAATCATAAATTAAGAAAATACAGCACAATACATCTCTTCTGCTTAAAACAAAACTTGCAATATGTAATAGATTAAAATGGCATCAATTCCCAATTGCAACATCACCCTAAATTCCAGCTGAACAAAAACAACTTTACAACTCCCCTTCTTGCCCTCTACCACCAGCAGTAGCGAGGTCCATGGCTATGCAGTCCAGAAAGAGCATTGCTTCCTATTCATTTATTGCATTTACAGGGAAGAAGTTCCACAGCAGCAGAACAATTATGTGACTATACACATAAACCACCACTGAAATGAGATGTAACTGGAAATGTAAATATCATCCCCAAGCCCAAACCTGAAAAGATGGCCTTGAGATTCCAAAATCGTTCTGCTTAGGAATGTGAATTTCCTTGGTCAGCAATAATTTTAGTTATATGTTGCAAATGCTGCACAAGCTTTATTTCTGGAAACTTACTGCAACTGCCCTGCTCATGCTATTGCCTCATCACAGATCCACTTGGAGCTTCAGTTTAATCCATCACTGAAAATTCCAATCGGTGCTTTGTACACCCAAAGAGTGAAATTCATCATGCAGCTGCTTCTGGTGTTTTCAGCTATGGCCATACCTTGCTGCGAAATACCAAATGTTCCATGATTTACAAGGACTTACAAAGTTGTTATGGAAAAATCACTGATCTCAGCACAAAATTTACTTGCCTACAAGCACCAGAAGGATGATAAAACTAAGGCCATTTTACTTGCTTGACAAAAATAAGCTGCTCTCACTAGCAAAACTTTGAAAACAGTTCATAAAGCTGGCAGCAACCGAGATGTGTGTAATAAAATACACAGATTTACAACAAAAACAATTACTTAAAATACTTCTTCCTATTTAACTGTTTATTAAGTTATGTGTAATCCTGAGAAAAGCGAACTGGCTCAAAACTTCCTGTTGAGTAACAAAGTACAGTTGGCAGCATGAGGGGATAAATGAGTCTGATAAAAATTTAGCATGCAGATTCCCCAAAGCAACTGCTCACGGTTATTGTATTATAAATTCAAATAACAAAATTATGAGGAAAAGCACTAAAGCTAGAAACTAGGAATACTAGACTTAGTGCTATAAAAGTCCCTTATCACTGCTGCCAATATACATATTTCTGTTTCAGATACTGAAATGCTGACCAATAATGGAAATTGTCATGTATAATCCAGCTTGACATGTCCCATCTGTGAGCATCTGCCTCCAGGTTTTGGGATACTCAAGTCTCACACTTCAAAATCACAGCAGGAGAGAGAACAAACTTGGAAAACAAGGGACAAAAAAGAGAGCTACGGAAAGGAGAAAATGAGCTCTCTACCAAAAAAAAAAAAAAGGTATGTCAGTTAAACTCTCAAGTTGATCCCCCATCATCAGTCCAGAATTTGGAGAATAATGTTTAAATGCACATAATATTTATTGTTTGAGAAATACAAATCACTTGAATACCCAACCAGTGGATAAGAGAGGCACAATGGCTTTTCTTAAAAACAATGAAATAACTTCTACTAAGCAACTCTTGCAAAGTGCCCTCAAAATCTGTAGGCTGGTTTATCAGAGCAAAATTCCACTGTGCTTGCATGACACTGGACTATTATACATTTAAAAATGAAGACATCTCTATCATTTACCAACCATGAAAAGCCCAGATAGAAGCAAAATGAGAAACTACCATTTCTACAACAGATTCTGAATAGACTTCATAGGCCCTAAATCTCTAGGGATGCCATAAAAAAGGAAAAAAAAAAGGCAATTGAGCAAGGCAGCAATTTTAATTCAGCTACATCAGACACCGCAGGCTTTACCTAAATGAGCAAAAACTGAGCTTTTCCAGCAAGCCAAACCTCCTTTTTATTAAAAGAACATCAATGATAGGATTTCCTTTCATATGAAAGCGACATTTCAAGAGCCCTTGAACAACCAGGAATGCAGTTTTATGACAAAGCCCCAGCCTGCAGCAGCTGTGCACTTTGAGAGAGACATCAGGGCTGCTCCAAGGTGGAACAGACACTGCCTGGGAAGCAGCACAGGGAGCTGGTCCCACTGGTCCCAGTAAGGGGTACCCCACCTACTCCTTCACTTCTGTCCCCACACCATCAGCAGTGAAAAGGTCACTGCCAGTGGTTTAGAGAAAACCCCGCTGCTCAATAACCCAGCTTGCTTTTCTAAACACACCAAGAAATAAAAGCCGCTCTGAAGGACAGGGCAGGCAGACATGCATTTCCAAAAGGCCACCATGTGCTCAGAGGAGCTCTTTTCCCCCATTGTGTTCTCTGAACACAATGTGATAAGTGAACACAGATGTAGCAGTGACATTTGGGGGTGTCCGGCTCCATGCCGGCGGCTCAGCAATCCTGCACACGCTGCCGCTGCCCGGCAAAGCCGCAGGGAAAGTCAGGCTGCCGTCAATAGCTGCTGTGCAGGCACCGTGGGAACGCCACAGCCCCAGAGCGCACAAACTTTTGCTTTCAGAATTATTACTCCTGGGCGTGAGGAACTGACCCAGATGGTTTCAAAATTTGCCAGGAAACAATATTGCAATTCTTACTTCAAAAGCTCTTCCTCTCGCTAGCTAGAGAGCCTTAGAAGCTACTTAGTAAACTTTGGTTGCCACTTGGAGTACACCAGTGTGATACCTGTATGTTCCTAGCATGATTGAGGAACAACTCAACTTTGTAAATAAAACTAGCAGAGAGTGCTCTCCTACACAACAAAAAGCCAGGAATAACTAATTACAACAACAGAAACATTTCCGAGTTCTCCGCAAGCCAACTTCTGATCTGCGGATAACAACGATAACTACTTGTCCAAACAAACTATCATTTTTCAAGAAAGTTCTCAGATAAGATAATCTTGAACACAAAATGCTGGTTTTATTGTCCTACCACTGTTTTCATCCTGGTGACTCCTATTTTGCAGCTCTGCATGTACTCACGTGGCTTGTGTTTATTTGTACACGAACACACCCAACCAATATCACAAATTGCCATCAATCTGATACAAGTCCCAAGGAAGGAAAGGAAGCAAATTCAGCGAGGAGTTCTTTTCCCCCCTGCTTCTTAATTCTTCCAAACAACTCTGGTGTTCCATCCTGGAGAAGTGGTTAGTCTCACTGAAAACTACCGGTTACACTGTGATCCTGTGCCAGCGGCAAATCACTCCAACCGCCCTGGCACCATCATTTAAAGTCATTTTCCATTTAAAGACTCTCACATCAGCACCAGTACAGCCTTTCATTACCCATCCCACTTAATACCCACAATCTCTCCGCAGCTCGCTCCCTCGGTCTCCACTGACCAGGCAGCACACAGAGACTGATGTGCGGATTATTGGGATTCCTAATGCTTCTCTCCCCGCTGGCCGAGCGCGGAGCTCTTGGCAGCCTGCCTGACCCGCAACACGTGTGGGTTTGTCAGCCTAATGCACTCTGTCAGCTGCACAGTCTCGGGGCGAAGCAGGGCCCGGCGGCGTGCGCATGGCAACGGCCGACGGCTCCCAACACTTCCAGCTACTTCACTTCCCAGCACTGGTGGACAAGGAGGTACAGAAGTGAGTGTCTGGGTGTTTGCCACCGTCTGATTTCCGAGAGGCAAATACGTGAGGTAAGAACAGCAGCCTCCAGCACGATCCTTTAACCAAGGGCTGGAAAGTCAACACAAGGCTTTCTCATACAAAACATCCGTCCTCGCTTGACTGTTGTCTTGCAATGACTCAAAATCTGCACATCAAGAATATAGATCTGAGTAATTTCTTTTTATATAACCTACCTTCTGTTAAACTAAAGAATGACTCTGAAAATTCAAAGATACGGGCTCAAAAATTAGTTGTGACCAAGTCAGCTGCCACTCATGGGTTTAAGGGGTTGTTGTTAAACTGTGCCTATGCCTGGCAATTAGTCATGGCAGAAAGAAATGAGGCTTGGGCATTTTCCTGAATAAAAGATATACTGAGGTATTTTTAGGTGTGAGACAATGCATCAGCCCTGTAAATCCCGCTGTAAATTCTAAAAGGATGAATATACAACAGGAAATACCACACAACATGCAAATAGCAAATAAATGCAAATTTACCATCATGTGTAACTAAGAAGTGTCGCGAAAGTGAAACTGGTTTATAGATGAATGAAATACAGAAGCCGGCAGAGATCTTATTTGGAAATTGAAGAAAAGAATACACAGAATACAGTGAAATTTCACTTCCTCTGTACAACAAAAGAACAGAAAGCTCAAGCACAGCACATGGCACATCCTCTACAACCTCCTCAGACAACACACACTGCCCTGACACACCAAGATTTTCTGCTTTATATCTGATGTCATGTTACAGATATGTTGTGAATTATATGAGCAGAGAAAGATAAAACTACCAACTATATAACTAAATACAGGGATTTTTAGACAACATAATACAAAGTTCTTTTTTGTGCTAATAAACACGTACCAATTATTTTAGAATAGCAAACACGGTAACAAAACAACTATAGGAAAGAGACTACTAAGCTCCATTGGGTTCGGTTCTGGTTTAAGTGAATCACCCAGCTCCCAGCATCACAATACCCAGGCACCGCAGACTCAAGTATATTTATTAAAATACCCCTTGGTTAGGGTTTATTTCCATTTAACTACAGGGGAAGTTTTTTTTGTGCTCTGGGACTACACCCCACTGGTGATACACATCTACCAGATTAGAGAAATTGCTCTCTTCTGGAGATTTACCAAAATGACTCAATGGGATTCTACTATGTTATGCTGCTTCCTCCTCTAATTTCTTACTGGATTTGTGCAGCTAAATGTTTATCACTAGAATTTCCAAGTTAAAGCAAGCTAAAAACAGAACCTTGTTTTTACTCGAACGCATTGCGGAAAACAGAGTTGAGCAACCACTTCCTAAGGAGCTCCTACCCGCACTCTGCAACAAAACTGGGGAGTAAAAGAACACAAGCAGAACTTCGTGAGCAATTACACACACATGAACCATTCAGAGGAAAAACAAGAAAATATATCTCATCAGCATCTCTTTTCATAATCTCCAGGGTCACTTAGAGCGCAGCAAGTGCCAGGATTCAAACCAAACAAACCTTCCCCATCTGTCTGCATTGCCTACATGAGACAGCCCTGCCTGTTCCTGCCATTCCTGCTTCCCAAACGCGCCTATTCCCCCTTGATGAACGCACAAAGCCAGAGGGGTTGACGCCAGTACAGCGGCAGTGAACAGCAAGGAAAGTCCTGAGTACTGAAGCCCCAGCACGAGTACTTACAGCCTGACCTGAACGCAAAAAGCCTATTTAACATCTTTGAAAGCTGAGAAGCAACTTGGAAAGACATGAAGGCTTAAGCTGACACCTGAAATTGGTCAATTCTACCAAAAACACAGGGATACGTGATGCAGGAAAGGTTGAAGCAACCCCTTCATCTGCAATAACACAACTCTTTGATTTTCCACTAAGTTTCCTTGGAAGAAATGGAAAGCAATCAAATACCACAGAAAAACACATGGAAATTATCATTATGGCACAAAAAACAAAAGCAGAAAAGCTTTTATGTGCCTGCTTTTAACAAAAGAAAGTCCGCTTGACTGACTTGAGCCCACACCCCGAGGCAGGGGCTTGGTTTGGTTTTGTTTCTGTTTATTTCACAGATTCCCTGTTTACTCAGCTCCTTCCCTCTCCCAGTGGCAGCCAGGGCAGCACGGGCAGGCAGCTCCATCCAAAACCAACAAGCAGCCCTGGATCCTGACAGCCACTCCACGCTGCTCTTTGAAACACAGATAGCTGTGTCCTTGTGAACCTCGAAAAAGTTTCAAGTCTTCTCTAAAGGAAAAGGTAGCAAATCACCTCAGAGCTTCCTTGAAAAGAATTCCTGTTTTTGACCCCAAGTGTCACATTAAGCTCAAAGAAGGTAGTGCAGGTGAAGAGGGAAAAGCCAACAAGTTACGCAGTCAAAGCCTGATGTAGCTGAAATGCTACTCACACAGCGGTTAAAAAACTACCAGCATGAGTTGGAAGAGAATCCTTTGCTCCCTCCCTTGAGGCTGCAGACATTTCCCAGAGATGCTGGTACAGATACCAAATGCTTGGGAAGCATCTGGCTTCTCTGCTCACAGACAAATGCACTTCGGTAGTGTTTCAGACAATACATCCTACACTGAAGTTTAACCTCAGTGACACCAATTCCACCAGCTTCAAGTGAACTTCTTTTGCTTTACACAGGCAATGGACTGACTGAGGGTTCAGGGCTGAAGGAAGAGTAACACGAACCTTTTAAATACATTTGTAGCAGAAACCTGGATACTAAACATCTCTTGCTCCTTTTGACATCTGCAGCAGTGCTCTTCTTTGCTCTGCTTCCTTTGGGAATGGTGTGCTTGCATTAAGGTTATAAATCCAGGTCTATCATTCCCCTAATCTCAGGTACACCCAGACAGCAAAATGTGCTTTTCCATCATTGAACTGCCCCAACTGTCCCCTTTTCTTTACAGTAGCAGCTAAAACACAAGTTACACCCATCACAGTACTTCGTAAAAGAAGTCTCCAAGAAAAGGTGTTAGAAAGGTGGATTTTTAACTTAAACAGACGTTGTCTTGAAAGCTGCCATCTCAATGACTGACATGTTACATAAAATACCCAATAAAGTAATAAAAGAACCTTGAATGATAAAGTCTAAAGAAGCTGACCTGTTAATGGGCAGCATGCACGATGCCCATTGCAAAATCAGGACACAGGCCTTTGACAAAGCTATGTCTTCACTGCTTCAAAAACAAAAAACCACCACAACAGCTTCACTCTCATCTGCTTTTACAACACAGGTTCCGGCAACAAAATCTTCAGTGTTTCTTTTTATATATTAGCAAGAGCATCAGGTCATTTATTCCACTTCGTTCCATTCATCAGATAATAACATTCCCTTAACACAGGGTCTCAGTTTTTTGTCAGAATTTTACAGACCATAAAGTTCTCCATGCAGTTAAACTATGCTAATCCTATATGCACATACCCTCCACATCCAACAGGTGCACAACCAACTTGCCTGGATTACAAATGATGAGTAAACTTTTTGGATGCTGCAATACCTGTGACAAGCATTTTACAGAAAGCAGCAGCAGCAGTAGTAAGGTTGTGATAATGTGCTGGTTTAAATTCAATGATATCCGCAGGAAGATAGAAGCTTAGTTTAAATCAACCCCATGAAGCTGATTGAAGGAAAATAGGCCCTCAGACTTGCAAGCCTGCTTTCATGGGAACCACACAAAACTGGAAAAGTTATTCTAAATATTTCATTCATTACCGCAATCACAGCATCTGTAAAATTCTTTCAACCTAAGTAAAACATTCTTATATCAACAGGACTGATTTTTAAACTGATCTAAACTTCCCCCTTTTCACAACTGTTAGGAACAGCCCACCCACTACATAGATCTTGGCAGGTAAGGACCATCCAGGTGCCTCAGGGCAGAGCAGGAAGAAGACTGGTGGGCAAACACTCCTGGAAAAGCAGAAGAGAGTCAAAGAGGCTGTGAATAACTAATACCTGCCTACCCACTGAAGCACACTAATTATAGAGAATAATTGAACAACTGCTTTCCTTACTCAGGGAGGTGCAGATAAGAGGCATGGGCCTTCTCATACCTCGGATGGGAGTTTAAAGTGCTCTCAGCTGGCAGCAATGCATAGAAAAAAGTCACCGGCTGTGACAATTAACAGCTTCATTTTAAGTCTCTTTTGTTCAAGCGAGTAACTCTTCCACTCATACATATTACGTGAAACAACCCTTCCTCAACTAAACAAATTTATTCAAGGCACACAGCTAAAACCTGAATGTAAAACCCACAAGAGCCTTGATGCTGGGAAGAAGCCACAGTGTGTTTTAAGTGTGGATGAGGAGTCCAGTGTCCTCCTACAATCCCAGCAGTTTTCCACTGTATCAACTCATTGTTTTTTAAAACCAAATTCTCAGGAAAACTCAAAAACAAAGCCACACACCAGCCTGCAGAGGAAAAGGAGAGATGTCTACAAAATGAGTTACTTCAGTACATGCATAGACATGTGAAAAATGACCTAGAACTCAGGGTAAGCAGCAAATCCTTAAATGAGATGTAAAGTAAGGTATGGATAGATTTCACTTAAGAAGTTGTTTACTAGCAACATTCCAGGAAAAATGTATTTCAATTAACAGACCCATGTTGATTTTATCCACAGTCTGCCCACTCAATCACCATTTCTCAGAACTGGATGCATAGTGGGAATTGAATCTCTTTGTGGGAACAGGTGTGAACATTTGCTGGAGCTGTGTGCAGTTCTGCCTTACCTCTGTTAAAAACACAACACAGCCTTCATTAAAACATCTCAGTTGTGAGATTTTTGTGCCACTTGCTGCCTGAATTTGAAAAAAAAAAAAATAACACTTTTTCTATATTACACTGAGGCTAAAAAGAGACTGCTTGCATAACAAGTCTTATGCAATTTCCCAAATAAATTTCTACCTTTGTAGGGGAGGAAGATTATGATGGCTTGAAGATTTTTAAGGCTGCAGATCTGGCATCAAAAGCTAAGAGTCCACATGCCATTCAAAATCTTACTGATAATTACTGCCATCACATCAGCACCCAAAGATCCCATCAAGAACAGTGCCCCACTGTGTAATCACAAAAGACAACCTGACAAAACACACAATTTACCACGAGAGTACATTCTCTAAAGAAGAGGCTAACACCAGCTAAAGAAAAACAAAACAAAACAACAAAAAAAAAAAACCAACAAAAAAACCAAAAAAAAAAAATCACTAAAATGCAACTTCAACTTTATGAACCATCTTCAGCCTGGAATACTCTGCCAGAGCAAACATAGTAATAGAGTGGCTCATGTGGAAAACCTAGGCTAAGAAAAAAATCCCACTAAAATATCATGCAACTGCATGATTATCATGAAGATGTTTAAAAAACAAACAGCCCTCACACTGTAAACAAGCAGGTACTTTAAGTCACAAACAATCCAAGTAACTCCTGGAGAGCAAACACAGAAGTAAAAAATGAAGCCCAAGCAGCAGCACAGAGAAAAATACGAGAGCAAGAGACTTGTCCAACAGACAAATTTTGACAAATAATTTCAGAGGTCTGAATTTTTTTTTTTTTTTTTTTTTTTTTTTTTTTTTTTTTTTTTTTTTTGTGTTGTTTTTATGACTTGGCCTTTTTTCTCCACTGGTGTTTCTCTGATCTCCACTCAGCCACCAGCACACAGGGCTGGCAGTGACACTGACCCTGCTGTGGAACAGGAACAGCCTCGTGCACCAACCCCTGCTCCAGCTGGAAATCTCAAACCCCCACCAGGTGCACAACAGCAGCCTTGCATTTGCACTGGGACTATGCTCAAAGTGTCAGTGATTCAGAAAGGAAAAGAAGACATAAATTCACTTTCATTGAAAATTGAAGAGGTCCACTGCAAGTTTCAGATCTTGGAGGCCCAGGGGATCTTCAGCAACAGCTTCAGCTGGGTATCGGGGAGCAGAAGAGGGACATCAAGCCTGGCAGAGGCAACATCCATCCCACCAGAAACTACAGATGTTAAATTATACTTTCACAACTGAGCTAATCAGCCTCATTCCAAACAGAAGCTGCATTTATCTTCTCAGAACAGCGGACTTATTTCTTAATTATTCTAGGTCAGTGGCAGCAAATATTGAGCAAACTGACTCAGGGAAGCAATGTAGACAGAAAACAAGGAGGGCAGGCAGCCTTATATTCTCTTAGAAGTAGTATCACATTTTAAAATAAAGTAGCTCTTTTTACAGATGAGAATTACTTTCTAATTAATCACCAATCAATCACCAGCCAACCAATCACCAAACCCATTTGATAAGGTAACTTTTTAGAAATAGAAATACTAACTTCCATACCAGCAGAATTCTCCCTTTTTCAAAGAATCTCATAGGTTGGAACAGACCTTGAAGACAGAGTCTAACCCAGCACTGCCAGGTCCACTACTAAACCATGTCTCTGAACACAACCTCTACACATCAACTAAGAGATAAAAATATTTTTAAATGTTGGAGTGCAAAGGTTTAAGACACCTGAAGTGTTCAGCAGTCAGCTAAGGGAAGACAATTACATTAATTTTTCATCCAACTCACCCAGAATTAGAGCAACCCCTCAAAATTTTGATCACCATCTCTGTGGCTTAGGATGTTCACAGATGTTAAAATAAAAGACTTGAAAGCTTTTATATTGGACACCAATCCAATCCCTCCAAGACAGGAGGTCTGAGGTGCACACACTCACCTGCTCCCTTGCTGAAAAATACACAGCTTTGCCTGACAGGTTCGAGCTTGTCACAAAGCAGAAACTACTCTGGAAGGCTCAATAGCCATCTCAGCTCCCCTAAACACACAAGTGGTTAAGGGCTGACAGGTACTGCATAGCAGAAAGGTATTGCATAATTGCCCTGAAATGTCTATTCAAAAACTCCACAACAAAAATGCATAATATTCTCAGGAGCTGGAGAGTTATTTCATGTGGCAACCATAATTACACAGCAGCTGAAGATTTCTGCAAACACAAAAGCAAAGAATAGTCCCAACAAGCCTAAGGTGAGCAGTGTTCTTGGTTTGACCAGGGCCTGATGAGAAGGACATCAGAGAAAAAGAAGGGAAAGGTGCAGAAAGGCGTTCCATAAGTCTCATGATGGAACTGACACATTAGCAACAAACCTGCCCTGACCACAATGGTCCTGGGACAAAAAGCATCACCCCTTAAATGCACAGAGGTCCTCAGGCAATGCAGGGATTGCACAGGGCTGTATTTCTTCCCGAGTTACATCCTGGCTTCCTAAGCTTGTTGGGTACATTATATAACTATTAATTACACCGCTGTTCGGCGTGCTTTTAACTGCAATGATTCAAACTGCTTCCAGGAGCTCACTAATCCAAAGTACAATCCTCTTGACAGCCACTGACAGATTCGGAATATTCAGTTCTAGTTGAAAGGAAGACAAATCAAACCCCTCATCTGTCTGCTGCAAAAAGAGCCAATATTCCTGCTGACCAGACCCACAGCTCCATCAGGGGCTGGGACACGCTATCCAAGGGACAGCTCTGGGAAGCAGCAGGAGCCAAGCTATGCTAACACAGCAAAGGAAGACTTCTTCCCAAAGGCCACCTTCAAATTTATAGGGAAAAGAGAAAATTGGGTCTGGTTTGCATTTCACAGGCACTGAAAGGCCATCAGCTCCCGGACCCAGCAGCCACCCTCCTTGGACATGTACTCTGCCTGTGCCCTTCCCAGCCATGCTGCCAGGAGAAATCTTCCCCGCAAGCTCCAACACAATTCTACATGCATTATTTATCCCTCTTGCTAACTCATGCAGTGGGGTAATTACTTAACTATTGTAATGATATTTTGCAATGGCTGTACTCTGTTATTCTAACTGATTTTCATGAGCTTGCTTTTGCTCCATATTCTGAGAAAAGAGCATATTTTCCTGGAGTATAAAAAAGCCCAAGTCTGACATTCATTTCAAGCCTAAGAGCTGGATGCCAAAAGTGAATTTTTAGAATTATCAATTATCTTAATTAAAACAATGTTAATATATTACTCGATTTCAACTGTATCTGCTAACAGCTACAGAGGACATGTTTTTTCATTAGTCTAATGAAATACAAAAACAGTTATTAACTATTTGTATGCATTAATGACAAAGTTGTCTCCTTCCAATAGAAGGTTGTTTTCCTTTGAAAACTCTTAGAGATTTCAGCCAGCACAATTACCAAACATTTGAAAGCTGAGAGACTGGCAACAGTTTTATTAACAAACTTAAACTCAAGTCAAGACACATTTGCATGTCTTGCTTAGCATCACATTAAATTTTACTGGGATAAATGCTCATCTTCAGACTCAGAGAATTGTTACAGTAAAACACTGTTTAGAATCAGTCCTTTCTGTATACTCAATATGATATAAGCTACACAGCAGAGCAATTAAACAATGATTTATGTCTCCCTACCCCCAGGATGCTCTTCAGGCTATGCAGGATTCAAGGTGTACTTGCAGCAGTTTTGTGAATTGATGAACAGCAATTCAAAAAATACAACAGTCCCAGTAGTTCAGAACTGGTTAGAAAACTTTTTCTGCCTGGAGCCAGCAATTCTTCCAGGAGGAACTTCACTTTAGAAGCTGTTAACGATAATACCCTGAACTGGCACAGGCAGGGAAAGCAGCTAGCCTCGATAATCGACCTGTCTTACCTACTCATAATCTGCTGGCTGTACAAGCAAAGACATGGATACAACTCCAGGGAGAAGGAATATAATCTTTTTGATACAAGTGAGCATATAGATGAGGCTCATTGAAAACTACAGCTCTGCAAAATTTCCTGAATCCCTTGGGTTTTTCTGGGTATTTTGTTTCATTCTGCTTGAAAATAGGAAAATGTTTAGACACCAAGATGCTCAAAAAAAATGAAACCAAAAACAAACAGAAAAAAAACAGATCCAGAATTGTATCAATCTCAGGCCCTGTTCAAACTTTAGAGGCTCCAGGAAGACCAAGAACAACAAGCAGCTGAAGGAGTCATCTGCTTACACGGACACAGACCACACCATTCCCTGAAGTCTTTGTTCTGGGCTTTACGCAACACATTTCTCAAATCTTTTTTACCTGTTAAAAACATCTACCTGAACAGTCTTGGAAAAAAGTAAGATCACAGAAGACAACCGTGTGAGATTTCATGTCAACTTATATATTCTCTTTCTTCTCAATGCATCGATCCCAGAGGCCTGATGCAGCCCTTGCTGCTGACAGCAAAGTGCTGCACTGACTTCTGCAGCCTCTGGACATGACTCAAAAAATCAATGCAAGGAGCAAAAGGTCAGATTCTCCCCAAGCATCAACTACCTGTTGAACCGAGACAGACTTGCAAATGCCAGCACACTCGGAAATAAAGCAACCAACTGTTATTAAACTCATTTCTTAGCACAATGTCCATATTCCCACACGCGTGACTAAGTAAACCTGCTGCTCACACTACACCTTTGTGGGGGGAAAAAAAAAAAAAATGAACCACTCATGCTTGTGACAGGCTTTTATAAACAAGGAAGTATAGTACACAGCTGTACAACTTCAGAGGTTCGAATTCAGAGTGCCAGTGGGAAAGTCAGTCTGGCTTAAAACTCAAAAAAAATGGCAAGAGGGGAAAAACACGAGATGGAAATAAACCTGAACTACTGCTCAGTGCCATCCCTTCACTTTCCTTGCACATTAGGGAAAACCCTGAGAACTAGAACAGGTACATTATTACAAATCTTTTTCCATTACTTGCTTGACATGCCAGACCATTGGCAGCAGAAATGCCTCTTTCAGGCACAAGAAGTGAGACTGTCCTCATGTTTTACATCTTTGTAAGCGCACAGGCTGAGCATGAAGGTGTGACCTCCCATGCATTCACAAAGCAGGTATGCAGCACATGTTCTGTTTGTCATTGATTTTTCTATCAATTTGTTCATTTGTAATCGGGGAAAAAAGTCATCCCCTTCCTAGGGACTAGGCAGCTTATCCTAACCAGAAAGTTTCACTGTTGCTTCTTTGAATGCTGATTCAGTGTCTCTCAGTCTCAGTGTAAATTCCTAGCGTGCACTTGTACATTCCCAGCTGATGCAACCCAGGAGCCTCAAGGAACCCTTCACAGGTCTACAATTCTGAATGCAAATGTGTGGTCCCAGCTGGCAGAGGTGCTGCCAAACTGTCACTGTCAATAAGTCATCTAATGAAGCTCAAAATTTCACAGTTTGAGCTCTGCTATTCCAGCCCGTCCCTGTGGACAGTCCCACAGTCCCACAGACACGAACAAAGCGTATCTTGGATGCATCACATCTTCTTGACCTCAGAAGTTAAGCAACTTACAACTAGCTTGACTCACATCCGGCAATAAGTACTCCTAATTAATGACTCTTAATTGCTGCCAGAGCCCTGTATTCCCACACCCAAGATGAAGCATGTTCCTCGCTCTGCTAACCCCTACGTAAAACTGCCTAACTCTGACAACCTCATGCCTTTAGTACCAAACAGCTGAGCCATTCCTCCCACACTTCAGGAGCGAAGACATCATTGTACGTAAGAGATACAAAGGGTAAAAAACGTACCCACCACACCATTCCAGCAGCTCAACATCACTTGCTTTCTTGCTGCCCTTGCTTTTTCTTTTAACCATTATCTACACAGTTCAGAGAAAAGAAGATAAACATTGTTTGCTAAGTCTGACTTCACGTGCAGTTTTTGAGAAGGTATTTCAGAATCTAAAGTGTTTCCCAAAATTGAACTTTGCCTCTTATAAGCCATATGTGGACTTGACAGAACATTTACTTTACAGACAGGTACACCAATGCAGACGAGTTACCTGTGTAACTGCCCAGATTCACAATAAGTCAAATCTTTTTTCCCCCCACCACAACAAACAGCACCCCAGCTGCCAGCCCCCTGCTCACAGTGCTGGAGGGTACAGAAAAACCCACCAGCCACTTGGAACAACTCTTTCCTCCCAGCATTTACCTTCCTTGTATGCCCTGTTGGAACTGACCATCTCTGGACACAGATTCTGCTTACACAAGGTTTGCAGCTCTGTATCCCATAATAGGAACACTCCTGCTCACCCCGAGCTCCTGATGGGATCACTCCTATGCCTCCATAAGAGCCCAGAAAGGAGCAGAGCAGCCATAAAAGGAACAGCAGTTTGCAGGTTAATCCATCCTCCCTGGGCAAAGTTAGGTGATGCTCAGCACACAAAGCTCCCTTGAAGCCAACTCAGCGCTGCTGCAACACACCAGTATGGCCTGAGCTGTCCCTAGGAGAAGCCACCTGCCCTCACTGCCTTGTGCGTTGCCTTTTGCTCTGACACAAACTCAGTGCCATCAGACGCTGCTGCAGTAACTTCTGCAACACACAGGCCTCCCTTTCAACACTTCTCCTCCAGCTAAGATCCACCATCCTTCAAATCAGGCAGCTGCCATTCTTTTCCACATAAGTCAAGTTACTTGTGTGCAAAACCAGTAAGACACATACAATTCCCTCAGAATAATTCACCATTTTTATGGGCAGCATTTTTAAGTGATGCAGGTTTACCAACTGCTCGTACTATGCTGAATCAGAAACATTTCCTAAAGCTTATTAAATATTTCTGTTAAATTGATCCACACCCATTGATAACAAATGACTGAACAGATCTTTCTCCGCAAGGCACCTATAATAACGGAGCAGTGGCAGCAAACAGGCATCAACCAGCTCCCTGGCCTATTAGCATTACAGAGGAAAGCCTCCCCTTCTGCTGCTAATGATGTGCTCTACCCTGTATCCCCAGGAGACAAATGACTGCACTGGCTGATTGACTCCATCACAGGGCCATCATCCATCAATGTATTGCCTCTCTTATTGAAATCTCATCTCAGGAAGAGAAAGTGCTCAGTGCCACTTCCGAAAAAAACAGTGGAAGCACTTTCAGAATAAGAGCTCCAAGATATATAATGAGAGCCAAATATTTCAGCAGAGACACACATTTCCAGCAATCTGAACAGATCAGCATGCTTTGTCCACCCAAGACACGCAAGATTTACATCCTTCTGCTAAACTAGATCTTTTTTTTAATTAAACAAAGGAATGAAACACATACCACAGACATAAATTTCTTGATCAAATTATAACACAGACAGTGAATATAATCATACAGATTAAAAATGGCATCCCGAGGATATTTAGCTAGCTGACTTGCTAAAGGGTGAATTCCAGCATCTCTCACACAGGCTGAAATCACATTAACATCATACAAGTCCCACTGACATCTGCAAACAGAAGTTAAAGAAAATATAAATCCTTCCATGTATTTGTTTACTGTGTAAGAAAAAAATTATAAGCGAGCAATCCTACTCCGTTAATAAATACTCCTACAATTTAGAAAATGCTGCACATTTGGGACTGGGGTGCAGGAGGTAACCCACACTCACCACTCATCGGGCAGTTTTCTGATCAGCTTTACATCACTGAAGCCACCAAATCCCAGCAGTTCTGCATCCTCTGTCCTCCCTGAATCGACCACGGGAAGTTGCACATGAATTACCCAGACACAGTTCCACATGCACAAAAATAATTTAGTTCAGATAAAATATTTTAGATTATGATCAGTCTCACTTCTGTCTACTCAAAAATATAAATCTGAAGAAGGCAGCTTTATCTCAGACGAGATATTTTGTCTCACTTAGCACCTCTGCATGTTACAAACAATTCATTATAACTCTGAAAGCCCCATGAACAATCTGCTCGAGAAAACATGTCTAAACATTTATTCCTTGTTTAGCCCTAAACAAAATCCAAAACTGACTTGTTTTCCTTCCATTTTATTTAAAGACAACCAATCTGGTAAGATCCCAAAACTAAAGTTTTTGGAACTACTGAACAGAGAATCATAGAATGCTCTGGGTTGGAACGGATTCTAAAGATCACCTTGTTCCAAGCATTCTGCCATGGGCAGTGACACCTTTCAGCATCGCAGGTTGCTCCAAAGCCCTGTCCAACCTGGCCTGGAACACTTCCAGGGATGTGGCTTGTGTCAGAGCCTCACCACCCTCAGTATGAAGAATTTCTTCCTAATAGCTAATCTAACCCTGCCCTCTGATCAGTTTGAAGCCATTCCCCTTGTCCTTCATGCCCTTGTAAAAAGTCCCTCTCCAGATTTTTAGTACTTTGATCCTTGTAGCACAAGGGATCCCAGGCCAGTGTCTCAGAGAAGACCACATAAAGTTCAAAATCTCCTGGTTTCATGATCCATTCTTTAGATCCCTATAAGCCCTTTTCCTCATGCATTTCCAGAATTACTTAACAGAAGATTGGCTGTAGGTGTACTTTGTCAGAAACACAGACAGAACTTCAGTGATGAAATATTATCAAAGCAACACCCAGTTTTAACCAATTAATTCTGGGTTTTGTAAGGAGGACTTCAGATTCACATGACTTGGAAGACACTGAGTTACTGAACAGTCAAACAAAACCCACTTGGCCAGCAAAGAGAAGTGACGCTTTTCCTTTTCACTTATATTTGAGCCAGTCAGAATTACCATCCTTCCTATGTTTAACAGCCAGTGATTTTGCTGATGTACCAATTAGCACTCTGCTACAAAGAACATGCTCCTAATTAATAGCTGGTTTATGGGAAGAGCAATGCTAAGGATCTGGCTGTACCTCTAGATGTACCAAAAAAGCGAAAAAGGAGCTCTGGCTGATGTCAAGGAAATCTGTCTGCACAAAGAGACAATCAATGTATTTAGCATATAAATATTCAGCTGTAAAAAGAACTTACATAAACTTGATGGAGGCCTTTCCAAATTATTTCTGCTGTATCCTGTAATCCTGGACATCTGCTTAGGGTAGTATGGATGGGCTACTCAGTGTTCCTGCTCTGCTTTTTTTGCCGTGCCCTTAACATGATGCGGCAATAAGAGAAATTTGCCCTTACCTGTCTACAATACGCACACTTTAAATAAATACTCATAAATGCTCCTGGAAGGCCCCTTCCCTCTAGAAATGCCCAAATTTCTCCTTTTACCTTGTGAACAAAGAGTGCAGTGCAAAGAGACAAAGTACAGCTGTAAGATACAGCCACAGAAAGAGTTTGTACGAATCTTATTTCAGGTCAGAGCTACGCGTTACGAAACTCCTGCGCACCTTGCGAGTGACCTACATTGCAGGACTGGAACCCACTAACCTACAGAACCACCTGAAATCCCACAAAATAGGTCAGTGGGTTTCCTCATAAGAAGAATTCCCCAGACAAGGAGAGATGCACATGAAATAAAGTACAAGCACAGCACATGCTTTGCCTGACACAGAAGCCATGAGTCTCGCCCTGCTGCCATATTCCTGCACGCCAACAGGACTCCCCAGAAGTGCCATGAACTTCTGTGCTCCTCACCGAGGGACCCTGGAAGGACCTGCCTGTTTGTTCAAGCCCAGTGGAGCAGGAAGAAAAGGAGCAGTGCCACAGCAAGGAACAGTAAGCCTACCAATAATGCAATAATGCAAAGCAGGTCTCGTAGCAGCCGGAGTACAAGTAACACCTGATTCAAGATCAGCAGAGAACTTGTCTGGAGTTATGACAGGGGTGTCCAAGTTACAGCACAAAAGCCAGGTGTAGCCAGCCAAAACAATCCATCTAGCCCACAGCACACTTCTTGACTCCTTTCACCCCTCATGAGGGTCTCGGGTCTCATGCATTTTTTTTCAGGGATCTGAAAATTCAGCTAAAACAGAGTCCCAGAGTGCTGCACACTGCTAAGGAACACCACCTGAGCACAGGACACTCAGTCAGGATGCCACAGGAGAAGAGGGTGGCCACAGAGAGCCACACCTTGCATCCACCACTTCCCTCCTCTCAACTACCACTGCAGGCAACACTGCACACTTTCTAATTTCCAGTTCATCCAATTCCACTTACCAGACAAACCCCATATCAGGGTACAAACACACCCACCAGCCGTGCAAAGGCAGCGGCCCCTCCGCAGCAGCTGCTGATGGGAAGGAACATGAAACAATCAGGGCAATTAAGAAAGGCATGCAGAGAAAGTTGCTCCACATTCCTCTGCCTACCAGTTCCCCACGAGGACCTGTTGGGAGCCAGGGGTCAGTATCCCAGTGGACGCAACGTCTGTTCACAGCAATAAAAGAGAGTTGCGTGCTCTCTCCTCCTACACATACATACATACTTTGATTTAGATTCCCGTCTCCCAGAAAAGCAGCCTATGCAGGAAGGGAAAAATGAATAATATCCACGCTGCATATTATCAGTGATGTATTAACATGCTCAGTGTCGCAGTTTATCTATTAGATCTTTAGAAAGTCTCCAAGAGAAATCAGAGATTGACATTAAACCCTGCCACCCACAATTACTTAACCCAAACGGGTAATCTACATAAATATTATCAACACCCCTTATCCATGCTGAAGATTCTACTAGTCATGTTAACCAAAGGATCTTTTTACCCTAATAAAAAATGGAAAACAACAGGTATAGCCATTATTTTTAGTAGGTCACTCAGAAAAAAAAAAGAAGTGGTTGAAGCAAAGTGAGTCACAGGAACCACCATACTCCCTACCACATCTGCCACCCACAGCTTCTCAGGTACCCAAATTTGACAGCCATAGCAAAGGGGTATTGCCTTGGTGCTGCACGTCAACACTGACGATTCTCCCTGCTGAGAATGATTTCCCAGAGGTGCTGAGATCTAAGAGAAATCCTGGGGTGATGGTAATGAGATCATTAATGCCAGAGCCAAACACCGCAAAGAGCAAATCAGGACACAACTCTCACTTCTTTCAAACAGCCAAAGTACAAGACACAGATCTTATGCCAGGGTTATGCTCGCACCAGGCTGACAATATGATAATAGCTGATCTGAAGCTGAACAGCTTCATCTGCTCAGCTGAAGCCTCACACACTAACTCCATGCGAGTTTAAAAAAAGTAGGTGTAGCATTAATCTGTACCAGAAGTCAGTTTCTAATGGATCAATACTCCAAGCTATGTGCTGTGTGGTCCTGCAACACAAGACACGGAGTCAAACTTGGTCCATTGTCAAACCACAGCCCCAGAATTCAGGGTTTGCTGTGAACCATCAGCATTGTCTGCTTGTCAGATGGTGTTTGCTCCTGCCCTTGTCTCTTCTGCCCTGGTGGGTTTGCCAGACCTAGCAGAAGTGCTCCTCAAATCCACAAAGTAACAGCCACTTACTTTTAGGCAGTGCTGGTGAGTAAGGTATGAGACAACAGAGATCTCAAGAACTCCTGGCACGTGGGCAAACATTTTGCAAATAGGTATTGTGTGTTCCAGCACTCAGCAGTAGCCAGGCAGTTACACTGCACCCTCCACTACCAGAACAGCAGTCCCTGAGGGGACACATCCTCAGGATGTGGATAATCCAGTAGAACTCTGGCACAACTCCAGGCTGGTACAGCTCATGCTTCACTCCTCCTAATCCAACAGCCATTTAAATTCAGCAATCAACAGGAAAAACAGGGATGATTTAACAACAGATTTAAAAAGCCAAATAGTAGAACAGATATTCCAGATTAAAGGCACCAACATCCCTTCCACAACAGCTTTTTACCTAGACAAGTCACATATTCCATTTTGATAGAAATTAAGCCACTTAAAGGCCAGCTATGATGCTAAATAAAACCCACCTTAATGCAAATGAAAGCTATCTAACTTGAGAGAACCAAATTAAACCACTTGGCTTCCACCCTACACCACAGCCACACATCCCTGCAATTTTCAGAACAGTCCTGCAAACACATGGCAAATAAGCAGGGCATATATTAGTTGTATGAAGGTCAGGATCATCAGCCTGATTCCTCATTCCAGGAATAGCAGGACTATTTGGTGCCTATTCTGGTCAGCCTAGCTGATGCAGAGGAGAATACTTTGTATTCTTCGTAGTTTGTATCATTCAAATGCTAGTTTAGATCCTGCAAAATTTAGAATTTTCTGCAGATTTGAAGGGAAACAAAGGCTAGTATCTGAGACATCTACTCCACACAAGAGAAATCAGTTTATAAATATAAACAGATTCAGCATGGCCTCCCCTCAAAAATAAGGATGGCAAAAGGGTGAAGCATTACTGACATCACTCCTTGGGCACTCCACAATGAAGTGTATGCTCACATCACTTGATGCAAACTCCAAACCCTGCACTTCAGGCATACAGGTATTAGCAACAAATAAAACAGAAGTGCTTGCTCAAATTCTACCTTGCAGAGAACACACACATTTCAACTCAATTTTGTACTAAAAGCTCCCATTGTTCTGTTAATTTGCATGTCAGACATCCAGTTGCTGCTTTCACATTTTCCACTGACTTTAAGTGCATTTCTTTGTACTCAAGGCACATTCATGATAAGAGGATGTGGAGTTTGGAAAAGGAAAACATTCATCCCAAAGTTAGAGAAAAATTAACATCAGAGGAGTTCCATCACATCACACCGCTTGCCTAATCATCCAAAAAGAAAGTTTCAAAAGCCAGTTTCTCCGAAATCATAAGGAGCGGAGCAAATATTCTCCTTCACTATGAACTCTGAAAACAATCCCATGTAGAAACACTACACAGCCGTGCCTGGGAGGAGAGAGGAAGTTACAAGAGGTGTACAGGAACACAATATATGTAAACTATCAGAGAACCAAAGAAGAGGAGCAAGAATGTCATTAACAAAAACAAACAGAAACAGAGAGCCACCACCTACCCCCAAACAGGAACTCACAGGAAATATGAGGCCAAATCCTGCCCTCACATTCTTGGGAAATCCAAAGTAAACTTTCCTTCCGTGTTTGAAGAAGTAATGGATATTGGAAAGGAACGTGTGTCTGTGGAGCAAACTTCACAGCAGAAGTTTCAATTCAAGTCTTCTAGGTGCAGGAGCTGGTGTTGCTACACCAGAGCAAACCACCAGAAGAGCCGCTGCACACAAGTAAAAGTGGTGACCAGCACCAGTTCCCTGTGCTGTGACACCAATAAAAACCTCCAGGAAAGGAATAAAGCACTCTAAACCCCAGCTAACAGCTCCCCACTGATCACTCCCCAGCCAGCTAAGTCATCATTTCACCCAGCTGAGCGCTGTGTTGAACAGAGCTGGTGTCTTTGCCATCATCCTCACAGAAGCGAAACAGTAAAAAAACTCAACATACTTGCCAAAATAGAAAGTAATAAAAGTTTGACCATAAAATAGCAAGAATCCAGGTGAGGAAAGGAAGTTAGTGACATACTGTAACAAATCCAGTATTCAAGTGCTACAGGTTTAACATAATCTTTGTACAACAATTCTTCAGAGATGGATTTGACCTAATTTTTATTTTAAAGTGCACCTGAAATATTTATAAACAGCTCCTTGAAAAAAACCAGTGGAGTGCAATTTAACTGTTTAGCCTCTACAATGATTTTGACTTGGCAGGTCAACTCTATAACTCACTGTTTTAAGAAGCTCCCTTTATGAGATCCTAGGGAAAGGGGATAGTTGGGACTGAGGAGATAAAACTTCTAACTGCTGCCAGCCATCCCTCCCACATGCCAACAGATTATATTGAGTCTGAAAAAATATACACACGGTGAGAATTAGCTAAGGGCCTCACTAGTTCTTAAATCAGAGAATATTTATCAGCCAAAGTAAATTCCACAACAAATAACTGGCTTCACAGTGGAGGGAGGGGGGAAGTAGGTCATATGAGATCTTAAAAAAAACCCTGGGCATGCTGTGATTGTACATCATAATCTGATGAAAACCAGTTGCCTCACCATGTCTTTCACTACTTGGTTGAGATTTTTTTTTAAAAGTGAGTTTGATAAATTTCCGTAAGTGTTACTGAAGTAAGTCACAATGAAGCAAGGCAGTTTTAACTGTGGAAAAGTGTCATCAACTTGTCAAATTGCAACTTAAAAGTCAAGCTCATCAGACACCTTATATTTCAAGTAATAAATTATCAATCGTAACTCATTAAGTATCTTTACATCAGTCATTTAATTAAAAAAATTCTGAATAATTTCCCAGCACTGACTCGTATGTCTCATACAGTAACATTCAAAGTAACACCACAAATAGCTCTGACCTCCCAGAACTTCCCAACACACAATGCTCTCTCACAACACTCAATCACTCCTGCTTTCTGTTATATTTATTCATAAACTATACAAATATGCAAGAAGACATGATGGGCCATTGAATATTTTAAATACTTTCTCAAATTCTACAAACAAAAGCAATTTTAAAAGCAGCAAAAATGAATAGAAAGCTGATGAATTAAATGAATTAAAATTAGAAGCCATTCATAAGGGTCCAATAAAAGCTAAACAGAATTACAATGTTCTAGACCCGAGGATCACATCTGCAAGTAAGGCTACAGCTCTTAACCTGAAATCATCGACTGCTATCCCTCTTAACAGCCCTTTAAAAGACAAAACCATCCTACTACCACAACAAACAGTTTGAAAATTATTAAAAAAAAAAAAGTAAGGGCATATGAGAGCAGGCTGCTGCTCTCCAAATGAACAGCAGCATGGTGGCCAACGAAAATAATAGTGTCTGATACAGGATACATCCCATCTGGGCTCCTATATCTCATCAGGGCTCTCCTCCCACCGACACCCAGGCACGGGTGTGACACCGTGGGAGCGCGTGGGGACCGCAGAGCCACGCTCCCGAGGAGCGGCTCAGGACCAGGCGACCGCAGGAGCAGCACGTTCCACCTGAGCCACAGGAGAGCCAAGGAAACAGACACCCACAGGAATCAAGTGTGCTGGGAAGGTTCAGCTGCACGACAAATTGAGGGTGAACGAGTCTAGCATCAGCTCCAGATGCACACAAAACACTGCTGTCCCAGAAGTTCGACCTTACTCAATGCTCTAAACGTGCTATTTACAACCAGTTTAAGTTCAATACCTCTGCACATTTTGTAAAAAGCACAGATACTTGTAGCTGATGTGCATCACAAAACACACAGTGAAGCACTTCAGTGCTCTGTTACTGTAACTCAGAGAGTTTCAATGGCCCGAAAACATGCTCCCCATTAAAAATGTAGGCACTTCACATTGTCTAAAGCACAGGGCGAACAATAACAACCCAACACGCTTTCACCTCCTTTGTCAATCAAGCCAAGACAGCCAAGTCATGCAAACAGCCTGCTGATGAGAGCACCTCAATACACAGCTGCACTCAAGGAAAATGACGCCTTTCACAATGGAAACCTCACAGACTATTTCTTTGGCAGAGCACCACAATGCGAACTCAAATTTGGAAGGTACAATATGAACAAAATCAGAAATCAACATGGTAGCACAAATCACAAAAAGAAAGGAAAAGCAAAGCACCACATGCCTGTTTTAGCATCAACTGATACCTCCAGGACAAACTTTCTGAACCTTCTAACTGAGAAATAACAAGTTTGGGGGCTTTTTGAGATTAAATTAACTATTGCATGTCAGATTCACCATCTCATAAAGACCTCCACAGTTTCTCAGAGCAAGGCAATCAGAGACCTGACAGCTAAGGCTTTCAGAAACCCGCACCATTCCCACACTGAGCACAAAGCCGATTCCTTTCTGATGACAACAGTCACTGAGAGATCAACATCTCAGGGAGGCAGTTGTTCTCATGGCATCTTTAGTTTCAGCCGTTTCCTTTCTCACTCCCTAATCCTCAATCATTTCTACTCCTGTAGAAAACACAGGTAAACCTCCAACCAAACCACAGAAAACCATCTGCCCCAAACCACAGTCAGAGCGTTTTTGGCTGGCTGTGCATCTCCAAAGGGTTCTCTGTACACCAGCAAAAAAAAAAAAAAAATAAATAAAAAATAAAAAAGCACAGAACAACAAAAATATTCAGGTTGCTGCCACATCCACGAAACATGTCTTCCAGCTCCAATTAAACGCTTGAAAGAGAATTTTTAAAATCCGCAGGCTTTTGAATGGGCACATAAGGGACTACACCGGGATACAGGGGGAATGCAGCCAGCCGACATCCACGCAACAGCGAAAAAAATCAACAAGTCAACGGAGCAAGAGACGCGTTGAAAGGTGCGGACGTACCTTGTGGAGGTGCCTTTCCTGACATCGCAGATGCTGCATTTGAAGGCTTCGGCGCTGTTCCTGAAGGTGCACACGCTACAATCCCAAAAGCCTTCGTCGGCTGCAGGTTTGGCTTGCCTTTTCGGCCTTGAGGAGGGGGAGGGAGAGGGGAAGCGTGTGTGTGTACGTGTGTGTTTGGGGAGGAGGAGAGAGGCGGTGGGAGGAGGAGGGAGAGGAGGAGGAGAGAAAGAAAACACACACATGAGAAACCATGTTACAGAGCCCCGAAACCCAGCGCCTGCTCGCACCGCCGCTCTCCGCCTCGAGCCGCGGCCCCTCCGCGCCGGGAGGGCTCGGGCTCTGCGCAGCCCGCGGGTGGCCCCTTGCCTTCTCCTCCCTGCCCCCTCGGAGGGTTCGTCGCCCGCCTGTGCCCCGGGGGAGCGGGGCTGCCGCGGGCGGGACGACGGGGCACGGCAGGCCCGCTCCGTGAGGGGAAGGGCGGCCAGAGCCGGC
>VZRN01000404.1:4264511-4313244 GCA_013397935.1 Dasyornis broadbenti
TGACCTCGGGGACGGGCTCCCGCTGCCCTCACGGATGCCTCGGCTACCACCTCTGCGAGTTGGCTTCAGGCTCGGGGTCAGGGCACTGGCCCGCACAGAGGCGAAGGTGGTTCGACAGCGTCGATGTAGCGCTGCTTCCAGAAATGTTCCCATCAATCCCTCTGTGATCTACAGCCTCCACCAAGCACGACCTGTGGTTCTGCAAAACTCCTAAGGTGGCAAAATGTCGTGTTTGCAAAAAGTGGCATTCCCAAAAAATAGTATTATCAAAAAGTGGTGTTCCCAAAAAGCGGCATTCTCAAAAAGTGGCATTTCCCAAAAAGCAGCAGTCCTGCCCTGAGATTCCCCACGGCCCCTTGGGGCCTGTGGAAGCGCTGGCATGGCGGCTGGGATGCTGACGGGCCAAGCTTGAGCTGCCGCTGTCTTTGCTGAGCCCCTTTCACCTGGGGCTGTTTCCTCTGCAGCAGCAGCAGCCAGAGGAGATGGGTGCCATGAACAGCTGAGGAAGGGTGGCACAAGGGGTGATGAGTGAAGGCAAAAAAGTTGGTACAGCCACACGCCTCGCAGTGCAGACATTCTTTCGCTGTGCTTTACCACTTTCTCAGTGGTGACTAAGCCAAGCAAACATCTCCCATCAGTGAACAGCAAACTTCATCCCCAGGCAAGGCACAGGGCAGACAGGAGGGATGTGGGCTGCACAGGGCTGCACCTCAGAGTGGTGAGCGGGACTGCAGGGAGAGTGTGGAGACAGTCTAAGCAAAGTTAATCTATGGCTGAATGCAAGGTGGGGAAAAAGAAAATTATTCTTAAAAGCAAACCAATGTAAGTGCCTTAAAGCAGGATAGGCACCTACATGGCAGGAGGCAACATAACCATGTCCTGCGCGTTAAAGCTTTAGGAATCTGAACTCAAGGCACAGAGGGTTTTTCCCCTCCACTGATGCCCATTTTAACAGTCAAATCATGCTGACGGAGTCACCTCCTGTATTTAAAAGCTGCATGTAATCCACTTACCCTACCCAGCCCCCCCATCCCTACCCAGGTAATTTAACCCTTGCTGGCACCTCCACCTACCACTTAAATTTCCAGACAGACTTCCAATGACTTTTTTCTTCACCACACAAGTTCCTGAACAATACAGCAAGATGCAGACATACTCCAAGGGCAGAGTTAAGGTTGCACAATTATCACATGTAGGAAGTGTCATTTTCCCATTACATCTGCTGTTTTCCAAACATTTTTGCTCTTTTAGATTATAGCAGTAACGTTTGCTTTGGGAATCTGTGTGGGAACAGGAACTCAGCAGAGTTTGTAGGGTTGGTCTGGTA
The DNA here is from genome assembly GCA_013397935.1 of Dasyornis broadbenti. Taxonomy (NCBI): domain Eukaryota; kingdom Metazoa; phylum Chordata; class Aves; order Passeriformes; family Dasyornithidae; genus Dasyornis; species Dasyornis broadbenti. Next base: position 4,265,839 of record VZRN01000404.1, read on the forward strand.
AGCAGAGACCTGGTGTGCAATCACTACCAGACCTTCATGGCAATGGAGGGTATGGGGACAAGAACAGCTCCAGGTTTGGGGAGAAGGTCAGTGGAGAACCTGAGAAGTACAGAAAGACAGAAAGCACTGTAATTTTGACTCAGTAGGAGGCTTAGGCGTGGTCCATCTCTCATTTTCTGCCACAGGTGTTTCCCTTAGCTCCACATTGTTGTGCTAAGCAGAGTGACAGCCACCACAGGCACAGAGTAAGTTTTTGTGGAAACAGCATGGAGCTGTGGCCCATTTTTAGAAAGCAATTCATCTCCTCAAAAAAGTTTCAGGATTGCTGTTTTCATAGCAAAAGTTGTTTTCTTTCCAAAAACCTACTACATCCTTCGTTATCAATTCCCCTGGAAACCTTCCTTCCTCAACAAATAATGCTTTCAACGTCACATGTTAGAAACTTGGCAAGCCAAGCATAGCGTGACTTCACTCCATCCCGTACATCCATCAGGAGGTGATCATTCCCTGTTTGCTAAAGACACTTTGAGCCAGAGTTTGGGATCTCTTCCTTCTTGGACAGTTCTGGAGGAGCGCCGTGACCACTGGTGGGCTGGTCCAGCCTGAGCTTTTGGGAGGCTGCATCCTGCAGGCAGCACTTCCCTGTTGACCCCTCCAGACACCATCACACCAAGACAGGAACCACTGGCAGCATCAGGGCTGAAGATACAGTCAAACTAAAGGACAAGTGCCTTGGTGGGGGTATGTCTTTCATACTCTGATATTTCTTTCACACTCCAGTATTAGTACAGTGAGTTATCCCGCCAGCCTCAAAATTCCTTGAGGTGGCACGGGCAGTGTACCCCTCTGAGCATTTGGGGATTTTTTATGAAGTTTGGCTCTCATGTCCTCTCAAGGCGGTCTTGGGCAAGTTATTTAGCACTTCTCCTTAACTCCAGCTGCGTGGCTTTCAAAAGTGCAAGGAGTAAACTTCTAGGCTCACACATGGCACAAGTTTTCAAACAAAACTCATTCCATCTGAATGGTTTGAACTTCACAGCGATGTTCAGCAGGTGCTAAATTCGCCTGAAGGAATTCCCACCCTTGCCTCCAGAAGATGCCACTTTCTCCTTTATGCCAAATGTGTGCTGGTTTGACAGCACTCTCGTCTAAGAGAGGATCCTGTTAACCCTCTTCTTTCTACCCTTCCCTCACCACATGGGTTTTTAAGGACAAAAACCTTGTAAAGAGACACTGGCTGCAGGTGTTAGCAGTGCACGAGAGACACAGTAGCAGGGCAGGCAGCTTCACAGCACAGGCCACAGACCTCTTGGGCCAACCTGGCAGCCACAGCCCATGCTGGGAGGTCCAGAGCAAACTACTTCCGTACATCCTTCATATCGGTACAGAGGCGTTGGGATGAGACAGATGGAGCATCATTCCCCTCTGCACCAGCTTGGCGTCACCATCACCCCCAGTGGCATCACAGCTACTCTTGCTTCCCTGTCTCAGCCCTGAAAACAGGCAACAGTCCAAACCCACAGTCCAACACTCCATGCCCTCCCAGAGCAGCTGGCCAGGGATGCTCTGAGATGCATTCCAGAGATAAACACCCTGTGAGCAGCTTCTTCAGCACAGTGAGACCTCCAAAACCTGGGGTGCCAAGAGTGCAGGGGTAATTCCCTGCACCTGGACCACCTGTATAAGAGGATTTAAGAATAAATGGGGACGCTGCACCCAGCCAAAGTCACTATTTGTGCATAGGGTTCAATGCCAAATATAAATATTAACTTGAGCTTCCCAGCCCCCTTGGTCCCTGTGGTAAATACGCATTTTTGTAATTTTGCATCAGACGTGCGTAACTTCTCAGAAGTGACTGCTGCCCTGAACAGCCCGAAGTCTAACCACTTGTAAATGACTTTTCTGTGGATTTAATAAGGAATTTGTTATATAGGAGTTGGAATCGGGCTCAGGACACAGATCTCTCTCTATTAGTTTACCCAGAGCTAAAAGAATCAGAAGTGATGCTGCCGCTCTCCGGGGCAGGGAAGTTGCATATCACCACACAATTAACACCTTTTAGTAGAAGTGGGTAGAAAGGGAAATTAGCAATTGAGGGTAGAAATGGTGAACCAGCTACAAAAGAGCACCTTAACAGCCAGCATTCACTTCACTGTGTTCTCCTGAAGAGGGTTAGATGTGTTTAGCCTCCCTCGGTTTCCAGCATGAGAAGAAACTATCCAGGGGTGGAAGAAAAAGAGGCTGTGTGAAAGCCGGCAGACTTCACACAAAGCAGCATAATGTTTGCCATACATAAGAGCATCCTTGGCAAGGGAGGCAGGAGCCTGTGCTCAAAAGCCTGGAAGTCTTCACCACAAAATAAAATACCAAACCAGAAAACAAGCATTGCCCAAGGCACTGGTGGCCAACAAACTGCACCCTCTCTTGCTTTCAAAGCACAGCGTTAACTGCCATCGGCTTTGGGTGCCGATGCTGGAGAGAAATCAGGAGGAAACTACTCTTGGAAATCTCACTTAGCACTTGACAACATCTTTGAATATGTGGCCCAGGCTGAGTTCATAAGCTTTTTGGGAAAAGCGTTGTGCTAGGCATTGTGTTAACACAGAGCTGGCTGATGGATGGCCCTGGTGCAACACAGAGATTTATGCACGTTCCAGCAAAACATACTGTATTAACAACCATTTTGGATTAACACAGGGACACTCAGAGACTTTACTGATAACTGGNTAAGCAGAAGTTACCACACAGTGTTCTATTTTCCAGACTTCAGGAATGAGTTGGATGCAAGGTCAGATGGGATATTTTTAGCTGTGCTGGGAGCACAAGCACAGCAAAGTGGGCAAGGGATGAAGCAAGAAGGAGCTGGAGAGATCGTTGGTAGAGGTCGTCTTAAAAGTGCCTTGGGATGAACATTACTTGACACTTCCTTTAGTGACTCCATTAGGAAAAGGAGGGATTGTGCTTATAACCTGAAGGTGAGAAGCAGAATGTCACATTGGAAGAAGAGAGTAACTTTGAGAGAACAAAATGGAAATGGGGTGAAATACAATATTACCGACTTTGACAGCAGGCTGCTTGTAATCAGCCTTTCTCACTTGGAGCAGATTTCATTGGTGTGGCACACAGGGGGGAGAAAACGTCTCTCAGGTGCTTGTGTGCCACTGGTGTGTCTTAGCTCCTGGAAAGGCCAGTGTCAAGCAGGGGTGTCAGAAGTATCAGTGAATAGAGACAGGGAAGCATTTAATGCCACTGACCGGTGCACAGGTGAGATCTTGTTGGAATTCTCCAGACAATTCTCCACTTGAAGAAAGAAATGCATTCAAGCGAGGTCAAGCATGGAGAAGAGTTTCTAGGATGGTCAGAGGGATGGAAAACCTGTTTTATGAGAGGGGTCTCTACAAACTCAACTTGCTCAGCCTGGGGAAACAAAGGAGGAGATATGACCACTCTAAAATACACTGGAGAAGGAGGCAGCACGTTGTAGCGATGAAAGAGCTTTAGACAAGAATGAAGAGCACAACTGATGCATGCTGGACATGTGGGATGGAAACTAGACATCTGTTTCTAACCCTCAGAGGAACAAGGATCAGAAACAGCTTTGCAGTGGGAGGAGCAAAGGCACTCGATGTAAGGATGGACCTTGATCACTTGCAAAAGGAATCACCCGGCGGAGCAGATCACAGTCTCTCTGCTCCTGTGATCCCACTGAGGTCAGACCCTGCTGCTGTCATCAGATTCCTGTCTCTCCCTTGTCACCCACCCACACCAAATAAACTCATCTGGCTCGTCCCCAGCCAACAGATTTCAGTAGATGTTCTCTCAAGGGAAGACAAGATGTACAGGGAGAAGAAAACTCTTCATCCAACTTTTGTGCCTAGAAACGGATTTCTCAAACATCCTGGGATTTCCAATTTGCTTCTAAATTTGGTATGTGGGTTTTTTCCTCCCAGAAAACTTAAGACTTCCTGTATTCAGCAAAATAAGGGTATTTTTAAAGTTTTCTTTCCTTTTTTTTTAAATCTATTTTTAGATAGTCTTTCATGATTTCTTTGGAAAAAGGTTATAGAACTGAATTAGCAAGTGATCAAATGCCGACTATCAGGAACTTCAAACAGCAAGCCAAAAACTTTCTATCAGAAACAGTCTGCCTAAGAGCAACATAGGAGGAAAAGGATCTGAAAGATGAGGAGCAATATGCAAGCAACAGCCAGTGCCAGGAATCTCCAGGGTCTGTAAACCCTTAAAATGCCAGACAGACTGGAGTGAAAAACAGCCTGAAAGGTAGAGAGGCATAAAACACTCTGCATGCAACAGCGTTAAATATAAAACTTGGCTGAGTAGAAAAGAAAGCAAACAAAAACTAGAGGCTCTAGCTAAGCATCCTGCATGCTGTCTGCAGATAGCAAAGGCTGTGCAATTTAAATCTGTAATCCCTTCCCAAGCAAAGAGGCTTTTGCAACAGCGCAATCTGGATGTCACCAGCATATGAATAGGCATCTTGGGACTGATCTGGAGAGCAGAGGTCAAAGTTTAGTGATGTATGTACTTGTCTCCCTAATGGGTCTTATTGATTATTATCCACAGAAACACAAAACATCTCCAAATCTGCCTCCCTCTTTGGGCTAGACGCTGGCAACCAGGAAAAAGCACCTTGATCTCCTGGGTCCACACTGTAGAACACTGAAGCCTGCGATGAGGAAAGACAAAAAGTTGCTGGACAGACTGGTGAAACTCAGCAAGTGGAACATGGTCAATAGATCTGTGTAACATCTGCATAACAATGATATGTGGGAGCACAGTGTCAAAAATAACTCCTAATAAAATGTAGTAAAAAACATTAGGATAACATGAGGGAGGGAAGAGGGAGTCAACACAGCAATTCAGTCACCTAAGTGAACTATGTGTTGTGGAAGGGGCTGAAAAACCCCAGCATAGGTGAAGCCAAATTCGCTCGTGTCCAACCGCAGGTATTCCAGCCAGGCATCTTAAATACTGCAGTGAAATTGTCCTGTCTGTGATACAACATGGTGGCAGTCCAATGGTATCTCCACAGAACAAGCATAACTTTGTTGTGGTATCTTCAACAGGAAAGCGAAAATGGAAAACGCAGCGGAGGACAGGACCAAAAGTACCAATGCTGTGTTTTCCTACCACAATGAGCACTGTGGTGGCAGCCAGCCAGCACGACGGTGTGAGCAAAGCCAGCTCAGGTAGAGCACTGGGAACGCCCTTGGGTGGAGACTAAGCTGATAAATAAGCAAGGTAAGGGTGATTATCAGACCTCCTCAAACTTCCTGAGTTTGCAAGGTAGAGCCAGAGAAAGCAGGATCACTCTGGAGACTTTGGTACTCCCACTTCTAATTGCTGCCAGAAACTGGAACTCGGGAGAAAAAAATCCTTCATCTCTGTCTATACTATCTCAGAATCTCAGAAGCCATCCCATTTGGGTTCAGGAACCAGCTCAGGCAGCAGGGAGGTCCTGGCTTTCTCTGGAGATGTTTGTCTCCCTCCACATGTAGACACAAAGTCACTAAGGCAGGTTCTGCTGATGTGCTGCCTGAGGTCTGGCTGTCTGCTCTGGCCATCCTCATCCTCACCCATCTCACAGCTTGCAGGCTGAAATGGGGCAGAGAGGTTTGGCAGCACCACTGGACTCCCCTGGACAGCAACAGCCATTTCCCATCAGTGACTTCTGCTCCCGGCTCTGTGGGATGTGCAGTTTGCATGAAGAGGTTATAAAAACCTATTTATCTACCTGCACAGCCTCACTTTGAAAAAGATGGGTCTGCACACCTGAAAATGAAGAAAATCTTGGGAGTATAAAGCAAAGTATAGACAGTGTCGTCAATATTGAGGCCATAGCACAAACCAGAGCAGCAGTAGCTGCATTTACTCCAGTGGAACTGTAACAACATGATCCCAGCCCCTGTCAGGAATGTTGTTGTTCAATACACATCTAAGTCACAGAACAGCAACAAGCCTGCTGCATGCTCAATTTTCTTCCAGGTAGAGCAGATCTGGGCTGCTCTGGGGCATGTGAAGGGATCAGTTCCAGGCAGCCAGAGATGCTGTGCTCTGTGCAGCTGGCGTTGGGATCATCAGCATCTGGTGGGAGTGCAGCTACTCAGGACTCACCAAAACAACAACAACAACAAAAAAGCCTCTTTTCTCATAGAGTACAGCTGATTTCCCTTCCTTCCATTCTCTTAACAGATGTCAGAAAAAAGTATGAATGGCTGCAGCGCTGTGCTCAACTCGCAGCTTTCACACTTGCTGCAGAACTGGCCTTCTGCTTCTGAACCCAGTTCCGGAAGGTGTTGCTTTTTCAAAAGAAAAATAGAGAGAAAGGAAAAAAAAACAAACCCTAAACCTTAATAGTAAACTCCTTCAAAAGAAAACTTGCTTCAAGCCAAAAAATATTTGCCAAGTTTCAACTAAATGTGAATTTTCACGATGCTGTAATAAACACCTCAATATGGGGGTTTCAAAATGAGAATGCCGAGACAACTTTGCTCCAAGCAGTTCAAAAATATATATATAATATATAACTTGTTTTTTTAAAAGAAAAATCCAGCTACACCAAGGAGATATTTTATGGGGCTTCAGTTACATACACATATAGAAAAAAAGAAACCCCAACCAAACACACAGAAAGCAAAATGAAAAGGTGTGGACTCATGAGTTGTCCATCATTCCAGTCAGGCAGGAGCAGGACTCTCCCCAGAACCAGATCATGGATCTGGATGCTATTGCAGTGGATTAACCTGGGAGCACTAGAGGAAGGAAGCATTTCCAGCTGAGAGAAGGGGTTTATTGCAGAAATTTATCTTGCAGAACCTACCTGGCCCTTTTACTTCATCTGGACTCCAGCCAGGGTTCCCATGGTCTGTGTAACTCTGAGCCCAACCAGAGCACTGCTCCACGTTGTGCCCACTAAAGCTGTAGGTGTCAGAAGGGCTCCAGCAATGCTCTCTGGCAGCATTTTGTGATGGAGTGAGCCATTAAACATTCCTAGGACTGGAAGAGTCTCAGTTCCTGACCACTCCACTGTTGAATGGCTTTTCCTGGTGCATGAGGTGGGATCCCAAGAAAGCAGAGCTTTGGGTGCAAGGCGTGAGCACATCCATCTCTTCTCAGGGCCAGGTCCGGCTGTTGTGCAGACAGGCGTTGATTTGTTTTGGAATGTATAAAAATGCCCTTAAATCCAATTTAGGCATTAAAGGGAAAAACCCCCACGAGTGCCGTATGGCAGCTTTGCAGCCCCGAAGGTGCCTACAGCTCATGAAGGCACAGAGGTGCTGATCCAAACCAATCGTGGTGCTGCCAACCACAGCATCCCTGCAGAGATGAGCAGCGAGACTCTGCTGCCAGGGGACCAAAGGCCTTAGGCTGGTTTTAATTCTTGCCAGCTCCCTCGTGCTGTCACACAGCGGAGGGATTGGGAAAGCTGCAACGGGAGCACAATCCGCATTTCTGCGGGGAAGAGACTGTAGTTGGGACTGCAGCCATGAGTTAGCTAAACTTGTCCAAAGAAAGCGGGGAAAAAGCTACTTATGTTGTTTCCCCAGCCTCGGAGCAATATACTTCCCTAGGATCAATTCATAACAGGTTGTTGTGTTCAGAGCTAAAATTAATCTTACATCAGGAGAATGAATTAAAACAATGAAGAGCTTCCTGCATCCATTGCTAAAAAAATTAATCTTCTGAGAGCTTCCTTTTCTACTTTCCAACTGACCACCTTGCTTTCATTCAAGGAAAGCCTGGGTAAAAAAATGTAAAACTGCTTCCAGGTGGTTTTGGTTAAAGCAAACAAAGAGCTGTGAATTGTGTCAGAGCCTGGTTTCAAGGCATGGCAGAAGGTGGAGGGTTAGCCAGAAAGAGAGAACCACCACTGCTGAGATACAGCCACTGGCCTAATTAGGTGGAATAGCTATTAGTGATTCCACCTAATTAGATAATTAGATTAATTATCTAATTAACTGAGATTGTTGTTAGACAAAGGCAGGTAGAGCTTCAGAGGTGATAAGGAAGACATCAGGGCAAGGTTACTCTGATTTATATTGATTTCTTTAACAGTTCAAGAACTCCCCAGGTTCCCATATTTATTTACCCAAGTCTTGCTCCTCCAGGGTTGTTTTAAAGTGATTAAAGCAAGGAAGGAGGAGGATGTTCTTTTAAAAATAGAGGGGGGGGGGAAAAGGGATATTTCACTGCAAGTTCCGCCCGTACTACTGCAAATCTGTAATAGGGCAGAGTGGAGAAACCAAATGGGGCAGGGGAATGAGAACGACCTGCGCCCCCTTCTTCTTGTGCTTGGATCTTGCCAGGTATCCTCCCCACAGACCTTTTTGGCTCCGTAGCATGTTTATCTTTGGGGAGAGAGACAACATGTGAGCTAATGATGCACCAACACCGAGCGGGAGCTGTGGCTGGCAGCTTTTCCTCCATCGCTGGCTCTGTGCTGGCAGTGCTGGTGGGAACCACAAGCCAATTAAGGAGGCCTCGTTGTGGTAGACGTGGCGTAAAAGGAGCGTTAGAACATCCTGCCCCAGAGACCCGGCAGCCCTGGATACCCAAGGCAGGTTTGCAAGTTTAATAAGCCAAGTCCTCCTCGCTCAGGCGTGAAGGTAATATTATGCCAGGCGGACCTGGGTGGAGGAGGCAGAGTCGGAGCCTCCGGCTTCCACGATTTCAGCCACCTGCTTTGAATTTCACCGCCACGGACTCAGGCCCACAGCACAGCCCAAATTTTAGGAGGCACAGGAGGGCATGCAACCAAAGCCACCCTGTCCTTCCTGTCCTACATCTATTGTTAGATGCATCAAGGAATTTGACCCACTTTGGGAGTTTCTGGTGGTTTTTCACATTCCATTTGTCCTTTCTGACTAACATTTTGCGCTCATGTGTCACGGCCCTGGCTCTGCTCCCTGTGGTAGATGCTCAAATTGCTGGAAAAAGATCCAGCTGCTATATCCTACTGTGTTTAGAACTTCTAAGCTCTGAGTGGATCCGGGACACTACCCACACTGGGGTTTGAGGGATCCTCCTTTCTCGCTGAGCTTCCCTTCTCCAGCTGGCTGTTTGAATTCAGACCTTACAGGCTTTGCACACTTGCTCACGCCTAAAACACAAGCATTGCACACTATGACATAATTCTTGCAGTGGCCCATAACAAATGCAATCCCAGGTGGGCTTTTCCCTGAGTTTGGAGCTTGGCGTTTAGTGATGTGGTGAGTAGGATGTCCTCAGCACAAGGGCTCTTTGGCTCAGCTCCCTGTAGGAATCCTCACAAATCAGCCATATGGCAGAAGAAAATAGTTTACACACCTTGTCAGGAGCTCAGAGGTGACTTACGGTTTATCTGCTCTAGCTTTGGCTGATCCCACAGCTAAACCAGCCCCTTCCCACAACAAATGCCTCACTGTCTCTTTCCCTGACTCCTGCTGCACACCTCTGAGATTTCTCTTTCGTATGCCCTCCTATCACTTGACTTCTTCATTCAGCCTTAATACCTGTGTATAATAATAGCTTAATAACTTTATAATAGCTTCAGCCCATCTCCTGGGAGGTACAGAAATAAGCCTGTCTTTCCCAGTTGCAGACACTACATTAACAGATCCATTATTGGCCACATCAGGACCATTAGAACTCTCAGCACCTGTTGCTCCTGCTCCAGTGCATGTGCCTTGGCATCCTTTTTGGGGAGATGTTCTTCCAGGGCACAGCAGCATCCCATAGAAAAGCTGCAGGGTGTAACTGCAACACCAGTGCCCTGGGTACCTCGTGGGGCTGGGCAGGCTGTGCCCTGCCAGGTGTGGTGTGTGAGGCTCCCACTCTCTCTTCCTGCACCCCAAAAACCCCAGAGGCCACAGCCACGATCTCAGGCAGAACTTGCTCTTTGCTAACAAAACAGTCATGTCTCCACGGGAGCTAAAGGGTTGCAGACACAGACCAGCCACATCCCTGTGAGGCGTCGGCCATCTGGTAAGAGTATTGGAGCAAGGGACTTTCAAAGCCAACAGACACTTATTTTGCAGAGTTTTTCCACTGTAGAGAAAATCACAAAAATTTCTATTTTGTTGTGTCATAATCCTGGTAGCTAAGAGAGATTTTTATCAGTTTCAACAAACTCTGAAACCCGTCGCAGGCCTTGGGGAAGGAGCTCTCTTCATCCATCCATGGAATGTGCTGCCCAGGGAAAAGACAGTTCCCCAGGAATCCTGGAGGGTCGTGTCCTCTCTGGAAAAACTTTCCCCAGTGGTTCTGGTCTCCTTGGAAATCTGTCACCAATGACACCAAGGCTGTCCCCCATTATCCAGCAGGACAGAGGGAGACCACAGGCCAAGAGGAATGAATTTAAAGGAGATTTTCAATCCCTATCACAAAATCTGGCTGTTCTGCTTCTGTTTTAATCCAGCTCAACAAGTTGCAGGAATCAGGCTGCAAGAAATCAGGCAATAAAGCTGGAGGCCAGTCATCCACAGAATCCAGCAGCTTTAATGTGCTGATCACACTTGGTGCTGAAGGGCCCAGGTGGGCAGTTACTTCATTTTTGGGGGCTTGGAAATGGAGCAGCACATCTCACTGGTATCCCTAGAGCTCAAACCCCAGAGGACAGTAAATCAGAGAACGGTGCACAGGCAGTGCATTGACACTCCTCAGCATAAATATCAATTTTCACACTGTGGTCAGGTTCTGTAAGTGTGGGGAATTGGTGTGGCAACGGGATTTTAACGAGGTCTGGTTGCGATTAATCCCTTTCTAGGCAGCTCCTCTAAAGATTCGATTCCTTGCTCAGGAATTACGAGACTGAAGTGAATTGTAAGGGACCACAGCGAGCACACAAATGAAACCATCCAAGGCTGGAAAACAAAGGTACTTGCTGGAAATTATTAAAACAGCACAAAAACATGGAACTGACCCAAAATGGAAGGTACATTGGAATGAGTAAGAAATATCATATTGCAATTAATGCAGTACAGGACATGAGAGCAAGACAGAGCCTACCTATGAAAGAGCATTCCAGTACTGGAGCAAAACCTGTAGCCAAGCTTGGCGAGGGTGCTGGGGGACACCCATCTCAGGCTGGGGGAGATAGGAAACAGCAGCAGCCCCAACAGGGCGAGATAAAGCAGTACTCTGCAAATAAACTGAAATCAGTCGCTCAGGTTCCTGCTCTTGCATCATCCATCCTCCTGCTTTTACCCCCGTGGCAGAGAAGATTCCCTGCCCAGAAGGCAGCCTGGCTGCTGCCAGAGTGCGCTGGGAAAAGGAAGAGCAACTTTGCTTTGCAGGCAAAGCAAACGCCTTCCTCCAGCAGATCTCCATCGCTCTTTATCTGCCCACAGCTGCTCGCAATCTGGCCCCGCAGATAAGGAAGGCAGCACTCCCCATCCTTCCCTTTCCTCCAGCCGGTGAGGTCTGGCAGCTCTGCGTTCTCTGGAGCTGGGGCCGGCAGCACCACGTGGCAGGCGAGCGCGTGGCCAAGTCCCGCAGCTTTGGCTGGAAGGTGCCACAGAATGGCAGCCGTCCATGGGGATGACAGGCATGGCAGAGCAGCCACACGGTCTCCACACACAGCTGCTCCAACCCACAGCCCTCCTGTGCTTCGGGAGAGTGCTGAGGGCAGGGGCTGGTCTGGATCCCATCCAGACCCATCCCTCCTCTCCATCCTTTTTGCCATTCCCCTTCCCAGCTGTAGCAGTAACTTGGTACCCTCCTTTCTTCCAGCTCTGTCAAGTGCATCCACTGTAAAAGGTCCAAATTCATCCCTGGTGTCCACACAGAGGCTTAACTGGAGGGACGCTTGGGATGGATTTAGCCCATTACACAGCGCGTTAATCATATTACTGCAGAAATCTGACGCAGTTCCCAAAGCACAAGCCGATGAATCCTCCTGGAGCCCAACAGGCCTCAGAGCCTCGTTGCAGCATGCCAGAGGTTCTTTTATTCATTAATCATATTTGCTTAATAACCTTGTATCTCTCCAGCGGAGGGAACTGCCAGGCTCACATAAGGTAATTGTGGGATGGCTCTTCTGGAAGCATTGGCATTTTCAGCCGGTGCGTGTGGCACAGCCCTGGATAATTTCCCTCCTCATCCTCAACCACAAGGGCATGGGGAGGGATGCAAAGCCCTGCAAATGCTTCATACCCTTCTGTCAGTGCCTCTCCCTCAATCTGGCAGCAAGGTTTATGACAGCAAGTTTATGATGTTCCGGGTCTGAGTTGCCTCTTGACTGACAAGCCCCCGCCAAGCAGCAGCAGCACGTTTAGTGCAGGTAATTACTGATGATGTCAAGGAAAAAATTGCAGAGAAGATCCTGTTCGCAGCCTGTTAATTGTAACTGTTCCTCTCGCTAAAAGTTTTGATAGGTGTAATCCATCAAATATGCTTTATGCAACTTTGCAGTGCTTGACTAAAGGCCAATTTTATTGCTTTAGAAATCGATGGGGGCTGCGCTGTTGGAAACTGAAGATCCCATTGGTGTTTCCCCATCTCCTGTATCAGCACCCAGTGGAAGAGAGGAAGGTGCTGATTCCAGAGCCTGTTTCTCTCTGCTGCTCACTTGCTCCATGAGGCGTCTGCTGCCGTCGTCCCAGGAGCATTTTTTAGCTCTTGTAGTCTATTAAAGCCTGAGATTAGTGCTCGTGTTGTTCCAGCATGTGGTCTCGCTTTGTAGCTGAGGCTCAGGAACTGCCCTTTGATTAGGCTCGCTGAGAATCAAGCTTTTTAAATATCCTGTGATTATATCACTGGAAATCTTTAACTGGCACATTTTCCAAAGTCTGTGCTGTTTGTATGTGGTTTGTTTACCAGTCATCCCAGGGTTCTCCATCCCTCAATACTCGTTTCCACACAGCATTGCCTGGGTGTCAGCCCCAGAGCAAGAAGGGGTGACATACCACTACAATCCACAATCCCCAATGCATTTTTTTTCCCACTGTTGTTCAGGGAATGGATTCCCAGCTGGCAAATTCTGTGGCTGGAGCATGGAAGGAGTGGTGTATTTGCTTACTCATTCCCATTCAGTGTTGTCCATCTCACCCGCAACTCAGTTGCACCCCAGCAGATGATGCACTGTCCCTCAAAGGGCCAGGGGCTTGTAGGGGACAAGCAGCACCCGCAGGGAGCATCTGGCAGCTGCTGCTTCCTCCTCTTCCTCCTCCCAGATGAGAAGCAGTTTCACATCAGCAGTCTCAAGGATGCAGTTAAACTACAGCCTGGGCCAGTTTTAAATCAAGCCCAGATGGGCCTTCTCCTTGTTCCAAGGGGTGGTAAATCCCTTTCAAATCCCATCGAGCTAGGAGGTGTTGGGGAAGGCCCTCAGCCTGGCAAGGTGCAGCTTTTACCTGGCACTGCCTGTGCTGCCAGCAGTGCCAGCTGCTTGTTTATCACTCCCGCCTTCATTCCCAGTTTACAGCTGGAAAAATGCGAGGGGACAGGCACCCAGGGACACCCGGGCTGCACACGTGAGGGGTGCTGCTCAGGGCACAGCAAAACACTCGTCTGCTCCTCCTCCTTGGCTCATCCCACTGGAGCAGCACATCCCGCTCGGACGCAAAGCAGAAGTGACGCTGACGGAGAACGACGGGAATGTCAATGCTCTTCCCATCAACAGCACGGGGAAAACAAGGAAAGCATATGTGGATGGAACTGTGTCACTCTTCTTCCTGAAATGCACTACCCCAGTCCCCGCTCTGGAAACAGAAAATCAGGGACCTGCTGGCACAGAGGTATGGTGGGAAAGAACTTGGAAAATTCAATTTAAATGCTTTTAAAAAGCGAAGGAAAAGCCAACACCCTCCCAAGACAAGGAGACTAAAAAGTGCCTCGGCTGCTGGGAACAGCCACAAATACATGCTGGCTCTGGCAGAGTCATGATCTTGTTTAATAACATTGCTGGAAAGCTAATTGCATAGTTTAAAAGCAAACTTATTAAGAAGTAACTATGAAAATGTAAGTTCTGAAGTTACAGGATTAGGAGAAAGCAGACGAGTCTATGCTGTAAATGGCTGAATCGATGTATTAGAGCAAGAATCTGCACTTGGTCTCACTGTATAAACCTGCTCGATATTTCAGCAGCGAGATGTTTTTGCCTTGGTTCTCACACAGAAAAATACACTCATTTATTTCCCCGAAATACCATATTATGATGGATGCAACTGCCAAGTTATAGCTAATGGATGTAACATGATGGAAAACATCATTATTTAGGTGTGGGAAATTGTTCTTTAGGAATCTGGTCTCTGTAGCAAACCTGCACTCCTTGAACCTCAATTCCACAACGCATTTCAGATGTGGATTTTAAGTGACTGTTTCTAATTAGTGTATCACAGAGCCCTGTCAAAATACCTTTTGGTGAATGGCAATAACGTGTGCACAGGATTTTAAATCGCATCTAGAGAGCAGCTGTGGGACTCGACGCTTGGCTGAGCAGCAAGAACACAAACGTGGTGACCATCCCCAGCACTCGTGGGTGCTGCTGCTCCTGTGGCGCTTGTCCTCCCCACATCCTCTTACAGGGAAGGCGCCTGGGGACGCGACAGCTGGCAGTGCAGATCAGGCTGGTATCATGACATCTGCAAGATGCTTCTTGCAAGAGCCCTGCAGCTCCCCAGGGCCCTGCAGCTCCCGTCTCCCACAGCACGGGTACCCAAGGGCCACGCTGTGGGGGTGAGATGCCTGGCACTGCTGAGAGGCGTTCGCAGCTGCACAGGGAAATTCACAGTTCCCCAGTGGCACGCGGCACAGGAGGGAGGCGTTTTCTGCTATTTCCCACAGGAAAATGAAAAGGAGCGATCAAGGAATGTGAGTGCTGGGTACAGCAATGTACCCAAGCATTCCAGCTGCTGTGATGAAAATTCACCCCTGGTTTGGGATTTCCCTTTGCTGCCCAGGGTGATGGAGTCAGCCTGGTGCAACACCTGAGGAGAGCTGCTCTCTGCCCAGTGGGGCTCCAGAACCAGCCTGCGCTGAGCTTCCTTTGGCCATTTATTCACAGCACAGCACTGACTCACTGTAATGCCCCATCACACTGCCCAGCCCAAGGGACACGGATCACAGCTCAGCAGCCCCAGCCCAAACACAGTCACTTGCAGCTTTGACAACATTTCCCTGCAGCAGAAGAAACCCCTCTTTGCTCCCCAGCAAGGGCACACATATAAACATTTGCAGCTGGCTCCCATCAGCCGCACAGAGGCGAATGCTTCAGGTGTTTGATAAATGCTCCTCGCTTCCTATTAATGCTTCTGCTGTGTATCAAAAGAGGCATTAAACCTGCCTCTCCAGCCCTAGCAGGGGCACTCCTGACGGTTTCGGCTCTGCTGGAATAACACGCTTTGCTACTTCAGTGCTCGTTTCTGCTCCTGGAGGTGCGCAGGCAACTCCCAGAACTCCCAGGCTGTTCAGAGATGGTTTCTGAGCACTCTGTGGGTGCCTCAGCCAGTTTGAGAGATGCCAACATCCAGAGGCTGGATGCTTTGGAATGCTGCCAGATCATCCCTGTGCTCAAGCAGGAGGGAGATTCCAGCTGCAGTTAAAGCGGGCTGAGCTCTTTTGGTCACTCAGGCTCGGCTGGCACCAGAGGAACCACCAGACCTGGCTCTTACCAGCTCTGCTAGTGTTGAAAAGGCACTGCCAACACTGTCTCTCATTAGCTGATTGAGAAATTAATGCTAATCACCTTGCACCAAACCTCCATCTCCAACACTTTTGTAACTGTCGCTATCTTCTGTAGAGTTCTCTTCCACTTCTCCAAACTACCTGAAAAGCCTGGTCCACGCTGAGCCTCAATGGCCACAGCACAAAAGAAGGAAGCAGCAATAATTGGCTTTTAGATTACCAGTCTTAGATAATTTCTAGCACCCACTTTATAGTTTTAAGCATTTGGCAAAATCCTGACTGTCAGAGGAAAATACACCATGCTGGATCCAGCAGCCTGAGAGGGGAGGCTGCTGCTGCTCCGTGCTCTCAGCACAGGCACAGTATAGAGCACATAAAGATATGGATGTATACTCATGTACCTGGCTGGCCACACACATCACAGACAGGCACTCACACAAACGGGGCCAGCACTGATGGCCTCATTCTGCTCCCCTTTCTGGCTGGACAGGGTGGAATTCCGCTGACGTGAGGTGGCCCATGGACTCCTTCATCAACTGCAAAAAGCTTGCCAGGGAAGCTGTCAGGCTGGGAGCCAGCAGAACCACAGAATTACAGAATGGTTTGGATTAGAAGGGACCTTAAAAATCCTCCAGTTCCAACCGCCTGCCATGGGCAGGGACACATATCAGAAGAGCAAGAAGGAAAAGGCTCAGTCGGCTCACGAGCCAGCACGCAGCCCCTTGAGTTATCCTCATTAGAGCTGGTACCTGTTGCAGAGACAGGCTGGAGGGAATTGCATTAGGCTGTTTATGGATGAGAGCAGAGCTGCAGGGAGGAGGAGGAGGACAGGGAGCAGCAGGAGGAGGAGGAGGGGAAGGAGGAGGAGGAGAGCTGTGCCGCAGCCACTGCCGCTCGCCAAGCAGAGAAAGCCATCCCAAGGGGCAGCTGGGATGCCATCTCCCAGGGGAGCAGCACCCACATGGAGCCAGCCCCTGTGAGCAGCCCTCGTGGAGGGGTCCCTGCCCCAGACAAGTGGGGACACCTCTCCAGCAGCCCCAGCACACAGTTCAGGGCATTGTTCCGGCCACGCTTTTCTCCAGCCAGCACAGAGGGCTTGCAGCTGCTGGGGGTTTTGTTTGGCTTTTTCTTTTTTCTCTTTCATGGCTGGGAGCTTATTGTGCATTTCCAACAGCAACCGGGTGACCCAGGTGATAATTCAGCTGCCACTCGGCCTGGCACCAGCACAACTTGGACACGTTTCAGACACCTGGCATCACGCAAGGAGGGAGGGAGACAAAGGGATCGATACCCTCTGCCCCAAAGGCAAACAAATGGCATCGATTAACTCCAGCGGCCATGGAGACTTGCAGGAATTATCCGGGATTCAGCAGGTCTCACAGAGACAAACTCCTCCACGTGTTTCTCTCCGTAGGGAAGTGCTTTCATCCCCCTGTGCCTCCTCCCCCGAGCAGTGCTGTGGGGTGAGTCCCCATCTGCTCCCTCTCAGATGTCCCAAACCCCCCAGGAGCACACACAGGGACAAGAGGACCCAGAAACCTGCCAAGGCCCCTGGAATCACTCCTCAAAGGAGACAAACATTAAGTAGAAAATACGGGGGTTTTGCTGCAAATATGAACAATGCAGTTACAGGGTTTGGAGACAGATGTGCAGAGAGAAGCAATCCCTGCCTGTGGCTGCCAACGCCTCGTTTCAGCTCCAAGGCATCCTGTGTGTGAAGCAGCTGAGTGGCTGCTGGGATACACACACAGCTCTCACCATCATGTCTGGGACCACAGGCTGGGTTCTGCTTCCCTGGAAAAGGGTCCTGGGCTCTTTACAGCACATTCTCCTCCTGGGGTTCAGCTCAGATTCAGGCTCCCCGCTCCGCCCTCCCCTTCCCCACAGTTGCTCCCAGCGTTTCCTGCGATTCACAACTCCAAGCTTAATGGAGGTCAGGAGTTAACACTTTTCTCAAAACTAGTCCCTCTGAACTGAATTCCCCTCTAAATTTGGGAGGTGCTGATGTTCCCCTGGCAGGGCTCGGGGGACCTCCCAGCCAGGCAATGAGCAAAACTCCCCAAATCCTGTCCCAGCACCAGCCTGTAAACAGATCACAGCCCCTGTGAGGGAGTCACCGCTTTGTGGGACAACACCCCATCCTCAGCAGTGCGCTGCCAGCCTGCTGCCGCTCTCGGTTTGTCCCAGGGTCTTTCCCCCAGAGCTGCTGTGCTCCTGCTGCCTTTTCCTCTCTTCTCCCTTCACCCTTGCACTGCTCTTCTTGCTGCCCAGCTTGATACTCAGCCAGCGAGGACATAAGCCACTGATAAAAGGCTTTTATTTATTATTCAGCCATCTCCAGGGTTTCGGTGCCACAATGCATTACCCTACTTCCCATATCCATTATTTATTTCCTGGTTCAACACAGGTAAAGCTAAAGTGAATGTGAAAGATGTTTGAAGCCCCTACACAAAAGATTAATCCAGCCCAGCTTCCCCAAGCTGAAATCCCTTCTCTGCTCAAAACTCGGACTGAAGATGAAATCCTGCTCCTGCTGAAGTCAAAGAGAGTTTTTAATAATGGATTTCAAGGGCTCAAAGCCTTTACAGATATCTGAAGGACAAGTGGTCCTGGATGCAGGCTTCCCATCCCAGGCAGCCCGAAGGGGGTCTGCCCCACCACCCCTCTGTTTTGGGGCAGGGCTGCCCTCACCATCTCCCACACAAATGCAGCTGTGACACCAGTGCTGTGAGACCAAAACATCTTGGGATCTTGCTATTTCTTTCCTTTTTTGCCTTTTTTTNTTTTTTCTTTTTGGCATTGAGCGTTCAAAGGGAAGCAAATTCAGGAACCGGAGATGTTCCCGAGCCCTTGGGTCACAGCCTTACTGCCATCTGCAAAGGAAGCAATCGAGTTTCACCTCAAGCCCCGTGAAGCCCAGGCTGATGCCAGGGCCATTCCTGCAGGATGCCTGCCCTGCTCCCACCTCCCCAGGCTGGCCAGGGCTGGCACCTGCTCTGGGTACCAGTGCTGAGCTCCCCTGGACAGCAGCTGTTCAGAGAACAACAGGATTTCTTCGGATAAACTGTGTCTCCAGGAAGGAGGGGGAGGAATTTTGTCTTCCACACCTCAGTCCCAAGAGGAGAATAAAGAAAGATCAGCTGAGATTATTCAGACATTTGTATTCTAAGGAAAGCTAGCACTCCAAGAAAAGGAAAAAAATCCTTTTAAAAAAGGGGGGAAAATCCAAGAAAAGGAAATGCTTGGTTTTTTTTTTTTGGTCAACTCTGCTGCGAAGGATTGAGGAAGTCAGAGCAGGTAAGCTCACAACACAGCCTTCAGAAATGTGTTTTGGCATCCCTAGCCTACACACTGGGGATTGGAAGGGGAAGCCCTCAGCACAGGGACATGCTGCCTTCCCTCCCTGCCTTCTCCTACCCCTTCCCAGGTCCTGTTCCACCAGGCCAATGCAGCTGGGGCTCCCCAGGCAATGTCCCTGCCGGGCTGGGCTCCGAGATCCCCACCTCTCCATGTCAACTCCGTGCCTCACCCTGTCCCTGCCTCCTTGCTCCAGGGCTGGCTTTAGAATTCAGGCTTCAGCTTTTTAGTCCAGGTTTCAGCTGTGCCCAGCAGCAGCAGGATCTGGGAGATATCTCACAGCTGCTTGCTCTGGGCATGAGCATCCCAGGACCCTCCAGACTCCTCCTGCTGGCACCAGCTTGGAGGAACGATGCCCCTCAGAGTGCTCAGCTCCAGGAGCCAGTTTCCAGCTCCCAAAATCCGTGTCCCCCTCGATGCTTGTGCAACTGCTCATCCAGGGCTTGCTGAAGAAGCGTGGTGGAGGACGGAGACCTGCTGGGCGCCTCTGCTCCGCACCTCTCCTTGCTCTGCAAGAGCCGGGTCAGGCGAGGATGCTCCCCCTGCCACTCCCTTCGCTGTGACACAGCAGGACCTGCGACCTCCCCTGCAGCCGGCTCCAGGGGGCTGAAAGCCTCCTCAGATATGCAAGATCTCCCAGGCAGGAGTGTTGATCCAATGATTAGCGTGTTTGTTATGTTAAATAGCGCTGCTCAAACACGCGGTGCCCTTCAGCCGTGGCTGGGAGCCGTGTCAATATTGGCTTGGGAGCAGCAGCAGCGCATAAGCTGGGGCGGGTGAGGAGTCCTCTGCCATGTGCCACAAACAATGCCTTCGCCGGAGCTTTCAAACCTTCTTTGATCACTTCCCACAATTGTCTTGTCATCAGAAGAGGACTGCAGCTCTTTATAAATAACACGAGCTTTGATGTAATAGCGCTAGGTTTTCTCGTAATAAAATGGCCTCGATTCAGCCCAGCTCTGAGTAAAGTCCATAAACATTGCTTTTCCCTTCTTAAGAGCACACTTAAGTCCCTCGGAGAGCCCGGGTAGGTGCATATGTGCCCCGTGTGGGGCGGATTCACCACACGCTGCAATTTAACCGTGCACTTAAGTGATTTGCTGAACTGGAGCATTAAATGGGAAGCAGCGATTTCTTTTAACTGCCTATAAATACCGTAAGTTCTTCTTATAGCTGGAGCTACTTTTAATGACTGGTGCTTAGATACACCGAAGTTTAAAACCCCGTGGAAAGAAAAAAAATAAGCCCTACTTCAGCACATGGCTAACACAAAAGCAACATTTCTTGTCCATATGGAGAACATATTGGCTGAACTCAGCTACGAGGCGACCTTTATCTTCACTCGTGAGATGAGACCAATTAAGCCGGTGGTGGCAGCGCTGCCGGTGAGTTATCACTCTCCTGCCTCGGGCAGATAAAGGTCAGGCGTGAGGCGATGGGATGCTCCTGCCCCACGCTGTCTCTGCTACCTGTTGCCCCGAGACAGCTGCGGGTGCTCACAGGCTGCTGCTCCCTGCATGGCACCGTGGTTAATTTTCAGCTAACTGGGATATTTTGGGCCCCCCCAACCTGAGGACAGGGTCTCCAGATGTATGTGTACACATAAATATATATAAATGCATGTATACACACCCTGGCAGTGCGCACGGCAGATCTCCAGCCTGAACCGCATCCTTCCAGCAGTCCCAGGGTTTCTCCCCCCGCCGCCAGCCCCGTCCCAGCGCGGGGCACAGCCGGGGACCGCGGGGCACACGGTGGCCTTGGAGCCATCCATCAGCCCCGCCGGGTATCACGGCCGGGCCGCAGGGCAGCCACCTCCCTCCGGGGATGAATTACGGAGCAATAAACCACGCTCGTCTCAGCAGGAGCGTTTTATGCCCGCCATCAATCAGGAGACACAAACAGCTCTGTTCTCCCAGCAGGACTGGCAGAACGGAGGCAGAAGTGGGTGAACAGAGATCCTGGGGATTTATGGGGGGTCCCGGTCAGGGTGGGAGCGCTGGGCACCTTTGCACCTGTCTGCCCAAAGCTGCTCAGCTGGAAAACTCAAATCACAAAGTAAACTCCCAAATGGGTCAGGAGGAGCTGGGGAGCTTTGGGAGCTGGGTCCGAGGTGTTGCAGGTGCGGTTTTGCCATCTGCTCATCTGCTTGATCTCTAATTGATAAAAAAGCATCATGTGGAGAAAAATTCCAACATTTTGGGATTTGAGGTTTTGGAAGAAGGGAGTTGAGTATGTGTGGTTGGGGCTCACAAACCCTTCAGTGGCCATTAGATACCTCAGTGCCTTGTTGAATACGGCCCTAAACATCTGCTTTCCCATTACTTACAATTAGGAGAATGAGCAAAATCCAAGCTGGCACATCCAAATGTCTGTATCCTGAGCACAAACACCTGGACAGGGAGAACATCTCCACCTGATACCTGCTCTCTGGTGAATTTGCATTTTTCTATTAGGCTTGATTCTCCAGTGGAGCGGAATTCTTTCTGAAGCACTGCACTGCCAGCTCTCTGGGGCAGCCAGCCTCTTGTCTTAAGATCTTAACCAAAAGGAAAAGGCAATAAAACTACAGACCCCAGTTCATTCTTCAAGAGAAAAGCTCAGATCCCGAGCACCACAAAGTCTTCAAACCTGTTTCACTGGGGTGCAAAGGTTAAAACGAGCCACAGCAGCACAGTCACATCTGAACCCTGCACTCCTTGGGCAGAAGCGCTGCCCCTGGGGAGCAGCCGAGCAGCTCCTCCCCTCCCGTGTCCCAGTCTGGGAGCACCCGTCCCACTCATCTCCACGGGATCCCAACAAGTTCCTTGTTTCCTGCAGGAGACACTTCAAGGACAGGAATAACAAGGGATAACGACCCACCCAAGTGCCATTCCAGTATTTATGAACGGGCTTTTCCCTGCCTCCAGGTAGCTTCTATAAAGCCATCTGGTTTAATAAGTGTTTTGTTGTTACCCAGTGTTTCAGGATCTAATATTTTTCCCTGCTCTGCTAGGAAAGTTTTCCTTGCTGTTGTATAGATGATTTTTCAAGCTAAAAATAGGACTATCTTTTTACCAATCAAGTCTGTCTGGGATTATGTATTCAAAGAGCGTGACATAGAGATGTGGAATAAAGGTTTTATGAATCACAAAATTGAATTCTTTAGGGGCTGGCAGCATTTTTCTGAATAAAACAACAACTTAATGTCCTACGTGTTGTACTTTATGAACTGGGACCTAAACTTATCTTGTACAAAGGAAATTACAGAGGCAATCATGGGAGGTCTTTTATTAGTATTTCTTCTCTCCCCAGCACAGAGGAGAATATGAATTGATTGTCAAAGATTTTTTAAGTGCCTTTGATTGAAGAGATGATCTCTGATAAGCTGCTGGAGGAAAATAGAAGCCAACAGCTGCTCCATTTACCATCGCGTAGCCTCCAGTCCTGGCGGTTTGCTAAATAACTCTTTTACATTCACAAACACATCTCTGTGTCACGGCCGTGCCACGCACACCTCCCTGTGCTGTGAGCCTGGTGGGTGCCAGATATTCCATGGGGCTGCAGGAGAAGTTACATTGTGATGCTGGGAACACACCCAGGTCCTTCCCCTCTCCCCAGCCTGCATTCCAGCTCCATCCCTTCTTAAGCTGGGAGAGAGAATCATTCCTGCTTTAGAGCCCAGGAGAGAAAATAAGCCACTAGTTGTCCAGGGCATTGTGTCTAGCAGATAATTAAAACATCAAGACTCAATCTTTGCTGTTAATGAATTTTGAAGGGGTTGCTGATCCCTGCATAACTCTGCCACGTGTTCCCTCCTGCATCTTCCCCTTGCAGCTTATTACACCAAGCCACTGTCAGACCCATTTCATAACTCTGGTAGCTGCTTATTGCCAGAAACCACCTTTGCCCATGCCACACAATTTGTCCTTATTTTAACACCATCACTGACCATGTACTTCCCAGGCTGTGTGTGGATCCCAGCCCAGAGGTGCCCAGCAGGAGGGCACTGCCAGCTCCCCTCTGTGCCCAGCTTTTGCCTCCCCAGTCTGCCAAAACCGGATGGATGAGGGCATGAGCTGCCCCAGCCCATGCCAGGATGCTGGGGAAAGAGGCAGCACCAGCCTCTGCTGCTGGAGCTGCTGGTTTGGGGACCACAGCTGGGATCTGCTCCCTACAGGGAGTATCGCCCAGGGAGACCCTTTCCTGTTCCATCTCATTTGTAAAATGAATCTAAATGACCTCCAGCTCGTCACGCAGTGCCAAATGCTGGGTGCACTCCTGCAACAGCCACCTTTGCACACGGAGCAGCCCTAGGTGGGCACAGCTGGAGGAGAACGAGCCTCTCAGGTTGCAGGTGACTCCCCTCCCAGTCCATCACAAACAACAGCCGCGGGCACAGCATCACCCTGCAGATGTGGGAGCAGGACCGGAGCAGTGGCCAGGGCAGCAGCCCTACACTCCCTCCTCTCCTGGCTGCAAAGGCTGACCCAACAGTAAAATTTACATCCCACACCTCTCCTGCATGAGGTGCCTCGAGGCACCAAAAATCAATCCCTCAGTCCAGTTTTATTGCTCAGTTCAAAGTGCAGTCAGAAGATGTTGTCCAACGCGGCTGTGCTTTCCTCCCCCTCCCTCCTTCCCTCTCTCCATATAAAGGAGAGGAGGAAAACTAAGTTGCTGGCTGCTGTTGGCCCCATCCCTGCCCTGGGCACTCCCGAGCTGGCTCAGCAGCACTTCCACACGTGTTGCAGCCTGGTTTCTTGGCAGCCTGCATTTGATGCTGTCCTGGAAAAAAGACTCTGAGAAGCTTGCAGGCTCTGCACTTAGCACAAGCAAAGCCTTTTCCAGAGGAAACACTTAAAGGGTTACGCAAGAATAAAGCTAAGAGGGCTTGTAATTAGTCAGAGTTGGGCAGGGGCTAAATTAGCCAAGCAAAGTCATTACCCGCCTGAGATCTTCACTGCAAGGCAGCAGAGGATGCACACACATCTCCTCGAGCTACAGAGATGGTCTGCTAGGAGGCTTTATTAATCCCAGGAAACCCTCAGTGCCCAAAATGAAGCACAGCTGCAAACCACTAGCCCTGCAGAGCAGCCACCTCGTCCTGCTGCAGCAAAGGAGCAGCTGATGGGAAAAGGATAAACCTTGCTCCAAACTACCCTGACCCAGCCTGGCCGCATTCTCAGAGGGTTTCATGCTCTCTGAGCTCCCTCACAGCCAGCTGACTGCTCTGGGGCAGACAGGAATAAAGTAAGAGATAAACTGGGCGGGGCTTTGCTTGCTGCCTCTCTCATCACCCCAGACGCTGCGGCTGCAAGAATGAGTGGGAAGAAAAGGTGGTGGATTTTGGCCATCGCTCCTGATGGAGCACTTGCCAAGGCAGAACTGACTTTTTCCTTCTGCCGCAAGGCTCTTTCTGCTGGAAAACATCCCTTGGATGATGCCTGGCATTGAGGGATCAGAACAGGTTACACAAAAGATGCCAGTTTGGGCCTGTGCCAGAGCATCGTGATCAGACTGGGCTGGGAGTGTGGCT
Source organism: Dasyornis broadbenti (assembly GCA_013397935.1). Lineage (NCBI taxonomy): Eukaryota > Metazoa > Chordata > Aves > Passeriformes > Dasyornithidae > Dasyornis > Dasyornis broadbenti. The sequence continues at coordinate 4,290,338 of VZRN01000404.1, forward strand.
TTCAGGGGAAAGCCATCCAGCCTGAGGGGAATGGAATTCTGACCCTCTGTGGAGATTCCTGAGCAGGAGCAGCCATGGCAGGGATAGGCAGGGCTCTCCAGGGTGTTTGGGGGCAGTGGGGATGCAGGAGCAAGGACAGGACTGTCCACACAGGTCAGGTCTGCCCTCACCGCATTCTTCTAACCAGACAGGGGGAGGAGCTGTGTTTGTGCCATAGGTAGGTGTGAGATTATTGGAGAGATGGAGGAAAACTGAGGCAGAACTTTGCGCAACACAAACCATGCCCAGGATGCTGGAGGAGCATCGCTCCAGTGCCCTGACCCAGACATCCATCCCTCCTGGTGGATGAACCTGTTGCTGGAGACCAGCTCTGCAGCTCAGGGAGGTGCTGTACCAGGGCCAGAGCTGCCAGCAGGGTGACAGAGTGGCTGTGGGACACCCCCCAGCTCTGCCAGCCAGCACCTGAACACTGGAGCTCCAATCTCCTCCTGGGCTCTCTGAAACACAGATACAAATCTGTCAGAATTTGTTTTCAGGATGCAATTCCACCATAACTGACACCATAAATATGAAATCAAACACGCCCTCCTGCTCCCTCCAACTGGGAATGCTGCTGGCCAGGCAGGATCCTGAGCACTGTAGTTATAGCAACAGGCACCATCCTGATGGCAGCACTTACACAACTCCCAGCTGCTCCTCAGAGAGTGCAACTCACTGCACAAACCTCTGAGCAGCAGCAGCCACCAACACCCCACAGGCAAGGGCTTGGCATCCCTGGAAGTGGCCAAGGCCAGGCTGGGCACAGCTTGGAGCAACCTGGTCCAGTGGAAGGTGCTCCTACCCATGGCAGGGGATTGGAAGGAGATGGTCTATAAAGTCCCTGCCAATCCAAACCATTCTGTGATTCCAGGGCACGAGCCCTCTTCCTGTAGCATACCTGTCTCAGCCTTGGGAGCTCCCCAGCCACTTTCACACCATCAGCTGTGGGCACAGACCCTGCAAAAAGCAAGCTCCACGTGCCTTCTTTGCCTGCACAGGGCCCAGACACTGTATAATGCTCAATCCACATTATACAGAACAACCTCAATGCCTGCTGCTGCCCAGGGAGTAAAGCTCTCCTTGGTGCCCAGGCTGCGCGGGGTCAGCAAGGCTCGCTGGAGTCTGTAAGTGACACTTTGCTGATTTTCTCTTCTTCACCACGTGCAGTCAGGCTAAAGAGCAGTCCTCTTGCTTACAGCTCAGACACCCTGCTAGAAAATCAATAGTCATTTGGTGATACTCTGGCACTTGGCTGCTGCATCACAGTGCCCTGGGAGGAGCAGCTCCCATTCGCCAGTCCCTGGAACAAGCAGAAACCAGCAAGGGTCAGACTGGCCTTGGGCAGATTCTCTTGGGCCATTTGAGCAGCACAGCCTGATAAATCCATCCCAAACTTCAGGGGTCTCATTTTGTGCCTGTCCAAGGCACTGCCCCAGCCCATCAGAGGGCAGAGAGCAGACTGGAAATGTCCCCTGGTCTCTCCACATCCTCCCTCAGCAGGGCAGAGCACATCCCATTACTCCCAGCCCACTCATCCTGAACGTCATGGAGAACAGGGAGCACACCTGGCATCAGCCTTCCTAGAGCCCTGACAGGTTTATGTGTCAGATTCATACGAAACACGTCCCAGCCTACACCAGCAGCCTGTGGCCCCAGTGTGGAGTGTGGGCACCTGGAGCCTCTGTGGCAGGAGAGCAGGCAGGGAGCATCCCCGGAGCAGGACCAGCCCACCAGAGACGGTACAGGGCACAAAGTGTCGTTACCAGCTTATTTACCTCACCTTGACTTATTTACCTCCAGAGACAGAATAGGAATTACAGAATTCAGTGCTAGAAACAGAATCACTGCTTCGTGGCTGGGAACTGTCCTTGGATTCCTGAGCCAGCATGGGACCAGGCTAAAGCAATGTGATTCTGTCCCCTGGCTTGACCAGGGAGCCAGGAGCAAAGAAAAGTGGGCGCAAGCCACGGTTTAAAAAAATCAGGAAGCATAAAATAGCTTTGAGCTGCTTGGAACCAAACCCAAAAGCTGATGGAGCGGATGGCATCTTTGTTTAATGAAGAACAGAAATTGCTCTTTTCTGCAAATCCAGGACAGCACCAGCAGGGCTGGATTTCAGCAGGTTTCAAAGGGCAGCAGACAGAGTATTTTTAAATGATAAATAAAATGTAATAGCCCGACCTCAGGAATACAATCGCCTGCTTTCAATGCACTCCTGTTCCTTTAATTCTTCTCCATCAGTGCAGATATATGAACTGCCACAAATCCCTGCCGCCTCCCCATCTGTGAGGCACAGCCGGCAGCACAGGACCTGCTCCGGGTTACAGCCGGATCGGGAAGCAAATCTCTCCCGGAGAGCAGCAGGGGAAGGACATGACTCTTTCCCCTGGGCGCTGTCTGTGATAAGAGGAGAATTAAGACCGCCAATCTATTTCTAATGGAGGGGTTATGAGAGGGCATTTTGGAAGCAATTGAAAGGTTGGTAAAGGGGCTCAGCCAGGAAATGTATGGAGTCTCATTACCTTTTATCTTCCGAGCACATAAAGTTTGCAGAATCTCTGTTTAGGTTAGCAGGAAAGCTCTGCAAGAATTATATATGCTGCCCACACGCTTATCAAGGAGAGCGAGCTGTGCTCTATCAGGCAGCTGTGGGGCTCGGCAGAGATGAAGATATCCCCCTGCCCAGCCGTGACTCGGGATAAATCATCCTGTCCTCACGCTGCCATCAGGCCTAACCTCTGCCTGGCCTCTTGCAGCCGTCACAGCACTGAGCTGCCAGAGCCAGCACCAGGAGCGTGGCTGAGGCTCTTTCCATCGCCCTGGGGCTCTCCCCACAGTGTGGGAAAGCAGGGAGAGCTCAGTTTACAGTGCAGCTGTGAATGCCCTGTTCTGCAGAGCCGTCGGGACTGCAGCTTAAAGACAAGCACCAGGAAAATCAGTGTTTGGCTCAGTTTGGTTTTCAGGCTGGATCCCAATGCTGGAGTCTGAGGGGCAGCTGGGGATCAGGGCATGGCTGGGCAATACCCCAGTTTCTGCAGACAGCAATCACCAGTTCCATGGGTGTCACTGTCCCTTTTTGCCTTCAACCTGGGTTCCTCCCAGGTCGCAGAGAACCCATGTCCATCAGCCCCCCCAGTGCCTGCTGCTGCTCCACTGCACCAGTGGACACCATAGAAATCTCTGGCTCCACCACACACATTTCCCCCCAAGACCTCTGACAGCCCCAGACCCTTCGTGAAATGCAGAAAACCACAAGGGCCAAATAATTGCATAGGGAGGTTTAGGTTGGATATTAGGGAAAATTTCGTCATGGAAAGGGTGGTCAGGCACTGGAATGGGCTGCCCAGGGAAGCAGTAGAGTTCTCATTCATGGAATGAATTCAAAGAATGTGTGGATGTGGCACTTGAGGACATGGGTTAGCACTGAACACAGGTGTGCTGAGGTGCCACTTGGACTCAATGATCTTAGAGAGCTTTTCCAACCTAAACAATTCCATGATTCCATGATCTTGCCCTATTGCCATGGCACAGAGCGTTTGCTCCAGCCCAAAGCACTGTTCCACTGCAGGGTTCCACTGTGGTCAGTGTGGAGGGGGGACAGCGGTGACTGTCTGGGCTGCCAGAGCAGCCCAGGCCCTGCGTGGGCAACGTCACCGCCAGTGCTTGGGGAGCGTCAGAGCTACGAAAGCAGCACGGAGATATCCTCAGGTGCCAGAACCTACTGCAAATCTCAGGATGTGCATCAAGAGAGCGACTGGCACTGCCTGCAGCATGTGTAACTCCGCAGCGTGGGTGCGGATGGTGCTGAGGGCACTCAGGGCTGCCACGGCCACCCAGGGAAATCTGTCCCCTCCAATTGATCCTGCAGTGGTTGTGAGGCACGCAGTGCTCAGGAGGCTTGAACAGAGCTGGCTGGCACAGACAGGCAGTGCCACCAAGTCATGAAAAGTAGTGATGCACATAACCCGCGTCCCAGAAGACTCATTGGTTTGTTTAAGCACCGTATTTACACCCGGAGAAGAAAACTGCCCGTGTGAAAGAGAACAAATTAAAATTCAATTTTGTCTATACCAAATAAATGCTCTCATCAGTGGGAGGATGGTAGAGATATATTGGTACTCACATAATTCCTTGGTGGATTTTATGGGCCAATTGATAAAAAATATTCTCATGAGAGCAATGCACATTATTTCTAGAGCTCCAGTATTTTACTAGCGAGGCAACGCGGAGATGTGTGATTTACACACCATGTGCAGAGGGCTACCCTGGTGTGGGTAACACAAGCACAAGTGCTCCATGGGGAATTCTGCCCTGGCATCAAGGCACAACGCTTCTGTTTGGCCTGTGGAGAAATGGCAATCTGAGACAGGATTTTTGTGGGTCTGTGTTGTGGGCCAAGGTGGCACCTGGAGCACACAAGTGATGCCCATGCAGCCAGAAGATGTGGTCACACCTCCAATGCACTTTCTGTGTGCACAACGCCCTCTCTTACCCCTGTGGTCTCCAGGCCACGAAAAGTTAAATAAAAGCAAACAAACATGGTTTTTCTGAGCTCTGAGTTTGTGGTTTCTTTGAATCCACAAGTCCTGTCTGTGGGGAACAGAGCTCATTTAGTTAATTAGTATCATCTACATAGAAAGAGCACTCTGAAGCTCGAACTCTGGAGCACAAACTTGAAGCTCACAGGAAATCTACCTGAAATCTTCCTGAAACCTGGAAATCAGGTTCTTGGCTGATAAGAGCACTTTTGTATTTTACTACACCCCTGCTGTCTGCCCCTGCTCTACTGCCTCTGGCAGATCAGGGAAGCCCTGGGCTCCAAGGAATCTTTTCTGTGGGATTCACCTCACCCAGCACAACCTCTTCACCCCAGGCACAGGGAGCTCTGTGGGCACAACCTCTAAAATTAAAATCTAACCCAACTGCAGAATAAATAAAAATCCAATAGTAATACTGAGATCTAATTAAAGATAAAAATCTATTGCCATCTTCCTAGATTGAACTGTCTTCATTTTACTTCACAAATTTGTTCTCATCAAGCTTTTTAAGGCAGTAGATGACTACAGGAGAGGGATGGTGGCCCTGGAGAGACGCCCTGGTAAGGGGGACATGACCTGAGCACTGCTCAGGCAGGTTCAGGTAAAGAAGCAGCATTTGATTTTGCTGATTTCATCTTGGGTGGCTCAGATCAAATCTTAATTTCCAAAAGGCATTTCCATGGCTTGAGGGCGTTCACCATGAATCAATGATTTTTTTGGTATTTCTGGGATATTTTCAACAGCAGGAATAGCTGCTGCATCCCTCAGCCAGAGACACCAAATTTAGCATCTCGTGGGAGGCAGCTGGTCACAGTTTGCAGGGCTGCCTTGGGGGCTGCAGCCTCTGTGTCTGTCACGAGAGAGCTGAATGTTGGCGAGCTGGTAACATTTGAGTCTGACAGATCTCAACAAATTGTGCAGGTCCATGTGCAAAGCAGACCCAGCAGATCAGACGCTGAGGATTTCCAGGCTGACCACTCTGTTTGAAATCAGATGCTGCTGCTGTGTCAGCTTGGGTCTGCACGTTATATTCTCCCTCTGACCTCCCATTCCTTTCTTTAAACTGCAGGAGTAGCTTCTCAGAGCACCCAAACCGACACAAGAAGACACAAGACTGTGACCAGACACTTGCAAATCGCTGCAGTGAGCAGTGACTGGAGCCTCCAGTACCAGCACCACATGGATTTGCACCAGTTCCCTCTAAAACGATGTGCCTGCGCTGCCTTGCGGGACTGGGGGGCTTCTCTGGTTTCCCAAACTACAACAAACACACACAAAATCACATCCTAATCAATAATTTATTACACTGAGATGGCAGCCTAATTAAGTAACCAGAGGGCTTTGGGCAAATATCTGGTAGCATAAGGTGCGACGTGCTTTTGGCACGAGTTTTATTTAAACACGTTGGATCAATTTGAATCAATCTGACATGTACACACTTCAGGGCATGGCTAGTTTCAAATCAATTAAACTCCTTATGACTTTATGATTAGAAACCTGAGGTTAAAAACATTAATATAAAATCGCAGTTTATAAAGTGAAAAGTAAAATCCCAGCGTAACGTTTCACGAAGATCACAGGAATCATTATATAAGCTTCATTAAACAAACAAGGTAAGAGTAATTAGGCTTTAAATTGAGTACAGTAGTTAAAAAAAGAGGAAACTTTAATTAGGAGGTGATGGCCACTTAGCCAAAGATAAGGAAATATGGAGAACTGTGCAATTTCAAACAAAAACATGATTTCCTCGTGGGATAGTGCTTCCAAATGAGACCTTCAATGGCAGAAGCTGGTTTTAGCAAAGAGATGCAGGACAAGCAAGCAAAGAAACTGGTCTGAAATTGGCTGGGAAAGAGAAAAAAAATACAAAAAACACTAAGCAGCAAGGTACATATAGGGCTGGTATAAAATAGCGAATAAAATCCTAAATTGTATCATAGCCACAAGTTGTGCACTGATTCTCTGTGATTTGGCAGAGCCCTGAGCAGATGCTCAGGTCTTCCCTGTGGGGAGAATGTAAAAGTGCCACTAATGTGGGACTTGACTGAAATGTGACCATAAACACCCAGACTGATGAGGAATAAGTTCAAGGTGGGGGCTTGGGAGCATTCCTAGGGGAAGATTTGCCAGTAGATTTTGCCTTCTCATGCATTTAGTGTAGGAATTGCCAAATTCAAACGTGCCAGCCCCTGCTAAGCTGATGTTCATTAACAGAAATCCCAGGAGAACAAAACTCTTCCAATGAGCATTCAGAGCATGATGGTTTTGCTGCTTCTCTGGCTTGGCACAAATGATCCAAGCAGATCCAAACCATTCCCAGCACAACTACATCCTCAAGCAGATTCAGACCAGCATATCCTTCAAAATGCTGTGAGAGAGCCTGTAAGTGATTCTCCTCCAAAAATCTGGATAAAGATGTTGCATAAGCTTTTATCTGCCCTACCCAAAACATGTCTGTTAATACAAAAAACTGCTGAGGATGCGAAAACGGAAGGGGCTTCCCAGCAGCTCCGCCTCTTACACACAGGGCAGGAATCCCTTCTGAGGGCACTCAGCCACATGTGCCAAAGGCCAGGGTCCAAAGTCCTCGAAGTTATCAGGTAAACTCATCAGCCTCAGCGGGCTTTGCACCGGGCCTGGTGCCAGCAGATCTCCTTCACTCTTTGTTTTAACGGGGTTGAACATGGGAGGCCCACACACGGCTGTGGGAACTTAACCTTTGCTCACACCCAAATGGATGTTTCTGTAGAGATGTGGAGGATCTGAAGGAAAGGAATGCAAAATGTAGAATCAACAAATCCTTAGAAGGGTAAAAAGGGACCCCAGAGATTGTCTAGGGCAATCCTAACTGATTCCAGGCAGAGCAAGGACCTTCCAGCTGCCCCTGCCATGTGGGCAGCCCAGGTCAGGTGTTGCCCTCTGTGATGGTGTCACAGGAAATCCAGTGTGCCCAGTGTGCCCCGTCCCACACCCAGATGAATAATAATCCTCTCATTTTGCAGCCCAGGTGCTTTCCTGCAGCCCAGTTCCATGTCCTCTCCCCATCCTTCTCCCTGGAGAGCTCCTGCCACTCACCCAGGCCCAGCCAGGCCCAGCCAGGCCCACACAGCCCAGTGTGGGATGTCTATCTGTCTGTCTGTCTGTGGCCAGATGGTTTCATTCCACACATAAAGGCATCTGGCCCCCTCCTCCTTTCTCCTCCAGGCTTGCTGGGGGCTGCAGCACTGGGTCAGGCATCGACTGCTGCCCGGAGGGGTCTGCCGCAAACACAGGACCTGCTCCACAGCCACACACCCAGCCAGGCTGGGAGAGCCTCCCAAACCCCAACCCAGCATCCCAGTAGCTCAGAAAATAAGGTATCAGTGCTTGAAACAAACCCCAAATCTGCCACTTTGAACTTCTTGGCAACCGGTTCAGAGCCTTTGAAGCTGCATCCCAGTCCCACCTCCCTCCCGGTTCAAACGTGGGGCGGCCAGAGCCTCCCTCAGCTGGCCAGCACATTGGGACGGCACATGGATGGGTGGCTGCAGCACCCTGTCAGATCCCCCCAGCACCACAACAGACCCACCAGCACTTTAAAAGACCCACCAGCACCTCAGCAGAAGCACCAGCACCCCAAAAGACCCACGGGTACTCGGCAGCATCAGCAAGGAGCTGTGCCTCAAGGGAGCTCTGTGGGGAAGGCAGCAGCTGGGGGTTATTGCAGGGATTAATAAACAGAAAGAAGAGATGGGCCAATGTGGTGAGGCATCAGGCCCCTGGGATTAGACCATAGAGGCTGAGGTATCTGAGTCAGGCCCCATAGCTGTGACCTTGGGTTGGAGCATGGGGAGGTTTGACTCTCTGCCCGAGGCTAGGCTGGCTCCCCAGTGGGTTTTGGCTTGGTTTTCAGGGGTGGGATGAATCACTTCTCCACGCTTTTCCTCCTGCCTGGAAAGGTGAGAAACTGCTAAAACCCAGAGAAACCCCTGAAGTCGGTGATATTTCCTGTGGCTTTGCTGCAGGCGCCAGAAACCATCTGACCCCTGGGGAAAGGGCTCTGTGAGTGAAAACGGGAGGAGGAAAAACTGGTTCTGTCACACGAGCGCTGGGGCCATGATGGCCGGGTGACATTGTCCAGCCTCCTCCTTGCAAAGGACGAGGCAAGGAGCCTTAAGGAGGACCTGGCTGGCTCACAGAGACCCCCCCTCACCTGGCTGTGCCACCACAGGGATCTGGAGTTGGGAGTGGGATGGGAAGGGGAGCCGGCAAGGGAGGATTTTACGAGCTGGCACAGGGCAAGTGGCCAGGGACGCCTGAGCACTGGCCAGGAGCCAGCACGACGCTCCTGCATTTATTAGGGGACCCGCTGGCTTGCCAGGAAATTACACAACAGTTAAATACTTTATACTCTGAACTAGTTTATTAAGGAACTGCTTGAGATTTTTTCATGGAGGGACTGTTCTGGAAACGATGATGCTGCGAGCAGGAGCTGGCCCTGCGATGTGGCACAGGCCGTGACACGGCGTGTGGCTCGGTGACACGGCGCTGCTGTGCTGCTGCTCGCAGGGAACAGGAGCACAGTGTGCAGGAAAAGAATTCATAAAACGGGAGATCTCTCCCAGGAGCCTGCAAACAAATCCAGAAGCGCAAATCCCAACAGGCAGCTACAGTTACACAGCAGCAAAGTCATGGCTGCAGCACAGGCTGGCAAACCCACACGGGTTTTTAATCTGGGAGTGTGGGCACTGGTGGACAAAAACCACAGCAGAATAAATCCCACAGGGAATAAATGCTTATTCCTTGCCTGGGCCAGGCTGGGAACGGACACATTCCCACCAGGGCTCCCTGTGCCCTCACCCCTGGCCTGCTGCTCTCTCTGGAGATGGGACCAGACCCCATTCTGCCGTCTCTGGTCTCCACTGATTTTGCACGGATGCAAACCCAGCTGTGACTAAGCCTGGCCTCACGCACCAGGCAGACTCCAGAGGCTGCCAGGATGGTAAATGCCAGCACAGCAACTAATGAGGAATAATCCCCGCAGGTGAGGAGTGACTCAGGTGCAGACCCCGGGCTCGCAGGTGCCAAAGCCAACACAGATAAATGACAAACAGTAAACCTTGAGACTAGGAATGAAACTCTGCACTGAGTGAAAAGGTCACGGAATGGACTGATCAGAAAAGTCATCAAGGATATTGCAGATAAACAAAGAAAGGAGGAAAAAATCCCCACATTTTCGTATGGCAGGAGTGCTGGGCTCCCGCCTGACACAATGTGCTGGCAGAGGGACTTTGCAGAGGGACGTGACCATGGCCAGGGGTTGCACACTCATTCCTACAACCCACCCAGACCCAAGGAGCACCCAGCTTTTGGTCAGTGGCCTCAGGCACAGCAGCAGTTGTCTGCAGGGACAGGGAAGGGAGGACAACCTTTTCTGATTAGGCAGGAAAATCAGGGAGCCTGTAACTGCCAGGGTGTCTCCAACAGGGAGCTCCTCAAAGGAGGGTGTGAAAATTAATCTTAGATTGGATATTATATAGGAAATTATCTGAGATTGGCTATTAGGAAAATGTTCTTCACTTGAAGGGTTGTCAAGCCCTGGAACAAGCTGCCCGGAGCAGTGGTGGAGTCGTCATCCCTGGAGGGATTTAAAAGCCTTGTGGATGTGGCACTTGGAGACTGGCATTGGCAGCACTGGGTAATAACTGGACTTAATGGTCTCAGAGGTCTTTTCCAACCTCAATGATTCTGTTATTCCATGAAAGTTTTCTCTGCCAACACAAACCAGGAAGGTGGCCCGTGGCAGGAGGGGCACAGCCATTATTGGGTAACGGCAGCCATTCTGCACCTCCCAGCAAGGAGCAGCAGAAAATGAGCTTTCCATGGCCAGAACAACTGTCAGCACAGTGTTTGCATATCATCTATCACCTCTGGAGAAAGCAGGGACAGCGAGTGTGCTGACCTTTCCAGGGAAGCACCGCATATCCCGCTGCCGAGCAGGAACCGCAGCGTGGATGTTACCCTAAAAAAAGGGATGTGTCTTGCTCTCCCCCAGCCTTGAGGGCACAGGAATTATTCCCTCCAGCCCTGGAAGGATGGATTTCCCCTTGGTTTTGCCCAGAATTCACTTCCTCACTGCACAAGGCCTTCTCCCAGCACCTGCTCCCCTGCGCTTCGGCTCCTTCGCCTTCTGACTTTGAAGACAAGGTTGTGGGAGATGCTTGTGCAGCTCGAGAGTGCTCTGCCCTCAGCTCCCTCTGCTCCTGGACAAGCCAGGCACACACAGCCCAGTGGGCACTAGATCATGTAAAACTGCTCCAGTGTCACCGGCAAGGATGTGGCAAGCAGCAGCTATGGCCACTCACCCATGAAATGTAAATTTAATGTAACTATTTGCAATGTAAAGTGCTTTGCACTTTGAAAAATACGCTATTATTTGTGCCTTTTATTGGAGAGAGGGGGAAAAATATATTCAGAAACAGTCTCTTGTGCATGTTCAGTTCTTTCTGCCTCCAGAGTTATGGAGTTTATATTGAAATTTAGCAGCTGTGGGATCCGTGGACCAACAGTGCCATCACCACTAAATCATCTCTTATTTAGCTAATGCCCTTCATTGCTCGCACTCGCCTGCGAAAGCTACATCTAGAATAGAAAATTACCTGCCAGGCTCCCAGCACTCTGGTCAGGAAAATTTCTCCTTCCTTCAGTTCCTCCAAAATGCATCATGCCAATAATACCAACAATGTGTTTATAAATATTTCAGAACTAGTGGGTTTATTCTTAGGTAGTAATAATATTTTCCCAAGTCTTTTTTTTTTTTTTTTTTTTTTTTTTTTTTTTTNNNNTTTTTTTTTTTTTTTTTTCTTTTTTTTGTGATTTTCATTGCCCTTACTAAAAGTGTCCACCTCAAAACAGTGAAATGCATTGTGCAGGAACAAATGCGTTAAAGACTTTAATCCACCACTGTCACAATAGCAACATTTTATTCTATTTAAAATTATGATAAAGAGTTAGCTTTCTAGTTAATATCATATTAAGGAGCTGGGTTTTTAATTGCACATCTGTAGCTATTAACAAAGTAAAAACTGTTCACAAACAGAAATATTTCAATGAATTCAAAACATTGCAGGTTGGTTTTGCCATTTCCTGATTTTCATATTCCTAGAATCGCAGAATTAGGGAATGGTTTAGGTCAGTACATACCTTAAGGACCATCTAGAACCAGCTCCTGTGGCAAGTGGCTGCAAGGGACATTCATCAGAACAGAGCCACGCCCAGTACAGGTGAGCTGCAGGAGCAGCCTGGTGGCACAGAAAATGGAAGATTGATGATGGTGAAGGAGATTTTCATCATTTAGCCAGGCAAGAGGCAGAGATAAAGACTCCTGCAGGCTGCAAGGCTGGTGGGAGTGGTCTTACACTTCGTTAAGTTTCCAGAAAGCTTCATCTGCTCTCACTGAGTGCTGCTCTCACAGGACCTGGTGGTTTTCCAGGGACTTGGCTCCAGGAGATGCAGCAGAACTTACCCTGAGCATTACTTTAAGCCACAGCCTTAGTGATGACCGATAAAAAGAAAAAACAACAGGGAGAAGTGCAAAATGGGGGCCAGGAAAAGCTATAGATGTGGTTCCCATCAATCTGCTGCACCACGAAGGACAGACAGCGGGAAGGAAGGAATCCCAAGGAGCAGAGAAATCCCAAAGCCCTGTTGCAAGATCTGCAATGCTTCTGGCATGGGGAGCCAAGGAACAGAGTGTTGTGGGCAGCAGAGATTTATTATGAAAGACCATCATTTTCTGGCTTAAATCAGTGAAAATTGGGAGTTACCAAGGTAAAGCCTGAAGCAACAACTAAGCAACAGAACTGTCCATCTCAGGAAGCCAGATGGTGCTGAACTGAGCCCAAACAGGAGGACATTGGCCCAGGTTCCCTCCCTGGGTGCAGAGGTGCCACATTTGCACCTGCAGGGGTTTTGGGCAGGGCAGGCTGGATCTGGGGAGAGTCTGTTCATGGACCCACTGTCCTCACTCCCCAAACACTGCTCCCAGTGCCTCCCAGCAGAGCTGTGGCTGCAGGGACTGCAGCATTCAGATATCCAGTGCTCCCGTAGGACCTTGCAAGTGGCCAGGGCAGCCCAAGGATGACCTTGGGCAGTGAATTGGTCAGGCTTGGCCTCAGCTCCCCTCACCCCACAGACCCCAGAGAGCTGGGGCCATGGGGTCCCAGCATAACCATCATCTCCTTCCCAAGCTTCTGCCACTTTTCTGCCCGGTTTTCCTTCTCATTCAGCACACACAGGGACGGGTTAAAACCTAAAGCCATTTATAGTAATTATGCTGAAGGTTGTCTACAGATAATGCAGCAAATAACACTGGATTTGGAAAAAAACCCCACACTTAGCTTTAATAAAAGCATTTCAAAGCCCTGGAAGGTTATTTATAGGGTGTGTAAATGTAACTGGAGGGGAGGCAGAGTAAAGGGAGTTCAAAGGGTGTCTGTGAAAAGAAAAAAACCCACTGTGTTATTGACACTGCTTCCTGCTTTCTCACACTCAACAACCTTCTTAAAACAAACTAGAGGAAACAACAACAAAAAAAAAGCCACTGAGAGCTATTTGAGATTAAATAATAGTTTTTGACAGCTGGTAGGAAAGGGACTGGTTCTGCATTCATGCTTACAATAGCATGCTGCTCCCAACCCTTGCTGGCATTGTGGAAGCATCTGAAAGCCCAGAGGGAGCTGCGGGTCAGGGCTGGCAGGGACACGGGGATGGCAGGGACACGGGGATGGCAGGAGGATGATGGCTGTGGGAAGAGCTGAGCTCTCTCCTGCAGCATCAGTGGGCTGAGATGTTCTCCCTTGGACCATCCTCCCCCAGCACCACCCACAGCTCCAGGGGGATCTTTGCAGGGTTTGCATTCCCCCAGACTGCGGTCACTGCTCTCCATCTTGTGAGGACCCCAATTATTTTGGGATGCAGCTCTGGCCTCCCTGCCACACTCACTGGCACTGGGCTGTGGTGGGAGACAGCAGCAGCTGCTGGGGGCTGCCCACGCAGGCTCAGTTCAGGATGAGTGGGAGAAATTTTCCTGGCAGAAACTTGGCTTCGGGCAAAAATAAAATCATGCAATGCCGTCGTTTCCTCAGGGCTTTGGAGCATCCGTAGGCTGAGCAGGGTTAAGAGGAAGGCTGAGGTCTGTCCTGCAGCTCCCAGCTTCTCCAAGGAGCACCTTCCCACTCCTGATCCCTGGCCATGCCTGGCCCTCAGAAAAGCCACCCCCTTGCACCTACAGAAAACTCAGATTTTTCCTTCACCAGGCTCACCTGCAAATTCATCCATTGCATTTTCCTTTCAGGATCTTTCCAAATCCAGTGACTCACCCCTTTTCTTCAGGTCTGAGGAATGTCTGAGGAATGGCCAGATCTTTGGCTGGCAAGAAGTCTGCGTGAGGTTGTAAGAAATGTTCTCCTTTGTAGCAGTAAGGAAAAGAGGGAAAAAAAAAGGAGAAGTGATGGAGGAGGAAAAGAGTAAAATTCTGTGCAAGAACCAGGTGGGGAGGGAGGCACACTTGGATAAGGGCAAGGATTACACCCCTTCTGTTCATCCAGCCCCAAGAGGGAAAGGGAGGCAGGTGCCCCACTGTGTCCTGAAGTCCCACCTGGAAACCTGCCCCAATCCTCCAGGGGTGACCTTCCTGCTGCCAGAAGTCTTTGCACAGAGTGCTAATGAAGCCAGGAGGATTGGAATCACGGGACGTGAAAGCTTTGCAAACACAGATCCTATAGAGTCTCTTCTTCATCTTTGGCTGTTCCCTTAAATACAAACCAATCAAACCACATTACACATGGAATTGCTAAATGAGCAGAGAGCCCCGGGGCCCGTGTTCCAAATGAGGAAATGGCTGTGGCTGGCCAGGACCAGCCTGGAAGCCCCGGGCTCTGCTAATGAGCCCTTCCCACAACAGCAGCTCCCTTTGGGGGGTTCACCTCAGCCCCCTTGTGCCGGGTTGGGGGCAGAGGCTCTTTGAGCAGTGGGGACGAGGATCTGGACACGCTCAGCTGAGCGGAGCAGCTCGGAGAGGAGCGATGCTGGGCAAAACCAACAGGGTTTGAGGCACTTTCCCTCTTTGCAAAATGCAGCATAGTGCAGGAGAGCCATGGGCTCGGCTGGCTGCTCCCCTCCTGCTCCAGAGAGCCAGCCAGCGTGGCGGATATTCATTCATTTTGGGTTAACTATCTTTTCCATTTCTGAACAGCTTCAATTTTCCTGATGTCTCGGGGAATGGTTTATGAGGAAATAGAGCCTTGAGGGTGGACAGATGGAGAAAAATCTCCCTTCTTACCAAATTGATCACTCCAATCTTTCATCTGCTCATCGCTGGCCTGGGCTGCTGGCGTGTGGAGGTGCCACAGCTCTACCTGTGGATCAGGAGGTGAGGAGACTCTGGAGCAGGACCCGGGAGGAAGATGCACAACACAAACCCAGACCATTTCACCTGACAGAGGAAAGAGAGAAGGAGATGGAGGGGTTCAGACCCAGGGTCCTGAGCAGCCTCAGGGTTTGCCCACAGACAGCACTGGCACAGATTTAATTGCTGCCCTTGCCCCCTTCCTCTGCTACTGCTGTTCTGGGCCATGAAGGAGCTTCACATCACTGCTGCTAATAAGGAGAGAAGAGAAACTCTCTGTCCTTGCTATGCAGCACATACACGCCACAGGATGTAACCAAAACTCTGACAGTGATCTCCAGTGTTGGCAAAGCTCAGGAAGGGGTTAAATAAACAGCTTCTGGGAATGATTTTGACACAGATCAACCTGCCTGAGGGCAGGAAAAGAGACCTTGCAAGGTCTGTTTCATTCTCGTATTCCCTGATACGATGACATCACGGATATATTTTTCCCTGCCCAGTCCTGCAAAGTTCTGGGGTTGCTGAAAATGTGACCAGCTGAAGCTGATGCCAGAGGAAGAATCATCTTCGCTCAAAGGAAAACATTGGTCAGCTGGCATTGAGAAAAATAAATAAGAAAGGAACATGCAAGGAACAGTCCTGACACCCAAAATGCAGCCAGGTCTGTAGGGAAGACAGCTGAGCCTACACCAGCCTACACGTGGTGTAATTCAAGTGCTTGTCCCAGACACTCAGGGTGGAGCCCGGGTGGCTCATTTGACCATCACCCTTCTGGTCCCCAGACACTTTCTCAATCCTCCTCCTCCCCCAGGGCTCACTTGTCACCTCCAGGCTGCCCGAGTTGCTCTGGAGAGCAGCCCCAGCCTGCCCAGTGGTGGCACCCAGGGTGGCAGGACAGTGGCCCAGCCATGGGGAGCTCTCTCGCCAGGATGCCCAGCAGCAGAAGTGAATCCAGACCTGGGATGGACACATCCATGGGAGGCGTCTTGGTCAGGCCAAGGGGTGAGGCAGCCTCTGCACCCAGGGAGATCCCCCACGTCCTTCTCTCCTTTGCTCCTGCGACTCTCAATTAACATTTAAGATTTCACTGAATAGCTCGCTGATTTATTTCACTTCTAGGGCCAGTAATTTATGGAAATATATTCTTAAAAATCAAACAGAATGCACTTTACTAATAGCTGGGCCATTCTCTGACATTTCGCAGAGTAAATGAGCATTTGTGCCCAGTGGCGTGTTGTCCCATGACTGAACCCCTATAAAGGGCTTCAAAAATATCTATTAGCCAAGCTCATTAGCTTAAATATCATTAAAATAAATTATATTTCCCTACACATAGGCCCCAAAGTGAACACTACTCTCAGTGGTTACAGGTCAAACGCTCACTTACTCTAAGGACTCTCTGCTGAAAATAGAAAGGGTGTTAAAATCAGTTTACACAACTGCAGTGGTACAGAAATTATGTGCCCGTGCCTCACTGATCAGTTTAAAAGGATTAACACTAAATATGCAGAATTTTCTGTTCCAGAAAAATCAACTTTAAGATTTCCTGCTGGTTCTGTGAACATAAAAAAGATCTTTACCTTAATTGTTCAGCTTTTTAGATTTATTCATGTATCCATGCCTCCTGCTTAGAGACCCAGCTTAAGGGAATAATTTAAGGTGGGTTTATTTTGGTGTAGCTCAGTTTCCCACATTTCTGGTTTCATTTCAGGGGGGTGCTTTGTTTGTTTTCCCATTAATCAGGCACAAAATAAACAGAAGTAGCACCAGCTCCATTGAAAGCACACCAACTCAATTAGGCTGATTTAAACCACTCCCCATCAGCAAGGCTGATTTACAGCCCCTGCCCGGCGCCACACGGGCCCTGCTCCCGCATCCCACTGGGCTCAGTGCTCCTCTGCCTCCAGCAGCTGCCACCAAGGGATTTGCTGCCCAGCCCAGCCCCTGTCCCCAGCCAGGAGGTGGCAATGGCTCCCTGGAGGCCCACAAAGCGCCATCCTCACACAGCGAACAAGGCAGGTGTGTGCAGGGACACCCGGAGATGTTGCAGCAGCAGGCAATGGACCTTCGACCCGTAAAGCAGGGATTTCTGAGAGCAGAGATGTTGATTTAAGTTGTGATTGGCTTTGCTGAGCCCAGCCTGCCAAAAGGGAGCATGTTCTTCTCTTTCTTGTCACGCCTCAACACCGAATTGTTTCCAAAACTCCAAACAGTTGCATTTGTGTGATTGTAGGGGCTTAAAAGGCTGGAGAGGGACTTTTCATAAGAGATGTAATGACAGGACAAGGGGAATGGCCTTAAGCTGAAGGAGAGCAGGTTTAGATCCGATATTAAGAAGAAACTCTTCCATGTGAGGGTAGGGAGGCCCTGGCACAGGATTCCCAGAGAAGCTGTGGCTGCCCCTGGATCCCTGGAAGTGTCCAAGGCTGGGTGGAACAGGGCTTGGAACAACCTGGGCTTGGAGCAACCTGGGATAATGGAAGTTGTCCCTGCCCTGGTAGGGGTTGGAATAGGATGGGGCTTTAGGATCCCTTCCCACCCATTCTGTGATTCTACGGTTTCTGTTAGAACATGGCATTAATAGGTTGCAGTGGCATCACCAGGGACATAACCGTCCTAGGGGTGTGTGGCTGCAGAGAGGTCACACTTGCTGCGCTCCACTCAACCCCACTATTCCGGGCAAAGAGATCCGGGGTGGCTCCAACGGCCCCGGGCTGAATTTGCAGAAGTTATAGTTACTGATGAACAACCTTGTCACGGCACAGTGAACACGGCAACCCACAGAGTGATTTTCACAGCCGGCTCCTGACAGGCTGAAGCAAAGAAGACCTTTTGACCTCAAAAGAACACCCTCCCAAAACGCTGCTCGGGCTGGTACCTGCACCCCAACCCCGCAGCTGCTCTAACTGCAAACCAGGGCTGCAGCTCAGTCATTTCGGGAGAGAAAAGTACGTTTTTACCCAAGCAACACGTGCGTTGCTATTCTCAAAGCATCCCATGAGCTGTATTTTCCTTGTTAGCAGCACCTCGAGAACATTGCTGCCAGTGTAAGAGAAACCCAGCGCTGAGGTCCCCCCGTCCGGGCTGTGACAGATTGCTCGGAGAAACAACGCGGTGATTGAGGACCTGGACTAATCACGGCAATTGATATAAATTACCGTGTCAGCTACACCGATGCCGCAGTCTGCAGGTTCACACCTCATTAAGCTTCCAAGTGCCAAATGAATCAACAGCGTTCAGCAGAACCATTCTTAATTAATTGTTGTAGCAATAGGGAAAAAGTAACGGAAAAAGAGAATCAGAAGTCCCGGCGCGGGCGGGCAGGCTTGCACAGACTGAAACTCTGCTCCGCTTTAGCGTTTGAGATTAAAGACGCCCACGGACTAATCTCAGCCAGCAAAGGATTGCCAGGGCCTGGTTTTGGACTAGGGTGGAGTGAAAATTCAGGTTGGCGACTTGGAGACGTTTTTCCTCGAGTTGCGCCGTGTGTTTTGCATAAGAGCTCTTCTGTCGCCTGTGAAATCTCCAGGTTTCGATTTCCCGCCCCACCCGCAGCGGGCAGAGGCCACCGCCGGGCACCTCGGAGCCTCTTGGAGCTGATGGAAATTGCAATTCAGCAGCTCATTTTAAGGCCAGATGTGTCCATTTTTTCCTGTCTATATTCCCCAAAGCAAGAATCAAACTTACCAGCGAGGGACGAGGCCAGGAAAGCTGTGGTCTCACCTCTGGCTGAGCTCCCAGCCTCTTGCTCCATGGACTCTGCCATGCCAGGCTGCTGGAAGGACACAAAGTCAAGCTCGGGACAGAACAGCAGCGACCACGAAAGAGTTTGAAAAGCAAAGGACTCTGCAGTCACGATGTCCTTGTCCTCACAAAGGCTTTCATCCAGCACACGACAGCACCAAACATCTCATCAAAGCCTGGAAGTCCTGGAGCTCAGGGAATGCTGAGGAAAGACCTCAGCCTGTGGGATCATGGCATCTCCTGTGGCTGAGCACAGAGCCAGCTCCACAGGCACTTCTTGTGGCAGCTTTAGGATGGATTCAGCACAGCAGCAGCATCCAGCTCCCCAGAGTGGAGTTACACCAGCACGGCCGTGGAGCAGATCCAGCCGGGACCGCGGCGTGGGCAGCTCATGCTCTCCAGGGAAGGTTTGGATATCTTCTCCTGCCTCGCCTCACGCGTGTGTTCCACCAGCTTGAAGCCTCCCTGGAGCTCCCATCTGCTCACCACACAGCTTGTAATTGTGTGTGTTATGTGAGGGGCAGTTCAGCGCTCAAACCACGTTCCCAGCGTTGGATGTCTCCTGGGTATTTGCACTTTCCCCACTGCTGCCACTCATCCAGCCCGTTTTCCCTGATCTATAAAACATCCATCTACTATTGATATCCCAGCGGGGCCCCGACAGCTCGTGGCTGCCACTGCTTTGCTCCGGTGTTCAGGCCCAGTTACACCAGATCACCCAGTTACTCTGCACCACTGATTGACCTGTAATCTCAGGAACCTGCAAGCAAAATGTAAATTGAAGAGAAAAATGGAATATGAACACAAATGTCACCTCTTCCTGCTTGTACCTCGGGAGCACCACTGCCTGGCAAGGGAGGTTTGCTGCTGGAAGCTTGAGGGATGTGGGGTGCCAGGAGTGGCAGGGAGGTGCCCATGGTCGCTCAAGGAAACAGTCATGAGTCAAAATTACCCATCCTCATCCCACATTGTGCCTGGGGTGGGATCCAGTGGAAATACCCAGCCAATGTCAAGGAACTCAGGGCTATTTTAAAGCAACATCAGCAGCCAGGAAAAGCTGATACTGCAGCTCCAGCCCTTTCTGCAGGGCCTGGTCAGGTCAGAACCCGTGGAGAAGGAGGACGTGGATTCCTGAGCAGCCACATACTCAGGGCTGGGCATTCCCAGCTCAAAGCCTCCACATTCCCATGGACATGTGCACCAGGGTCTGCTTCACGTTATCAATGAAAGTCTCTTCCCATGACTCGCCATAATCCAACAGATTCTCTTGATGGACTGGTCTGGGCTTTGCCTGCTTCTTCACATTCCTTTGAATCACCTCTCCTGAGCTAATACATCACTATTTTCTTTAGTTTTTCTTCTCCTCATATAAATCTCTACTAAATTAATAAAGCCAACAATACTTTAAGCAAAAATTATCTTAAACCATACTTCTAAGCCTCAGAATTACTGCTGTAGCAACTAGCTGTATTAAAAAAATATATTAATTGCAGTTTGATGTAGTGGTTTTGATAAAGCTGGCTCCAAAAATACTTGTATTATAAATATTTATATTATAAATATTATGTTCTCTTACACTTATTCCTGCAAATCAGCGCGATAACATTTCTGCCCTTGTTTTATTTTAAGGGATTTAAGGTACAAATTGGAGGATTAGCAACCCAAACAGCGTAGCAGGAGTACAAACAGGCTTCCAAGCCCATTTGTAAAAGCCAATTGCCAAAGAGTCCCTGTTCTCAAGCGAGGAGCCCAACACAGAAGGCAGGTTCTTGTGTGGAAAGTCTCTTCACACCTTAATTACAGCTCCTGCCAACCACTTCAGCTCTGGAGTGGGATGTTTTCTCTGGTGAGAGGATACCATTAGCGCAAGGAGCGGCATCCAGGGAAATCACCTCGCAGGGGAAAATCCTCAGGCTTCTGTTTTTAGCCGCTTTGAAAAGCAAATTGATGAACACACACACACTCGTGCGGGCGCACACGCGTCCTTCCCTGCCTGCGCGGAGTTTGCACTGGCACCCAACAGCTTTGCAGTTTATAAGCCGAGAGTGATTTAGGATTTTTCATTAGGGTCATTAGGAGCAGTTTCACCTATCTGAATCATGGAATATCCTGAGTTGGACAGGACCCCCAAGGATCATCAAAATCCAACTCCGGGCCCTGCACAGGACACTCCCAAGAGTCCCGCCCTGTGCCTGAGAGCATTGTCCAAACCGGCTGTGTAATAGGTTCAGGAAAGGCATATCACTGCAATTATTCATAACTCAAATCCTCTGGGATTTGAGAGCAAAATCATGTTAGCACCAGTATCTTCTTGGAATAGAGACTTACCCCAGTTTTTAGGCAGTGCTATTCCCCTTACTCTCTGAGGCCCTCCACGCTCTCCACCACTGAGACCGATGGAGTTTGCTGTTGGACATTTGAAGGTAAAAAGCAACTTCCCACTGGTGCCCCATGCCAAATCCTTGTCTAATCCTTCACACTGTGGAGAAAGGACTGGAGCTCTGCCAGGCACCTTGGTTCAGTTGCACAGCTCCTGTGCATGATACCCACAGCTCTTTGATTCAGCCTGTGCGGATGAAGCTGGAATCCTCCCACATGGTGCCACAGGATCACCCGGACACAGCCAAACCTGCACAGATTGTGAGTGACTCCTCACAGCACTGCCCCATGGGGCCGAAGCCCACCAAAAGGTGCTGAGGTAATTTAGAACAGGACAGGAGGCACACCATGACTTTAACTTTGATGCCCTGCCCCTCCAAGTGCATTATTCCCAGGATGTTTCAGTCCCTGCGCGTTGCTCGTTACGATGGCACACAAAAGGTTCTGGGCAGTTTTCATCCCTCAGCTATTTTCCAGTGGGACTAACAAACTGATTTGCTGAGTTACCTGCTGGCAGCAGCAGGAGAACGAGCAGCACGTTACCCTATTGCCACCCCTGATCCATCAGGGATCCAGGAGCGTGACAGGGAGAAGGAACTGTGCAGGGATAAAGCTCCTTGTTCAGGACAGCAACTACTGACAGCTCATCCCATGCCCTCCTGGTCCTCCCTGCACTGGTTCCCACAGTCCTGAGCAACTTCTTCCTGAATCCACAGCACAAAGCAGCGCACTTGCTTTTTTTGGAACATCATCGCTGGAACCCAGATTCACAGCTCACATGCTTTGACCTTGTCCACTGCACTTCCACATTCAGATTTTTAAATTAATCATCTAATTCCAGGTAAGTGCTTTTAAATTCGGCCGAATGGGGCATGAATCTTGCTGGATGGGAAATGCAGGTCTCTGCAGCGAGATGGATGAAGCGCTGCTACGCTCCCCGTTTTGTTTCAAGGCTTCAGTAGCAATTGCCTGCTCTAATTCAAGATGGGAAGACTCGCTGTAGGGTAATTAAGCACGTGGGGAGCTCAGGAGAGCCGCCTGCCAGCACCTGGCAGTGGGATTCCCCTTCCAGAGGCACCTGCACTAAATGGTAATTCCTTCCCTCCATTTCCCACTTCACTCCCGACGCTTCTCCCGGCAGCTCAGAGGAACAGATGGAGCAATCACCCTCCTCCTCTCCCCAGCACGGACCCCTGCTGCTACCCAGCGCCTCGTGCAGTTGTAATACACATAATTAGGCAAATCAATGGACAATGCAGCATATTAGAGGAGGCGGAGTTACATCAAGGCAAAACACGAATCCCTATTTATTTACTGCAGGAAATGGGACATTTCTGCATAATTGCCAAAAATTGCGGACAGATGAAATGTAATCGCAGCCCTGGCAGGTAGGGTGCTGCCAGCAGGTCACTACCTGGATTATTTGCAGCACAGCTGAGGGGAATTCAGTCTCATCTCGATATACTGTTGATTTATGCTTTAAACATCTCATTACCATTTATGAGTTATACTCCCAAATCGCTCACACGTCCCTAATTAGAGAGAGGGATGTTTGCAGCCATTCCCCACCACTGACTCCAGACCAAAAGCACAACTGAAGGTTGCAAAATCCTCATTGCAAGCAGCAGCCGTCCCTGCCCTCCCTGGGAAGCCAAGGCTTGCGTGGCAGAGGCCAAGCACACACAGCTGCTGGCTCCTGACAGAAGTGGCTGCTGAACCTTCTCCTGCTGTCACTCCCTTTGTTTAAGGTCAGCGCTGGCTCAGTGCTCCCTGCTCAGCAGATTCTCTGCTCTGCTTCTTCAGCTCTTGCAGCTTCCCTG